>OZ021721.1:13158948-13176448 GCA_963978545.1 Linyphia triangularis | reverse complement strand
TATCCCACATTTTTGCTTAAGACCATAGTTAAATGAAATTCTAAACCAAGTCACACTGTACAAAATTTGTACTTGGAGTTGAATATACTAAGATGTGTTGAATATACTAATTTTTAAGTAAGTCAATGCTTAATATAGATCTGCTGAAAGCCGGATTTTTATCTCAGTACCCTCAGACTGAAGAACAGTCAAATAATCATCTTATCTACTCAACCACTGGATTCAATATTTCCTTTCAGTATTAGAGGATATTATTTTTCTAATTTAATGCTAAAAGCGTTATTAGACTTTACATTTTTAATATGCGTGCGCGAAAAAACAGTCCTATAAATTGGAACGCATGAAAAGAACAATAATACCCAAAGAATATAGTCAGTAAAAATGCAACATAAAACCTCATTGATATTTTTGTTCATTTATTTAGCTTTTGACACACTCATCTCTTCACATCACATCAGTTAAAATTTTTATTCGTATAACAAGCCCAGATGTGAGAATATACCATCTGGAAATAATATGCAATACTTACAATCTTTTGATAAAAAAAAAATGTAGTAATTTTTCACTTTCCCAAAACTTAATTGAATTATTTATTTCGTGAAAACTTTGACATCCATTTATAGTGTTTCCTTGCTATTACAGACCATTTGTCAGTACAAACCAGCTTCGTAAAAACAAGCTCTTTGTTTATATAATTCACATCCACACAATTCTTATAAAACTATTTACGAGTTATTTTATTTCCTCTTAAGTTTAATTCTAAATCATCCCTTCCAAGAAATTTGGTAATAAAAAACAAAATTGTTGTCTCAAATTGAATAGTCCTGCAGGCAATGAGTTTGAAAAATGTATTTACCCACACAACCAATAATTTACAATTTCCCTGAAACCCATGACTATCATTCAAGTATATCTATTGACCATGAGACAGATAGATGCTCAAAATGGCCCACTTTGTCAATGCTGTGGAGACTTGAGAACACCCTTGCTTCCAGCATTGTGCAGCAGGCGTTTCTTCTGGCACTTCTACTGGGAGGTAGGCAATTCAAGCCATTAAGGCTTGTCTTTGTAGCCAGGTGTCACACACGAATGGACATTAATGTCAATTCTTTTTCTTCAAGCTCTCTAAGGAGTAAGCAAATACACCAGGTCACCTCACAGAAAGTAGTCAAAAGCATAGACCACACACCATGAGACTATTTCGAACTAACTATCGATTGAAACATATCTTGTTTCATTTCAATTGAATCAGAACTAGTTTAGTGTTGACTGAAACATAACTAAGACAATAAAACTTAATCATAAAGAATATAATTTTAAAAACATTTTAACATTCGATAAGACTCCAGATATAAATATAAAAATAATATATTGTTTAGTTAGGGATTTATTAATCAAATGCCACCTAGAGCAATAAATGTTGCATTTCATGTGAAATAATCCCAATAGTTGATCTCATGCATGGTTAATTATTACTATAAAGTTTGATAGAATCTTATGAATGAAATTGTCGTACTAAAAGAATTTTTTTCTTGCGTTTTTTGATGTGGTCTCGAAGGTTTGTTAGTTGTACCTCATTTTTCTTTTGGTTGCTTCCCTTCCACTGAAAAATTTATTTCTAACATGTACGCAAAGGTCTTTGTTATTTGAAACTGTTGCAAGACTATCTATTAAAAATTTCAAAGATGTAGGAGATCATCCCTCACAAATTACTGGGATAGGAAAGAAGGTAACACATATTCAGTATAATTTTTTCGAAACACTTCTACCGTGTAAAGTGGCTTCAAGCTAGAACACAATAGGAGGGAAATAATTTTACAGACAAGAAAAGGTTCTGTGATATACCCCCCTCCCCTTCCCGCATCTCACCTTTCCATAACACCCATTTATGGTTATGTAATAGAGAACGGAAAGAACACTCTATATTTGTTGATGTATATGAACCCCGTCTATCTTGAATATTCTACGACAAACATGAAGCCCTCATATCCCACACCTTCTAATAACTGGAATTCAGAAAAATACCTTCTTGGATTGAGCTTGGATAACATATGCCACCTGGATACTGACTGACACCCCCCCCCCACTCCCCTTCTCCACCCAGAAAGAGTTGGTAAGACTGTGCAATTATTTATTTATATATATATTTCGTATTTTAGTAATTAAATAAACTTAGATCAACAATTTTCTTTACCGTATTCTGTAATTCGTTTTAGGTAGGAACCGAGAATAAATTGCTTTGTCACAAATTAGCAAGGATTTTATAATGATTATATATTTAGCCTAAGACACATCGTTCGTTTTGGAAAAACTATCAATTTGAATGGGCGATTACTTTTGAAACAAGGCATACTTTTATAGACTATAGTGTCATAAAATAAGATCTAGTTAAGTGAAATTTTGAAAAAGAAAACAATGTAATGGAAACTTGCAATTTTTATACATCTTTCTTGCAAATTTGAGATTTTCATATTATGACAGTCATTTTCTAAACGAAGGAAATTATATTGAAACCCCTTAAGAATCTACCGGTATTTATAGCTAGTTAAAGTAAAAAAAACGACCAAGAAAGAATAGTCAAGTTCTGAGTATCCGTGCGCGGATACTATTTGACTTGATTTAAAGGGGCACAGGAGATCTCGACCCTAGAGAAGTCGCCAACGGAGATCTCGCCACCGAAGAAGGCGCGGATAGAGGAGAGAATGGGGGGGGAGGGGGGGGGGTGTTAGGGAAAACGGTTCTTAGGATGGATGAATAGGAGTAGTTGAATAGTGGAACTTACTTACGTATTTAAGAAGGCACAACATAGCAGATGCCTTCCCCCCCCCTTCTCCCCCCCCCCCCCCGTTGACCATTGCTTGTGATATTTAAATATTACTGACAATTTTTAATACAGTCTAGATTATATCATTGTCAGGTGGGGGGGGGGGGAGATTAGTAACCACCAGGGAGACAGACCTTTTATTTTCTGATGGAACTTACAAGTCTCGTCAGCTTTCTCATGGTTCCGTGTTAATTTAAGTGCTTTGGTTTTGAGATTCATTGAGAATTTGGAACCCACTTCATTCGTTCTTCAATTGTTGGATAGCAGCACTAGCTTATTTCTCTTTATATGCAAACACATGAGCGAAT
Source organism: Linyphia triangularis (assembly GCA_963978545.1). Lineage (NCBI taxonomy): Eukaryota > Metazoa > Arthropoda > Arachnida > Araneae > Linyphiidae > Linyphia > Linyphia triangularis. The sequence continues at coordinate 13,173,316 of OZ021721.1, read as the reverse complement.
TTCAATATTCTACTGATCCATCATGACCTTACATAGTCTTGTATATTTATCTGTAACAAGCTTTCATAGAAAAATAAGCTTGTGCTGCCATCCAACAATTGAAGAATGAACTTCATAAAAGTGAATTTTTAAGTTCTAATGGGTTTCAAAGCATTTAAATTAATTCAGCATCATGTCGAGACTAATAAGTCCCGCCAGTAAATAAAGGGTTAAGGAAAATTCAATACGTCCGTCAACAGCTCGGGTCAATCGGTTCAGATAATAAAAGTCTACTTTTAGTAGACTAATACTAGATTGCATTTTTTTTTTCGCACAATAACTACACGTAGGCTATTCTGCGCATAACTTCCGTTACTGGTCTTTCAAAGGAAACTTTGCTGCATTTGAGTCTCTACTGGGAGAAAACACAGAACTACTTTGCCCGCTTGTTGATAAGCTGTGAAACCATAATTTTCACCGAATCAAAAATCAAATAGCGAAAAAGACAACTTTCTTATGCGTAGTTCAACTATTTCTGTGAAAAAAGAGGTAGAAAGGTGATAGGTGGATAAAACCTTTTGTATATAATTTTCACTACATTGTAGTCTAGAAACTCAAATGGTTTGTGGTCTTCATTTGAAAATTGGTTTAAAAAAGCATTTGTAACTTCTTTGAAGTTAAATTTTCCACAATAGCCTGATTTTTCTGAACTTTCGAACACACATAACAGTAGCCAATTTGGGGCTTTTTATTCCATCAAACCATTCATTATCCATTACCATTTCATTATCCATTACCATTTCATTATCCATTACCATTTCATTATCCATTACCATTTCATTACCCATAAACCATTTAATTACTTTAAAAAATCACATAATCCTCATTTACTTCTGAGCATTTATGAAATTTTTACTGATTCTCAATCTCTAACACAAATCAATCTTTATCTCTAACCACATGAATCTATCAATATCCAAATTAAATTAAAAACAACACACAATGGAAAGAAATGGAAATTGAACTTACAATATAATAAACATTTTCTTTTTCATTTAACACATTAACTGATATTACAATCTCAATTCTAAAAAAAAAAAATAGTCCCTTACGATTATATTTACTGAAGTGATATCTTTGAGTAGTTTGAAAAATAGTTTATAAACATGGTTTCGATTGATTGATGTCTCTTATACAGACTCCTCTGACCTTTGCAGATTACCCCTTTTCCTCAATAAAAGGCATTTTCCCGGCTTTGTAAAAAGAAGAGCCTGCTTGCCCTTCCCATTCCTATTATAAACATACTAGCTCAGAGTGAACGCAAAATTAATGGTGCATAATAATGGGGTCTATACTCGGTCAACTAATGCGGTACCCTGGTAAAGAAAAAGATATATTCTCAAAGGAAAATGCCGTGTATCTGGCCAACCAAATATTTGAAAGTAGTATACATTATGAGAGAGAAATGGATCAACATCATTGTGTTTTTCTCCCAAAAACATTTTAAGTTAGAACATTTGAACGTAAAACACGTGGGCTCTATTTTGCTCATATAATTTGATTTTTTGATATTATAGGCACTAAGACTACTTGGAAGAATATTTAACGATATTTTTAGCCTACCTGTCAATTATTAATATATGAAGGAATTATTAATGCATGAAAAATATTAGTATATGAATAGTCAATTATTAATATATACCGAGTAAATAAAACATGTTTGACCTGTGAGAAAAGGAAATTATAGTATTTCAACAGTGTATGCAGCTACACCAAAAACCTTCGGGTTTTTATAAGCTCGTTTTACGTATACATAATGCGTGTAAGGTCCCCTGTTCAATTTGCCTCTGGACAAAATGTAAGTTTTATTTTCGATTTCTATATTATTGAAGAAGTTGCCTAGTAATCTACTTTTTAATAAAACAGTACGTGTTCGAGATATGATGTAAACAACGAAAAATAAGACTTCAAATGGTTAATTAGTACCACTGTTATTTTTTGGTAGATTTCCGTATTTTATTACATTCTAAAAAAAGTTCATGTGTTTTAGATAGTAGATATTTTAGATGCCTTTTGAATTATTTCTTTCCGTTTTAGACTTATCAACCAAACTAGTTTTCTTAAATAAAATAATCCTCTGTTAAGATTGACGGCATATAACAAAATCTTGCTAATTTTCTGGGTTTTTTATAAGAAAAACTGTCCTCATATTGGCACCAAGACTTTTCAAAAAATACCCAACTTCTAATCCGATCTATATCTCTATTTGCAGCCGAAATTTGACGCTCCTAAATTTGTTATTTGATCTGGGAATGATAAGCTCAGACAAACAGATGAACAGAGACTTAGTATAAATTTCTCACTACATTAGTGTTTCGTAGCAACAAACACACAGAAACTGTTCTTAATGCAATGTTACATAACTACGTTGCATTTCAATCCTTTGTAAAATCCCATCCTTTGCTATTAATGATTATAGAAACAAGTAATAGACATCTTTGGAATACCACTTTCAGAGCATGGGCGCCCCCCTGGAATATTTGCAAGGAGGTGCAAAACTAGATTTTTATCAAAATCATTAATTTTTTTAGAAATGTTAATTAATAATCATGTATTATAAATTATACTCTTTGAGAATAGTTAAAATTCATGGTATATATTTTTGAAAGCGTAACCCTGTTAAAGAGAAAAAAACACAAAATAGTAAAAATATTAAAAAAAATATATACTTAACGATTTTTTTATCCTCCAACTAGATTTCACGGCATTCAAGAGACAGTGTTTAGAATAGAGGAACTCGAAGATGCAAAAATACAGAAGAGTAAAATTTTTTTATTTCATCCAAATTTCGGATATAATGAAAAAAAATTCAAAATGAAACACGAAGGCAGTATTGGAATATGTGCAATTGAATTCTAAAAAGGATTTCAAGATAGTATATCTGATGACTTAAAAAACAAAACGTATTTCTAAAATTTTAGAACTACACAGGAAATTATTATACAATAAAAGGAATAAATACTTCTATTTTCTACTAATCAGCCTCTAATAATCATAGACAACAAGCGCCAGAAAATCATTACGTAAGTAGCTATAAAAAACGACATAGGAAAGAAAACAAAAGACTAAATTAATAGAAAAAATGCTCATTGTGACATAAAAGTATAAACGGCCATACATGCTTTTCTTACCTTGGAATTTACATCTAATTTATTAATTTAATCTTGGAATTTACATTTTCCCTCATTTTTTAAAAAAAAAATTTCAAGAGCCAAGGGGGTGCAAGTGCACCTCCTTCACCCTCCTGGAGGCGCACATATTTCAAAGATGGACGTATTTATCTGTGAACCGCTTGTAAAAGGGGACTTCTGCACTCTCGGCCAAAAAAATATTTTTTTTTTATCATTTGCGATATTATGAAGATAGACACATGGTTTGGTGTTAACCCGGCGTTTTTGCCATTCCATAGCCACTTTATAGTAGCGTAACTAGGTTTCCGTAAAATGTTAGAAGGGAACTTTTGTGCAGTAGAGCGTGACTTTTCCGTTCTTCCTCTTATTAAAGTCATACCTCCAACGTCATCAGTCTTGAAGTTTGGTATGCTGGTGCCTCACACACTACAGTTTTATTCTATGCTTTTTGGTTAAAATCAAACCAAATGAAATACCCGAAATTTGAAACTTTTAAGTAGTTTTTACTGTAGCTAAACTATGCTAGTAGAAAAGGAAGACTGTGTTTTCCAATGTAATTTATAACAATTTATTGTTCGCATTATTATGTTGTTGATGTCAAATTAAAGATATTTTAATGTAAAATAGTATCCTTTAAATATATTTAAGATTAAGGGATAGCTCAATAACTTCAATATAACAACAGAAAAGATAGTTTGTTTCATCATGTCGTTTGTTTGCGTAAAAAAAAGAAAAAGGGGAAAAAAAAAAAACGTTTTGAAAAACTATTTTACACAGGCTGAAAAGTTTACACCAGATAGTTATTTAGATATTAACCAAGAAAATAATATTTAGACAGCATAGAAGTGGTACAAAAAATCCGATAGCCAAAAAAATCATAAACTTGCTAAATAATGAACATTATTTTTGTTAGGTAACCTATGCTCTTTAATTTCCAATGAAGAAGGGTGCAGACGATTCCTGTGCCGAATATTTGAAAGTGAGCTAAAAATATTGCGTCACTGATGACGTAATACATAAATAGTCAACTTGGCTAACTTTTAAAAGATGCAAGTATTCGGCGCAGAAATCGTTTGTATCCTTCTTCTTCAATGAAAATTAAGCGTAAGTTACAAAAAAAAAAAAAAAAAAAAAAAAAAAAGCAGCTCATAATTTAATAAGTTATGACTTATTTGGTTATCAGATTTAGTTCAACTAATTCAAAGTCAATTTTTTAATAGTTTCAGCCATTTTCCCCAGTTTACTAGTATATTCATAATCTACTAACATTTCTCTACATTCTATAAAAAGAAATCAGACTGACGTTCGAGCAACACAAATGTGCAATCTCCTCACAGGTTATAATCATGCCAGGAGAATTGTATTTGCCATAGGCTATGAAATTGTTGAGCTTCCATGCTGAAAGTCTTTCCACCACTTCCATGCCGGCTGAATACTATTTTCTTGAAAAATACCTAAATAACTATTTAGTTTTCAGTCGGTGTAAAATAATTAAAAAAAAATAATTGTGGTTATTTTAACATAAACAAACGAAATGCTGAAGTATAACCCACCCTCAGAGTACTAGCTGAATGCCTAAAAACATCATAAAATAATTCAAATAACATGTAGAAAAAGATGAGAGAATATACTTGTATTATTTAATGTATTCTCTCTTCAAAAATTTCTACATCTTAAAGATTTAACAATACCGTCCATCTTTTTAAATGAGCTTACCTTGCATTAATCTTAGATATCCAACTATAAAATTTGCATATTTTAACTATTGAAATTTTTAGATAGTTGATGTCGAACATAATTAATTACTTACTTACTAGTTTTATTCTCTAGGCCAATAATACACGACTTTGAATAAGAAATAAACAATGTATTTGGTGTAAATGTACATGAATGATTTTCATTTTAGGACATTATGCATTTGGAAAATAGCTTGAATTATCTTTCTCAGTGTGGGTGCTTAAAAAACCAACTGGTTTAAGCTCAAGAAAGTTACTAAAAATTTCATTAACTTATGTTTGTGTTTAATTGATTTTATAAGATTATAGCATTTTAGTTAATACATGTGAAAATAAATAATAACAGTTTTCTAATGATTGGGAGTGGAGGTTGCGAAAAGTGGCGATCCACAGCACATATGCCTTACAATGTAGTGATCCCCTCATGCTAAGAAACCACTGTTATATATTTCCTTTTCAGCTGTTTTTCGTGTATCCACCCAAAATTAATTAAATCAGTAATAGTGTAATGTGTTTCCATCTAATGACTTATGACGGCCCTGTTGTCACAATTATAGCTTTATCAGCTTTGTCATCACCACACGCCTCACCACTGTTTTTGGAAAATGATTACATTGACCCTTGAGTCATTAATAAAGATATTGGCACCCATTCTAAACACTTTTGGATGCTGTGAACTCCCTAGTCTCGATAGGAAGCGAAGCTAATCAGGAAAAATACAAATTGTATTTATGAAAAAAACAAAAAAACTCACTCCTAGTTATTGGTTACCCCTACCTCAACGGCAGATTTTGAAATGCACTTTTTCTATCAGCAAGAACCGGGTATAATAAGAGCTTCCCTCTTGGGCGTTATCTTTTTCCGCAATCACACAGCCCTAATGAAAGTACACAAGATTTTGAGAAAAGAACGAGGAGAAAAAGGAAAAATGGCACAAAAAATATTTTCGGTAAAAGGTATTTCTCGAAAGCAGCCAGAAAACGGTCAGGTTGCTTGGGCGTTCAAGGTCACTAGGGCCACAAAGAACTTCCGCCAAGCCAGAGTTGGTAGACTGTCATTGGATTTTGGAGAGCTTAAGGCAAGAAGAAAAATAGCTCAATTCAAGGGGGTTGTAAAGCATTGGAGCGGTATGAATTCGATGCAGCTTCAGGTGTTCCCCTCCTCCTCAAGGTAGACCACACCCCTCGCATGGCCCCTCAATAAAAAGCACAGTGTTATTACTTGTTGATCGCATATACTAGTGACTCTCAAATTTTCCTTCCACTGTAAGAGAGAACTAGAGTAGAACTACTTAATTCATTTATTCAAAATTATTAAACAGAATGCGACTGAGGGTTTGATGTTTATCACAGATAATCAGGGGCGTACTGGGGCATAAAATCGGCTCAGTGATTTTAAATTTGATGGCGGCCCAAATTTTCAATATAATCATTAATTAAACTTATATAATTATAGTTAATAATAAAATAATTCCATTAATTAATTACATAATTTATTTTAATATTTAAATAGTTTTAATATATTTTATTTATTAAATAATTATAATTAATGATTAATTTCAATAATTAAAAAGTTTTATTTATTCATAAATTTTTAATAATTTTATTTTTTTAATAATTAGTTTAATTAAAAAAACTTTCTCTGGCTACTATTTTTACCTCCCTTGAGTGAAATTAGTTTCTATAAACCATTGTTAAAATAAGTAAAAAATCCTAATACGATAATATATAAATCTTATTGCATGTATTTTTAAAATCCATAATAAAATTAAAGAAATGTAAAAATTTTTAAATATATAAACTATATATCTGAAAATAAAGTAATAGTTGGATAATGGGGCTTCGTGCATTAAGGAAGGATTAATAAGGAATTAATTTTTAAGGAAGCATTAAGAAATTATGAGCAATAAAGGACAACTAATAATATTGAAAAATATTTTAAAAACAAGTACTTCTGCACCTGACCGACCCATTTTTTATTGACACTAACCGACCCGGTGATTGCACCGGACAATCCTATGGCGCCCAGTACGCCCCTGCAGATAATAGAATACAGAGTCATGGTTTTAAGTTATTTAAATCGCAGTTTAGTACAGAAAAGAGAAAACGTTATTTCAATAATAGGGTGACTGGTGAATGGAACTGCTTTCCACCAACCTTGCTGAGCATCGTGCCTGTAGCCCACTGATTGTAGACACCTGGGCGCTTCCTTCGGGATCGTTTCCGAAATAACTCTTATTTAGGAATTGTGATTTAACAACTTATTATATACAATGCATTGGCAATATCATACTTTATATTTACTGGAATATATTAGGTACTAAAATTGGTATAAAAATTATTTGTTGGAGATAGGAGATTGAAAGTTTCTTTAAACCCAAGGGAAGATGGCAATTAATGGGTAAAAAGTAAAAAAAATTGGAAGCAGGCTATATCTTGTATTTTAATCGATGAAATCGAAAAAAAGCACCGTTGTAATTCATTGAAAGTTTGTCGTCATAAGAGGTCATTTTCATATTAAAAACTATACCAAACTTTAAAAAGTTCAACCCCATAATATTATGCCATCATTCGATTTAGCATTAAATTTTTTTTTTAAATTCCAAATTTCTTAATTTTTCAGTGAGTGGTTAGTAATTTATATGATGGCAAGGAAATGACAAATTGATGTTAAAAATAATTTTTCCCCCTTTTTTTTTTCCATAAATTTCTAAATTTTTGTTTCATACTTTAGATTGTTAAATTCGAAATATAAACAGCATCTATTTCTTGCCATTTTGATATTTCGTTTTCAGTATTTTAGCGGTAATGTAAAAAAAAAGCCTAATTTTAGGTCCCGAATACTATATTTCATTTAAAATTAATTAAAGTTTAGTTGAAGTAAAGAATTTATATCAATTTTAAAATTTGAAGTATTTATTTCATCTTTTGAAACAGTTCGAAACTTTGGGGGTAAAGTTTTTATTCTTTCCCTAGTAGATTCAGATAGTCATAAACGAATATTGAAATATGTAACACACTTTGTAACCCGGAAGTTTTGGGATGTGTGCACCAAATTCCTTCCTTTGTAAGTTCTATCTTCACCATGTCCTCTAGATTCAATTCTCAGCGTCGAAGCTTTGTAATTTCTGCTTTTAAAGTAAGTAGATAGAACGAGAATTCGAGAAGTGTGTGTTCAAGGTAAAAGTTCTCTTCGCAGCTTCTCCCATTCGATACTTGCAATGCAAAGAAATTCCCTTTAAAAGAACATTCTCTCTTGAAAAAGAGACTAGTATGTATAATAGTTTAGGTGTGAAAAAGTTTTGGTGAAGTACGGCCTTCATTTAGATCTTCTTACGCCATGAACAAAATAACGATAAAACCAAATTGAGTTCAAAACCATTATAAGATTATAAAAATTTTGCTTCATGGATCACCCGGAATATTGTGGACATTTCAGATAGGCGCAAAATACACATATTAAACAATTATTTAATAGATTACAACCTCAAGTAAAAAATTTAGCGAATATCCATAATGATGGGATTAAATTTACATAAAACATTTCATCAATGCCAGAAAATATAGTGATTTAACAAGTTTGTATTAGTACGCAATGTTCCATTACATTGACAAATATACAGAATATTAAAAAAAATAGGCTTCATTAATTAAAAAAAAATCCTTTTTCCATAGGTTAGTGAAACTTATATGAAATGCGTGATGCAAGTATTTTGACAATGCTAGAAAAAGCCAAAGCGTAACAATTTTATATTTGTCAATTTTATTATCTTTACTTCTGCATTTTACGTTTCCGATTTTAATTGGACTGCATGTGAAATTGGTCCATCTTAAACTTTGTTAATTATCTTACATTAAATTTCATTTCCGTTTGAATTACTTTACTTATTAGGTATTAACATCTTGTTAAACATATCACAATAAATCTAAGCAGTCTTTGAGAATTTTAGACTAATACCTGTAACACACTGAAGTGGTTCCCTCCCCTCCCCAACTCCTCTATCTCCTGTAAAATTACTCTTCTCAATATTGAGAATTGTCCTTAGCCCATAAGTGGCGAATTTTTCAACGTAATGGATTAAAATTTTAAATTTAGGGCAAATTAAGTATTCTAGATCGAATGAAAAGATAAAAAAAATACGGTTCATATTGAAATTTTTAAAAATAAAGTTCAATATACTTAGTTAACAGAAAAAAAAAGTACCAGGTACATAAAAAAATCATAATTAATATTGCGAAGCTTTAAAGCTAATAAATTACTTTGGTATAAACCGCAATATTCTACTACTTTTAGAACCGATGATATATAGCTATCGTTCGGATTTACCTAATAACGAATAGTGGTCATAGATATTTTAACCTTCTCCCTCTATTTTCATGATAGTTACTAGGGTTACTTGCCAGTCACGCCATCTGGTATTCGATGTCCTCACTGAAATTATCCCACTTGTATTTTCCGTTCAAATAAAATGCAAAGACACGAAGAAAAAAAATCCTTCCGATTCTTCGATGATAATCACCCAGAAATTCGCATATAATCTTAATTCAATTATTAATTTATAATATCAATATCATATTTAAATTAAATTCTACTTTATAATCTCTATAACCCCCCCCCCCCAAAAAAAAAACCCATATTTTTCTCCAATCTCAATTGACCAATTGTTGCAAAATGTGTATAAATTAAATAAATCATAGATACGCTTGTTTAAAACTTTATTAAAGTAAATAATGAAGTAAATATCTTATGGTAATAATTTTTCTTTCTCTATTAGGATTTCTTCGATTATGTTATGATATTGACGTATTATAATGTGACCAAATTTTTACGTCTCTGCCAATGGTGAAGGTGTCTTTCTTTTCGTATTATTTTTATGGGGTTCGGAACACGCAATTCTAACCTCCCAACGTTCGTTTTTTTTTTTTTTTCTCTAAAGATGTACAATATACATTATAATTCCCATGTTTATTTTACTTATTAACTTTCAGCCATACTTTACAGACTTTGAATGTCTTGTTTGAGGCTATTGAATTTGAAGCGTTATGCTTTCGTTGTGGGCGACGGCGTGATTTGAACCGAGGACCATGGTGTCTGGAGACTGATACTTTACCTCTGTGCAAAAGAGTACTCCGCTGCACAGAAGCATTATCTGATTTTTTATTTGATTTTAGAAAATCCAGAAACCTTCTGCAAGAATATGAAAAGTTTATTTTAGTTATTAAGAAAGATTTCAGAGTATCCACAGAAAGCTGTTTATTTTCAAAAGTCCAAATTTTATTAACAATAGAAAATGTCCTTTCAACGGCAGCACTTGTTCCGGGCCAACTAAAATTGAATTCCCTAATTTTCATAGTATTGGCAATTTCATTTGAGAACCGTTGAAAATGGATAAAAACCTTCCACCTAACGCTTATCTCCAGAAACTTCATCATTTACCCAATCTGTTAGTTTTTCTTGTTTTGTTTTTGTTTAGGACTTGGGCAGGACTCGGTAATGAAAAAGCGGGGCAGTTTGGAGGGACATTCGGGCAATGGGACAGCGAGGTGAAAAGCGGAACTGTCCCACTAAAATCGGGACGACTGGTCACATTAACCAATAAGTATTTTTTGAAAATGCTTAAATTGTTCGGATTTCTTTGGAGATAATTTGGTATTGAATTTTTAAGACTTTGTAGGACTTTCTAATTCAATTGGGCTTTCATATGAAACGTGATCTCAAACACCTAGTTAATGCTAAATATGTTTAGACATAGTTTTAAAATTGATTCCAAAAGCTAAGAAGTTCTGCATACCAATATAAACATTGATTAGAAAAATAACAAATTGAACCAAGTATTACAATTAGATGAATAGAAGTAATAATTGCCACTCTATTACAATTGCATTCATTGGTAGGATTACGTTGACACCTGTAAAACAAATGAAAGAGGGCAAAATAAAAAGAAAATTAAAAGAAATAAAACAGGAAAATAACATAAAAAATTATCCATACAAACGAAACGAGCAGTTGGAAAGACAGAATATCGCGTGTCCTCTATTTTTTTTTTATTTTTTTTACTAAGGTAGTTGTATTCAATGGCTCCAACTACACGGGGGCAAAGGAGGCGATAGCTCCCGTGCTTCACCAACAGCGGGGGCAAAGGTATCATTTCGCCCCCACTCCAAAAAATATGTAAAAATGTGTTTTTCTAATATAAAATATTGCGGACATAAAAAATGTAAGGACATTTGTAACATTCTAAAGAAAAAAGTCACATAAAAATAGAAACTAAACATAATTTTTGTAAGCTATCCACTCCCCTCCCCTCAAGTGAGAATCACATACGTGTAGCATTTCTTTTGTGCAATTTCATTTAAAGTATTGTATGATATTGGAATAAGTAATTTTGTAAGGATGAGATTACTGATATTGGCTCTTTTTCCATTAATTTTCTTAATCCATTAATTGCTCTAATTATTATTCAGAATTACCAAAATTTGAATATCATAATAGTGTATTTTTGTAAAATAATATATGATATTGAAATAAATAATTTTATAATAATGGTTAGTGCTCTTAGTTTATCCATAAAACGTTTTTAAACTAATTCAATAACTTTGCTATATAAGTCAAACAGATTGGATTAAGAAAAATTTATTCAGTAGGTGGATCATGAAAAAGTGGTGTTCGGAAATCTTGTTCCCTATTGAGTTTATCCACTGAGTCTTGCCCCGTGATAAAAGTGAAAAGTTGGCGCCCATAGTTGTATTAGTACTTGCTCACCGATTTTTATGAAAGAAGAAAAATGTTGTTATGAAAGAAGAAAAAAGCACTGAGAAAAAAAGTAGAATTCTAAAAAGTTGATAAACAGCCCTTTTCCCCTTTTGAACTTAGCCTATTTTAAATGTTGTATTTTTGTTTACCCTCAACTTCGGTCAACCTTTAAAACTATAAAAAATATAAATCTCTATAGTTGGTTTTAAAGCGGATCTCTAAGCTCTTCAAAACCACGTATGGTCATGCCATATATATTTTCACACTTCGTAAGTGCGGTGTTGGCACTTAATCATTAATTTTGGTGTACTTTGAGTAGGTTATTAAAAGTGATCATTTGCCTTTTTCTGTCATACAGAACTTGTGCAATCTTGTTCAAATCATATTGCCTGTACACACATTGCTTGCTTTTAAACTTAAGAAAGTAAGGGAAGATAATTAGAAGATTGTTTTATAATTATTATATAAAAATTAAGTTTGGGATTTTTATCTCTCTGTTCAGTAGAGTCAACCCTTTGGGTTTTGCCCGTGCCAACTAACAGGTGTTTTTTTTAAACAACCATTCGTCATTTCAGACAAATCACGATTTGATAGGAATACCTTCAAACCTAACCTCACTATTGATACTGAATAACATCATTCAATGTTAGGAAATCCCGAAAAACTTTTGAGACAATGACTTCATTGAATACAAAGTGAATAAGCAGGGTATATAAATTGCATCGTTTAACAAATATTTACAGATACAAATACACCAAAAACATTCAGAAAATTCTTTCAGGAAATAACAAAATCGAAGGTTTTAAACAGGTAAATTGTGTGCACTCACTAGTAATAATACAAACACTGAGTAGTTCAAGTTGCGACCGCTACATGGAAGCAGCAAAAAAACAACAACTTATTCTGGCAAGTTTTTGAGCTGATCCGATATTTGCAATTGCAGAATCCGAGGAGGAACCTCAATCCCTCCTCGTCTAAAACAGGTTTTAGACTGGTTCATCATCTGCGCATTGACGTCACACGCAAAAGTAGCTTTTTCCCGCTAAATCGCTAAGTGAAAAACGAATTTTTTTTTTTTTAACTATCTATTTGAGCTCAAATTTTTGAAGGAATGGTATTGTTTTTCATGATTTTTTCTCTACTTTTATTTAAAAATAAAACCAAAAAAACGTGAAAGTTCCTCATTCCGGTCTCCACTTTTTATATTGTTTTATAAAGATAAGCAGATTCTTTAAAAAGTAGCATTAGTATGGCCACCCAGTTAAACTAAAGTTAAAATTACATTAATAATTAGTAATTTATATTGTAATTGGTAAGTTTCGTGGGTGATGTAATATCTTCATAAAACATATTAAAAATTACCCAAGTAAAATACAGATGATATGTTTAAAAATGTTTACTTTACAATTTTACTGTGTGCGTAATAAGTATTTATTATCTTTTTAAATTTAATTAACTCTGAAGAACTCTCTAGAATAACTGATATATTAAAACTCGAGAGGGATTTTTTCTTCCTTTCACTAGTATGAGATAGTTAGATTTGCGAAATCAATAATTTCACCAGTTTTGCTCTCTCCCTCTCTTACTCAATTAAAAAAGTGATAAATTAAATAACATTTTATTGCGCGCACACACACATTTGATATTGAAACTTATTTACTTATAAAGAACTTTTCAATAGATATTTAAACAAATTTCTGCACAAAACATTATTCCAGTAATACAAGACAAGTTATATTTACAAATTATAAACAAAGTAATCATACAAACAAAAAATATGGTTTAGGTAAACCACAAAAAATGCTTCTCGAAATATTTTAGAACATGGGCGAAAACTCATATTAGCACGAGTTTTCCCGGACTAAACAAATTTCAACTTAGAAAATTAATCTACTAAGCTAACAACTTGGCACTAAATATATTTTCCTACTATTTATGACAGAAAATTGCAAGAAATATAGAAATTCGCTCTTTCACCAAAAATGCTATTGATGCGGAAAAATATAATTTTACTCATTCTTGATAATGTGTTTGAACTGGTAATTCACAATGCTGATTTTTTTTTGAGTGGGGGGGGGACTTAAATGTAGATATTAAGGGGATGGGCATAACAATATTTTTTCTCTCCTTATTCTCGTTTCTTTTTGAAAAGGTAAATTACTGGATTATTTACCAGAAGAATGGAAATATAAGGACAGAAAGAAACTAAAAACAAAATAAGAACCCGACCGTCATTTCCCGGAAGGAATTGAGTTCTTATGAAAATTCTTTAATGCTTATTTTAGGGAGAGAAGGGGCTGAAAAATATATATATATATATAATAGTAATCTCGGTGACCTCTATTCTCAGTTTCTTCGAATGAGTTTCTTGTCGTTTCCTTCGTTATATTCCTTCCTGGATGACTAATTCAATTTTAAGAAATGCTTTCTTTCCTATAGTGTAATTTAGTATATTCTTCACTTAGAAATAAAAAAGATACTATTCAGAAAGACGAAAATCCTTTTTTGATATAGGCTATGCATTAATGAAATGTGACGGCTAACATCAAAGCAATGATAAATCCTACAATGAAAAATACTTTATTTTGGAACCTTACTTTTATTTGGGATCGACTTGAAAGATATTTTTGTTAAATGCTTTGCACTTTCTGAGAAAATGTCCTTATTGTAAAATATATTTTCCACGAACCTTCAACGTAGAACCAGGGG
>OZ021721.1:12741448-13153948 GCA_963978545.1 Linyphia triangularis | reverse complement strand
CTGCCCTCAGTCTCTTATATGTAATCTATACTCTCTTGAAATAATAATGCTGGAGTCCATGGCTATCGACCATTACGAAGGAAAGTGGTTGAAAAAAAGAACGTCAATACTAAAGTTTTCCTCAATATCTTGCCAAAAAAATATAAGTTTGAAGACTATGTACTTTTTCAAAAACCTCATTTTGATAAATCTATTGGTTTCGTAGCAATTTTCTACTTTAGAAGCACCCTGTGCCACTCACAGCTCTTTAACTTTTACCACCAAAGAATAGTCAACTTTTAAATATTAATAATCAGCAACATTTAAATTTGGCAGACAGATTCGATGTCGTTTACAATGCATTCCATCAAATTTTGAGGACTGTTATTCTCATTAAAAGATCGCTTTTACTCACTCTTCTATAGTCGCTTGGGAATACTAATAAATCCCATTTAACCGATCATTGTTGAAACTCTTTCATGTCGTGTATACCGAGTGGACCGAATTTTTTTCGACAGAATGAATTCGCCAGAATGGGGCTCGTTCGAAAAGAGCTCATCAGAATGAATTTGGACATAATGAAAATGGTTAGAATGGGATTTCATTAGAATAGTTTTGAACAGAATGAAAGTCACGAAAAGTTATATAGTCAGAATTTTTTCCATTAGAAACCTATTCGTCAGAATCTTACGAATTTGGCGAAATTTTACAGCTCTGCAGTGGTTTGGCGATATAAATGTGGTCATTGGGGGTTTAGTTTTGACTTTCAAGAAGATCTCAAAGGTCACGATTTAGTTCGCAGAGTTATTCATTTCTGTAGCGTTATTTTATACTCAGATTTTCAATGCACCCAGGAGCGGATTTAGAGGGGTAGGTGTGGTTGCACCAATATGGCATACAGTAGGTCATCTAAATTGTTTTAAGAGGTATTTTGCACCAAGTTAGAAAGTAAAAAAATTTGAAATTTCACTGATATTTCTAAGATGTATTTTTTACTTAATATCAAAATCGATAGAAATCAGCAAACGAAATTAATCTTTTTCTAAAAATTTTCATGCCTCATTAATACCAATTTTGAAGTTGCCTAATCAAGCTTCTTTTTTCTTTACCCGTAGAAAGAACGGGTTTGAAAAGGGACTAGTAGACCGCGATTGTAACGACCTGAAATGTACTGGCAACGAATCTTTACCCTTTGTGTGGTTCTCAAATTAATAAATTCCTCAATTTCGGTACAATTTTCTCATTTGTGAGTAGGAAGGAGATGGGACCAAAGAGTGACATTTTTTATTACAATTAGTACTCTGCAGGTCTATTTCTTGATCAGAGGGCAATAAATTACAAAGGTTTAATATCGGGGTGCCATCGCACCCCTTAAACTTCATTCTATGTACAAAAATCATACACTAGAATAACTCTAAAAAAAAAACCTTAATCATAATTGGAAAACTAAATGCCTAATTTAAAATTGAAAAAAAAAAAAAAATCGATACTATAGTATTATTGCAATTCTAATAAATATTATAAGAACCTACTGTTCTAATTAAGACGCTATCGCTAAATTAGAAGGACCAAGAAGCTTTTCTTCGTGTTCTCTACAAAATGTTTTTAGACAGCTCGAGGAATGGAACAAAAAGGACCCCTTCTTCGAGTAACCTTGAATTTTTAACTTAAGTATACAGACAAAGCCATAAAACTTAAGGGGTCAGTCCATTTCTTTTCCTTTCACATCACGATACCATATGTGAGTATCAAATTACTGAAATATCTCTTGAGATGACATTGAGTGGAATGGTCAATTCTTGCGCTGGAGTTTGCGATGTTTGTGTATTCAATTGGGGCGACAGTGCAAGATAATTGACAGTAATATATAACCATAGTAAGATTGTTTAAGTTTAACTCTTTTATTTACAAAATGTAATATTTCATTAACAATTTATTTTTGTTTAGATATTTGCCTTTTTTTTTTCTCGAGAAATGCTAGAATATTTCATTTTTGCCCGAATGATCAGAAGCAGCTATTTATCATACACACTGATATTTGGTATTGTATGCAATTATCAACGCAATAATTGAATACATTATAATATAATATTTAATTCTTATAAAAATAAACTGATAATACAGGAATTATCAATTTGGAGGATTGGAACGCAGGAATGGTCCCTTTTCAAAAGATTTTCATTCTGCAAATTTGTTTGTATTCTTCCTCTGCAGTTGTACTTTTTTTTTCACTCAAAACCAACTAATAACTTCTTTAGTTTTTCCATGTTGGCGATAGAGATAGCCATTAACCATCAACAGAAGTTTCTTCTTTTGGTTTTGAAAATTTCACTTTCTTTAACTGATGTAAATATAGAATAAATGTCCTCACACCAAACGCAAAGTACAAAATGTCAATAAACTAAATACTAACACATTAAAAAAAATTCATATTTCTGTGCTTAACCGTCCAATATAGAGTGGGAAACCTGTTCTTTCCCTCGAAAGTTTCTCCAAGTACAATTATTGAAAAAATTTCAAACACAAAGAACCAATCCCCCTTTTCCACCACAAAAGAAATAAGTGTTTGTGAGGAGAGGGAGCTAACACAGGTGCATAGGGAAAGACCACGGTGATCTTTTTAATATTACGCTTCGTTAATCAAGAAAAAGTAACAAAGTAGGTAACTGATGAAAGTTTCTGGAGATAATCGTTGGGTGGAAGTTTTTGCCCATTTCCACCAGCGCTCAATTTAAATTGCCAATATTGTGATAATGGCGGAATTCGGTTTTATTTTGCTGAGCACAACTGCTGACGTTGAGAGGACATTTCTATTGCGAATAAAATTTGGTCTTCTGATAGGACACAACTTTATATGAATACTCTGAAATCTTTGTTAATAACTAAAATTAACTTTTCATATTCTTGCTGAGAGTTTTGGGATTTCCTAAATCAAATAAAAATTGTTAAACCCAACAGCCTCAAATAAGAAGTATATGTAACGTATGGCTGAAAGTTAATCATAAAGTTAGATAAATGTATGAATTACAATGTTATATCTTTAGAAAAAACCTATAACATTGATGATTTTGGACTTGCGTGTTCCGAATCCCATAAATATAATACGAAAAAATGATCCTTCCTCATTGGCAGAAACGTGTCCTGATACGCTTAAAATTGTAGAAATGAAATCGGAAATATTTTTGAAAACTATGTTTCATAAATAAATAAGAAAAAATGTGTATTTTGGTTTTAAAATAGCCGGATATAATAAGATTTTAAAACATGGACAGTTGAAACACGTTCTGTTCATATTAAAATAGGACATCACATATTGTGTAAAAAAAAAAAAAATGTAATTTTTTTAAGCTTTAATTAGTTTGAACGGATTCTTTTAAAAATAACTATACAAATCAATTGGATTTAGAATATCGTTTCCAATTGACATAGTTGATAATCTCCAATAACATTCCAGTGAAATTTTTGATGTATATAATTTTAATTTTAGAAAAGTTCATTTTCCATTGCAACTAAGATTCATTAGATTATAATTGCCCCAGGGTAGATTGCATTTACCAAGTTTGTTTCGTGTTCGGATTTAATATTTAAATGTTGTTTTAAGGAGTTACAAATTGATAAAATACTTTGAGTTTAGATCGACTAAGTAAGTCGATCTAAGAAGAAGAAGAAGATCTCTAAGAAGTAAGCTATGTTTTGAGCAATGGAAACGTTAATGGTATGCTATTTTTTAAGTAGATTTCAAAGTTACAAATTTGTAAAGGCTGATTATGGCTGTCAACGGATGGGAATCGCAAATGGTCGATGGCCCAAAGGATTTTCAAACATTTAAACCATAAAACTATATTTTTCTCAAAGACGATATGCTTTAGCATATCGTCTTTCAAGGAATTTTCGCTAGCATCATAAACAATAACATTTCCGAGGTAAATGATGATTCTTTATGTATGGTTTATTTTCCTTTGATTACAAATCAGTATATGTTAATTGCAACTGTCAAAAAGAATGTCGTAAATTTTGTTAATTAAGTCATCCGCAAGGTACGCACTATAATATCAGAAAAAAAAACTGACAATATTAACTTATTTTTCCAACTATTGGACAACTTTGATGTGTTACCAGTAGGTGACATATTTGTAGTATGCCAATTAACGTCTCAAAACCATGATATACACATTAATCATCTTTTACGTATAAAGTATGTATTTTGCGTCATATTAATGAAATATTTTGTACAAAATTTCTAAACATCTAAATTTCAACATCTGAAAAATAAGCTATTTTTTACCAAATCCATACCTTACGTACGCTACTGGTCTAGCGCGGAGAAAACCGAAGTTTCAATTAAGAATGAATCTTGCTTATTTTTTGGTAAAGATAAAACTAACACTATATACATTTTAAGGTTATTCAACGAAGATTTTTTTTTCTACACTACGAAAGGGAAGTTGAGTGAAAATAAAGGTTTTGAAGCAACATAAAATTATTTAAAAAAATATTTCTATTGCACATTTTACTAAATTATGGCAATTAATGGTCCTGAAATAGTGCATGCCACACGGAAACTAGAAAGCAGAAGGCACTATCGTATTTATTTCAACAAAATAATCATTGGAAAGGTTTATAATTGGGGAGTAACACTTTTGACGACAACAAAAGCTGATATGCTTTATAATAAAATGTATCTGCCATTTTTCATTAATACTTTTTATACAACATAATACTTAACTCTATCTTGAAAAGCAATAATTATTTTAAGCATGTCTTTTTTTTTATTTATAAATGAATTTTTTTTTTTAAAATGGCATTTAAAGTTAGAATTTTTTTTTAATTTATCTTTTTTTATCTTTTTTAAATAAAAGTATTTCTATATTATAATAAAAATAATAATTCGGCCTCAGAGAATAAACCCATACATTAGCTGCTTTAATTTCTACTGTTAATATTGAGCTTATTCCAGAAACTTAATAAAATATCTCGTGGATAACTTATGTTCAGAGTTTTTTTTCTAAATTTCCCCTTGTTACGTTTTAACTTTTATAACTTACTATTAATTATACATTAACTAAAAATTAATTATGCATTCATTACACCTCAATTAAAATTAGTTATACAATAATTAACAATTTATAAATACTTTTATTGATAGTTTCTACTTTTACACAGGAATTGCCTTGATTTCAGTCTGTAAAAGGATGTATAACGCCCCCCCCCCCCCTAAATCGAAATACTTAGGGACGGCCTGGCAGCCTTATCATCATCGGCAATCAACCCCAAACTATCACACGAATTGAACAATGACCACTGGCTACTCAAAATATTCACAAAGAGGATGTGTAGGTCAATATAAATTCCTTTACTTTTCAACAGAAAACCAGTCACGCTCATTTATCTACAAAAGTGCGAGAAAGGAAAATTTTCAATGCCTTTCTAAGCTCTTGGCATTCTAATCAAAAAATTTCGAACGAGAAAAATTCTAATGACAATAATTCTAACCAATTTCATTCTAAAGCCCAGTTTACACGGGTAGACTAAAACGGTGAGAGTTAAAGGGGCGGAGCTTGTCTTAACTCTCCTACTTTTGGCAGATTTCACGAGTAGAATTGCTGGGTATTTACACGTACTCTACTATCGCTGTTTATATGTAAGCAAAATTACTCGGGAAAATGAAGTCAACACGAAGCAAGTTAAAAATAAAAAGATGCATTCAAAAGTATTTTTGTGAAATCCTTCCACCCCCTAAAATATCTCATCTTTGACCTTTCTATTAATTTTTCTGATATTATGTTTCTTAAAAATTTAAACTGATGTTCACCAATTTGTTTGGCGCAGTATGGACCATGCATTGCTTTTGCGCCAAAAACCTCAAACTACCCAACCACAGCAATTAAAGGTTAAGAGGCATTAACACAGAGATTTTAATCAAAATCGTTAGAGCCATTTTGGGGCAATGAGGAACTTTCACGTTTTTTGGGTTTTATTTTTAAATAAAAGTAGAGAAAAAGTCATGAAAAACAATATCATTCTTTCAAAAATTTGAGCTCGGATAGATAGTTAAAAAAATATTTAGTTTTTCACTTTGCGATATGGCGGAAAAAAGCCACTTTTACGTGGAACGTCAACGCGCAGATAATGAACCAGTCTAAAACCTGTTTTACAGAAGGAATGAGAATGGTTTTTCCTTCGTTTTGCCACTTTTTCTCTGCGTAACCACGTCACGGTTTTTGTATGCGTTTTTGGTCACGTGACTTTTGCTTTGATTTCGGCTGATTTCAAACTCGATTTTTGATTAATTGAAAGCAGAAAGATAAAAAATAATTGCACTGCTCAAATATATTCGTTGGATAACACTAGAAAATACAAAAAATATTCATTTTCCTGACTTGTGCAAGTTCCTCATTGTTGAAAAACATGATTTTTTCATGACTTCAACCTTATGTGCATCCACGATTTTGACAAAAACTTTAGAGGTAGGTCTCATGGCCACCACTAACCCACACACCAAATTTGAGCATCATAGGTCAATTTGTACAGGAGGTATGCTAGCCACGTACATACATACATTTTTTCTAGACCACTTTTTAAATCAGGGTGTTCCAAAACGTGGACACCCCCCCCCCAAAAAAAAAAAATTGATATTTTGTACCGAATGTTATACTTTATGTAAACAGGTAGGTAACTGAAAGTAAACACAGCATTTATAATTGCTATAAAATGCATTAAATCTTTTGTTGTTATTTAATCCTTTGCACTCCACTGTCCCCTCTCAGAGGGCATCGTAATTC
Source organism: Linyphia triangularis (assembly GCA_963978545.1). Lineage (NCBI taxonomy): Eukaryota > Metazoa > Arthropoda > Arachnida > Araneae > Linyphiidae > Linyphia > Linyphia triangularis. Next base: position 13,147,187 of record OZ021721.1, on the reverse strand, counting down.
TAGCATAACACTCGAACGTCCCCTCTCAGGGGACATTAACGTTTATTAGTGATTACGGAGAATTAACTTTTTTTCAGCACAACTTTTTGAGAAATACATGTTTCCCTGAAGTTTCCTCTTGAAATAGTACAAGAAATCAAATCAAAATATGGTAAAATTACAAAGATATATATAAAAAAAATCAAATCAGCGGGGTTTTGTGTCAAAAGGAAACGTGAGAAGTGTTGGTTCACGACGGTCCGAGCACTTCTCTGGGCCACTTGAAAGGAGCGATAAGGAGAGTGTCGATGTTTTGGTTTGTTGAAATTTACTGGCGCAAGGGCAACGCTAGGGCGGAGCTGCTGGTAGCCGTCCAGAATAGTTCAGAGTGCAAAGGGTTAGTATTTTTTTTTTAACTAATTGGAAAGCGAGATATCTGTGATCACAAATATCAAGCAAGTATATTTACCAAGCACAATTTTGATATTTAGAGCGGATTTTAAATTATATTATACAAATTTTTAACTCTAAAAGTTCTTATTTTTTTTCTAGTTTTAAATAAATAAAAAAATGTTTAGAGTAAAATGACAAATTTTAAAATCATGCTTCGTAAATCTCCTCAAGAGTTCATACTATATACATGGTAAGTTGGGTGAGTGTGTGACTTAATCTCTAAATATATAAGGCAAAGGAAGGTGTCCCCTCAATGAGTCTGAATCACTCATAATTAATCCTTTCAGGTTTAATGATGAGTAAATGAATCTAATCAGGTTTGCAATCAGGGTTCCACTTCCAGCATATGGCGATAGAATAGAGACGTTGAACGGGATTGGCTGGAAGAAAAAGTTGGTAGCATATTTACGCACATGTGCAAATCCATTTTACTCCTTGGGTAACTCTTCACGCTACGCTAGAAATTGCGCTTACATGAGAAGAGTCAGGCCTCTTTACGACAACTCGCCTTGGAACTCTCTCCGTGTAAACAAGTATACAGGTGCATATCCCCTTTACTCTTCCCAAAATTCGTTTTACTCTTCTCACAACTCTCCATTCTACTCTACAAGAGCGTTTACACGGGCAGACTCGCCCCGGAACTCTCCCCGTGTAAACAGGGCTTAACAGCTTTTATTAGGTCAGAATTCATTTGCTCCTCATTCTGATGAGTACAATTCTAACGAGTTTTTTCTGACCGGTTTCTTACGGTCGACAAAATTTCGATCCGTTAGGATTCAGCCTTTCATGTTGTCAAAATTGTTTTAGTAAAAATGAATAAAATATGATTTCACGTGAATGCATACATTCATTATGGAGTGTAGTCCAGTCAATTCAAAGTTGCGTATAAACGCTTAAGTGAAACAATTTTAACCGACCATTGCCGATACTTTTTCCTGTTGACAAATTGTTTTAAACAGAATAAATAAAATGTATTTGGACATGAATGCATAAATATACATTCATCTTCGATCTTCGGACTACTAATAAACCAAATTGCCATCATCCAATCGAGCTGAAATTTGACAGATAGATTCGTTGTCAATAAGAGTGTGCCGACCAAACGGTATAGTGGTTAGCGTGCTGGCTTCTAGACCGCGAGGTTGCGGGTTCGAGTCCCGTGTTGGCATGGGTGTTTGTAAATGTATGTTGGCTTGTCTAATGACGAATGTTTCGGCGCATTATAGCCCTCGTGTTGCTGACGGCGCCAGATAATCTGAAAACAACCAACCAATAAGAGTGCATTATACACTATCTGGCCAAAAGTATCCGGACACCCCTTAAAAAAGTGGTTCTGGCGAGTGACGCAATTTGATACGTAATTGAAAGCTATAAAAGTGTTGGTTGTGGTTTGTCAGATTGTATTTATGCTTTTGTGAGGCAATGAGTAAGTCAAAGGAGCTTAGTGAGTTTGATCATGGCAGAATAGTGGGATGCCACCTTTGTGGGAAATCAGTTCGTGAGATTGCGGACATTCTACAGAAGCCTAAATCCACTGTGAGTGATGTAATTGTGAAGTGGAAACGTCGAGGCAGTGAAACGGCAGAAAAACGAACCGGTAGGCCGAAAACACTTGGTGAAAGCAGCCGCAGAACTCTGAAAAGGGTAGTGAAACAAAATCGCAAGTCCTCTTTGGTGGAAATTTCTCAGGAGTTCCAAAGTTCATCAGGCGTTAGTGTTAGCAGCAGGACTGTCCGTCAAGAGTTAAAAGACTTGGGATTCCATGGTCGTGCAGCCGCTCACAAGCCGAACATCACTCCACAGAATGCGAAGCATCGATTGCAATGGTATAGAGCTCACCGTCATTGGACTGTGGACATGTGGAAAACTGTTCTTTGGAGTGATAAATCTCGCTTAACAGTCTGGCAGTCGGATGGACGCGTCTGGGTTTGGCGGATACCCGGCGAACGTTTCTATAGTGACTGCATTGAGCCGACTGTTAAGTTTGTTGGTGGAAGCATAATGGTGTGGGGGTGTTTCTCGTGGTTTGGCCTGGGTCCATTAGTTCCTGTGGTTGGAAACATGAACTCTGAGATGTATGTGGACATTCTGGACAATGCTGCACTCCCAACTCTATGGCAATATTTCGGGAAAGGCCCATTTCTCTTCCAGCAGGATAACTGCTCCATTCACACATCGAGGCTTGCACAGACGTGGTTTGACGAAATGGGTGTTCAAAAACTGGACTGGCCTTCTCAGAGTCCCGATCTAAATCCCATAGAACACCTTTGGGACGAATTAGAGCGCAGATTACGTAGCCAGCCAAATCGACCATCTTCACTGCAAGCACTTACTTCAGCTGTGATGGACGCCTGGAAGGCAATTCCTATGATCACCTATAAAAAATTGGTGGAAAGTCTTCCCAAACGTGAGCAGGCTGTCATCGATGCAAAAGGGGGACCAACATCATATTAATATGTGCCTCAGGACGCTCTAAGTCCATACCACTGGGTGTCCGGAAACTTTTGGCCAGATAGTGTATCAAGTTTAACTAAAAGACCGCTTTTACACGCACTTCAATTGAAGCTTGGGATTACTAATAAACCTACTTTCCATCATCCAATCGGCCGACCAAACGATATAGTGGTTAGCGTGCTAGCTTCTAGACCGAGAGGTTGCGGGTTCGAGTCCCGTGTTAGGCATGGGTGTTTGTAAATGTATGTTGGCTTGTCTAATGACGAATGTTTCGGCGCATTATAGCCCTCGTGTTGCTGACGGCGTCAGATAACCTGAAAACAACCAACCAACCATCATCCAATCGAATTTGAAACTTGGCTGGTACATTCGTTGCCGATGACAATGCTTTCTATCACGTTTCGCGACTGTCAACCAAAGGTCGCTTTTATCTACGTTTATATCGTCTACGTCAGACTTGTCAGTGTTTACTCACATTCCACTATCCAGATACCAATTTAATTTCAAACATGTTCAATTTGACAATATATAATAACTAAAACTTACCCCTATAGTGGTTGACAAGGCGAAATCTTCGGAGGACTAATTAACCCAATTTCCGTCATCCAATCCAGCTGAATCTTGGCAAATAAACTCAGCTCACTTGATGGCTGTGGAGTTAGAGCTCCGGTTCAAATCCTGGGTTAGGCATGGATTGGGGTTCGAAATCCTATTTAAGCTGTTGGTCCCGGCCTGATTAGCCGCCATTGTGTATAAAAATAGGTCGTAGACCGTACAAACCAACCAACCAAATAAACTCGTTGTGAATGACAATGTAATCAATCAATTGAGGGCAAAAAAGAAATTAGTATATAGTTCGGAATGGATTTTTTGTTCTTTGTGATCAAACACTATGAAAACTTGATTTGAACTCAAGAAATTGGAATTGCACACAAAAATCGGCAATGCATATAAAGGATTAAAAACTTTGTTTTTATGGTTTATATTATTAGGCCATCTGGACTCGTGGAATTTTATGCACTATTCATTAAAAAAGAGATCCGACAATCTGGCGGAATCATCGCGATATCAGCCTGTTAATCATTACTTATCAATCAAAATTTATTATTTGAGAGGCTATTGGTTGAAAACACAAATCTTCAATTTGCGCTAAACTCTCGAAAAATTTAGAGATTTTGAAATAGCTTAGATACGTAAAACTTAGCTTAAATCAAATCTTTCATGTGTCAAATTATATAGAAATTTAACAGAATACTTTAAGATCTCAAAAACGGAGTACGGCAAAATGATGCCCTTGCCTGCCTTTTTCCTAATATTACCTTGGAATGGATTATCTGAGATTATGTTGTTAACCTTTAACTGCTGTAAGCGGTCTGACAGACCGCTAGTCATTTTTTTTTTAATGCTTCCACCCCCTAAAATATCGCATCTTTGACTTTTATATTAATTTTTCTGACACTTTGGTGAACATTAGTTTAAAGTTTAAGAAACAATTTGTTTGGCGCAGTATGGACCATGTGTAGCTCTTGCGCAAAAAAACCTCAAACCACCCAACCACAGCAGTTAAAGGTTAATAAGCTGATAGCATTGCATTGTTATAATCGCTCGAACTAGAGGAGTATTATTAGAGTGGCATTTACTGCTATTGAGAGTTCAGCCTCAAAATTTTTCTTGTATTATTGAAAGCAAAACTAAATACATGCCCGTGAGTAAGGCAGCAGTAGATCTAAAATGTGTAGAAATTAAAAATCACAAATTTGAGCTTTTAGATAGTTTCACTTACTTTGACTCAAATGTGAAACAGCAGGACTAATGAAGGGCAAAGAACGATCAGAGTTAGTTTAACTCCAGAAAAACTTATCAGGTTTGAGGTAAATGGTGGGTCTCACGTACCATGAGTTAATTTGCCATAGGACTCCTTGCAAATGGCGGGAAAACCTCGATATTGAAAAAAATTGGATTCTGATCATTCTTTGCCGAGGCAAATTGGATACCGAGATCAAATGATGCCCAGTTGCTGCTAATCGGTGTCTTAATTAAGAAATGTTCTACAATCAAAATTAGTAAAAAGGAAAACAAAAATTATTTTATAAAAACCAATATTAGGCCTTTACTTGATTATGGTTCCGAATCCTGGGCAATGACAAAATCACAGGAAAATCGGCTAGCTATCTTCGAAAGAAAAGTTTCGAGGAAGATTCTTGGAAATATTAATGATATGGAGGCACGCATAAAGCAATAAGTTGTACAAGATTTACCGTGATGCAGGTATCATCAAAAATATTAAAATTAATTGCATTATATTTGCTGGACACATCTGCCGAATGGATTCCTCTTCTTTAACCTTTGGTTAGAAGCACGACCTTTTGCCTCGCGGTTAGTCGCGTGGGGGACAAATGTCTCCCAAATTTAAATTTTCGTGCATACCATTAAATTCGAGACCAAATATAAAAGTAAGTGGGTATTTTATTTAAAAACACATCATTATTGAATAGAATAAAATAAAAATTAAAAAAATATTTTAAAAATAACTTTAAAAAAAAAACTTTATAAGAATAAAAAACATATTATTATTGAAATGAACTTTGTGAAGATAAACAATTTTTGTAGGTGACATTTGTCAACCTCACAACTAACCAAGGGTTAACACCCAGAATTTTCAATTTAAAACTAATAGAAACCCGAATTAGGGGCAGGTTCAAATTGAGATGAGCTTGACAGCAACGACGAGAACTTTAAAATATTCCCCAATTGGAACACCTTTGCAAAGAAGAGATATGAATGGAAGCAAAGAAGGTTCTGAAGACGGCTTTGACCCTCATTGATATTGTACCAGCTGGTCTTTTGTTTGATCTTGACATTTTGTGAACTACAAAGAATGATCTAGAGTAGTAGTAGTTTGTTAATAGTTACTTTTACTTTTTAATATCCTTGATTCATATCGAAATTTTTACGAATTTACTTGTAGTTTTCAGGAGACTGAAATGAATATCATATTTTTAAAAGTTATATCTCATATGTAACAATACCGCAAATGTTTTTTTTTTTTTGTTTTTTTTTGTAGAAAAGGGGCTTTTTGCAGCTCTTGTGTAAACGCGTTGATCATTCCTGATCATTTATCGATTTCCTAGACGAAAACAATTGAGGACTAGAAGTGGAAAACGACCTAAGTCCAAAAAAGAAAACTTTTCAGGAGAGCCGAAAAATGATCACATCTGGTACTTAAGACAATGGCTTCAGATTGAATCTGAACTATAGTTACTGGAGTTCGCACTTTAGGCATTCTCCACTTTGTTTAGCTTGATCTTTAGGAAATTTTTCTGTAAAAAAAAAGGTCTTTTGGTACTTAGGTCGTTTTCCATTTATAGTCCTCAATTGCTTTAACGAATTTATACCCAATTTACTTAAAACTATACTTAAAGTTGAAGAAAATAAAAATGAAACACCCAAAATAGATGTAGTTAAAGTGGAAACAAATGCTCACGAAAAGAGCATGAAAATTTTTTGCAAATTATGATTTTTTTTTTTTGCCAACGTTGACCAAGCTTTTGTTCGTATTGCATTCGTTGATACTATGAGCATAGGCGTAACTAAAGTTGATGAATGGAGGGGGGGGGGGGGGTTAATTTCGAAAAATAAAAGACTCGCTACACCAATGAAAAAGAGGAGAGGGGAAAAAAATTCCTCTAATTGAAAAAGTACAAATCACTTCCCAAACCTAAGGGGTTAGAGAAACTTCTTAAGAATCCTTTTCTTAAAAAGAAAGAGCAGGAAAATGAAATGTTCTTAAACACATAAAAATTAAAAGGGCCTGATATAAATGTAAAATACATGGAGGCAATATTTTCAGAGAAACATTTTCTGGCGCAGCAAACAAGGTCGGATCAGTGGCGAGCCCCTCGAAATATTTCAAACGTACACTACCAAAAATAAACATTAAAGAAACTTCCCATAAACATTTAAATATATTTTTTTCTAAGTAGATGTGTCTTTTAATGTTTATATTGGTTTATTTATTTTATGTACATAATGATACCAACATCGTCTGCGTCTGTAAATCTGCGGATAAAATTGTTATTTTGTCTCCTTCATCAACTACACTATTTGTGGATTCTTTCTCAACTTGAACAGTAATTTCACCACATTTTTCATCTTTTCTTCTTTTTCTAAATAAAAACAGTGTTTCACTTGGAGTTTGCTACTTGCATTCATTTTAATTACTTTCAATTATCCATATGTTAACAAACAATATATTGTTTTCGATAATAATACTAAAAAAATCGCATTTTTCTAGACGCTTTGGAACATCCTGACTGAAAAAATGGTATTTAAAAATGTCTGCCAGTGTGTCTGTGTGTAAGTGGTCAGCATAACTCCCAAAAGATTTGATTTACGATGTTTAAATTTGGAGTATAGGTAAGTTGGGACATTAGAACCTGTCATTAAGGTTTTCGTCGTTTTTTCATTTGCAATTTTTGGCAAAATCAATATACTCAAACTCATATTACATCAATTACATCAATAATTTTTAATGTGAATACTTATAAAAATTACACAAAAAAAGAAGAGAGACAGGTGAAACAAGATTTCACACAATTTCAGGAGGGGATGTACCGTTGGTCTCCCCCCTGTTTACGGCCCTGAATGGTTGGTTGGTTGTATTCAGATTATCTGGCGCGTCAGCAATACGAGGGCTATAATGCGCCGAAACATTCGTCATTAGACAAGCCAACATACATTTACAAACACCCATGCCAACACGGGACTCGAACCCGCAACCTCGCGGTCTAGAAGCTAGCACGCTAACCACTATACCGTTTGGTCGGCGCGGCCCTGAATGGTACATTAAATGGCAAGTTATCAACTTCTGAGAAAAAAAAATCCGTGTACAGTCGGACAGTTTAGTATAGCTTTTGATTACCGTAGTAAAACACTGATCACTGAATAATCCCAATAATGAAATTCAATGGAAAATTTGAGAAATAATCATCAAAGAATTGGTTGGGGGAAAAAATGCAGTATATTTGCTTAATTTTTTTCTCAACCTAATGGGGGTTGGGTTGAACCCCCAAAACCCCTCCTTCGTTTCGCCTATGACTATGAACAGGTTGAATAAGGTTTTGCAGATAGTTTAAAAAATGCTCTATTTAGTAGCGGCTCGTACACTACCGCCAGAGCAGACGGGCTGCATCTAAATTTAGTAGTTCCAAACTAAAATTATGTATTTTACAATTTTCTAAAATGAAGATCCAATATCTACGGTAAGTATAAAAAAATCAGATAAACAACAAACATCTTGACTCAATACTCAATTCACGAGGGGGGGGGGGGGGGAACGGTTCTAATCAAGGTGATCTTCCTCCGAACGGCAGTCATGTGTTCCTGAAACGCGTTTCGGCTGCGACGTACCAATGGAATCCAATAGAGCCTTCCCTCCACGTAATATGTGGCGAGGCAGCCAGATCATCGATTTTTCGACTTCAGCTGGCCCTTGAGAATTTCTGCTTTAAAATAATCTCTAGATGAAATTTTTGTGAGATAATGTGGTATCATCTGAAGGCTAGAGGGTTATTTTATCAGTATAAAGTACTATTTTATTCTGAAAACAAGTTTGAATATTTTAAACTCATTATCTAAAAAATCGTGTTTTTGGCACGTGAAACTTCAATTAAACAGTGATAACTGAAGTTTGATATAATTTTTTGAAAAAATGATTTGAGTATTTAAATCTACATTATGTATTAGATGTTTTGAATCTCAGTCAAATTGATTAGAAAAGAAAATGAATTTTATATTCAAAAGTTTTTATAAAAATGGGGATTTTTTTTCTTTCAATGTTAAAAAATTCTATTAAAAAAACTATATATTCTAGAAACTTTATGGAGGTTCATAACATTAATAATGATATTACAATTGATATTACAATTCCAACCATAATTTCTTTTCTTGGCCCCATATAACTCGAGTAAACACTGTTCAAAAATATGCTCATTATAACGAGTTAAATGTTAATTAATATTTTAATAAAACTGATTTTATTTCATTTAAACATCATTGCTGCTTATGTACTTTTAAGTGCAAAAAAATCCGATTTTTAAAATGATAATTTAAAAAAAGTGTTTAAGTATGATTGCACATGATTGTGGAAAGTAAGTATATGGTTGTGAGGGGAAGGGGGGGGGGGGAGTGTTGGGAAGTCGCATTTTTTCGGCTACACTAACACTTCACGACCACGGGCCGCCAATGAACGCGGCCAAGCCTTGATTGACGACTCACCTGCCTCTAAATATTGTTGCACAAATTGTCTGTATATAGTGTAAATAGTGACGTATTATTTTAAAATTCTATTGTAATTTATTTTTATCTTATTTTATTTATTAACAGCAATTATACAGGTTAGAAAAAGGTGGCAACACCTAAAGCAATCGAGAAATCTCGAGATGTTTCTTTTCCGACGAATTGGCTGGAAATTTCGCGAATGTTCTCTCGTGCCAAGTATAAATAGGACTGGAGATCGGAAAAGTTTTCAGATTGACTTCGGACTTCGATGAAAACTGATCGCTTTGTTTACTTATTGGAGTGAACTTGTATAATCGCTGTATTCGAAGTTGTTTTTGCTGAAGCTTGTGTTGAAGCTTTAGATTGAAAGTTGCCTTTGAATAAATTTTGTGAGTTTTCTGAAGAGAGAATAAATATTTTTATACCGTAAAAACTGTGCCATCATTGCCTCAGTGGAAAAATTCATAACAATATGAAAAGAGGCCATCAACATTCTAAATCTTGTTTTTAATTAATAGTATAGGCAAATTAGGGTTGGAGACGGAAATAATTATTAGAAAGCTGATTCCTGTTGAAATGGGTTCTTTAGGCCTCCCTGAACTTCTCCAGAAAAGTCCCAAAAAATCCTCCTTGGACAACATTCTTAAATTTTGAATTTATGTCCGCCATCTTGGATTTTTAAAAAAATGCTATAACTCAGCAATGCACAATCATAAATAGGTTCTGTTGGTGTCAAACGTTTCTTTTTAGCAAGAAGAACTTGTTACTGCGATAAATAGTCTAAAATAGAGAGTTAATATAATTTTTTTAATTTAAAATCGGATTGAAAACGTTAAAAACAGCAGTTTCTAGACATTATTTTACAACAAGAGTTGTTTGGAAACTTATTTTTTAGTAGAATTCGTTTAAAAGATTTAGAAATGAGTATGTATAAATAAACATAGATAGTGGTCAATATATTTGAAAAATGTGTGTCTTTCATTAAACTCGTTTACGCTTTGCCCTAATTTCTCTGGTTGAAACCTCCGGTAAGAAATAAATTTTTTTCTTCAAATCACTGGTATCTCGAGGCTGCCACGATCTTGATAAAGACGTGCTGGTCGGAGGATTCACCTGTCACTCCTGCGAAAACTTCTACAGCTTCCTTCGCTTGGAGACTTCCTGGCATTAAGCAAATTCAACGCGTTACGACACTATCAGACATACTTCGCCTTTGTGTCAAGCCACCGCTAACCTTCATAGGTTGCATTAGAACCTGCTCTATAGTCACGTCCGTCCAATAGCCGCTCCAAAACTTATCCGATCGCCGAATAGTGAAATAACCCTGACTGATGAAATATTCAAATTCCTTATCCGACAAAGTAGTCTTGATTTTAGCCATATTCTAATGAATATGTCCAGCTGCATGGAAGTAAACTAACATGCGTTGAGAAAAGATGAAGATACCACTCACCTATTATTTCTGCTTTCATGAAATCATGTATAATAGAAACTTGCTTGAAGTACTGCAGCCATAATTTAGCTGCACGGCTTCTTTTTTCCAGCTTCTTCATCGCGTCGGATACAATCCTCGGTAATGGTTGAACTTTGCATCGAGAAGATTCTTCGGAGGAAGATAAGTTTATCACCTTGTTATGAGTTTCCTTGAGAGATTCGACCTCAAAAGCGATTAAAAATCTGTCTTCCTCACAACTCTCCAAAATCAGATGAGCTATAGCTGCCTGAGAAAGTGAATGAACTTGTAAAGCTCTTGAATAAGCAGGCCCATTAACCATGTGGACAACGGCATTCTTAACAAATACCTCACTTCACATTTCTTCAGTACCAATGCCATCCATGATTTTGCCCACAGCCCCCATGAAACTCATAAGCAGATGAAATCCACCTAGTCTTACGATTACCTTGGATAGCTCATTAGTTTTATCAGCCTGAGAGACTAAATCTATAGCTTCAACGAAAAGCAGCTGATCAAATGTTACAATAAACTTTTGTTGTTGCATCCTACATTCATCAGCCATAAAACGAAGACAGGTGAAAATTGAGGTGGGGTTAGAAGGTTGAAGATTGACGAAGGGCAAGGTATCACTGCTGACTTTTCATGGTATTTTTTTTCCTGCGGCAATCTCCATGAAACTACTCCATCCTGTATGGAATCTTCAGCTTATTTGGGACCCGCCATCCAAATCCAGTAGTATATGTCTCTGATTTCGGCATCCACGGACCTCAATTTCAGGAAAAAGACGTCTTCCAAAACTAGGTTCTTATGCCAGTCGTGAGTAATGATCGGGATGAATCCAAACTTTCCAACAACAGTTGTCGTTGATAGATTCTTTGGTCGTGGAATAAGTGAATTCGTTTGAACAGTTGAAGAAGGCATCGCACACTGTACTCCTCCCATCACGTGGAAAGTTCAATATCCATCACAGTTCGAGTGTTGTGATTTGCATTATCAAAGACATACTGCACAAATCCATTATCCTGAACTTCTCTTGAATTATTCACTGTTAAGGGAAGTTTCATACTTACAAGTCTCTGTGTAGGAAACAGACCAGCCAAAATTGTATAGAAGGTTAATTTGGTGCCTTGATCGGAAACGCCTCTGAAGAAACACTCCAAATCCAACCTGCACAGCTGACACAATGATCAGGGACGTACTGAAGAAATGCAAGAGTGCGCAACACTCAACATCTTCTGATTACAAGGCAAACTTTTTATTGGTTTCATTATACCAGAAAGCAGATGAATAAGCATCTCACCAACTTCATTTTATCCCCCCTTTTGATATTTCTTCGCAGGTTGGAAATGCCGAGCAATCAAAAACTTGAGATCTTATCTCTTCCTGAAGGTTGCTAATAGCCGCATCTATGATCCTTTTCTTTTCACCAGAGGCGTCTTTTTTTAGCGTACCAATTTTCCACCAAAATATTTAATGCAACTGGCCTAAAAGAAATAATTGTCCCGAAACACTTCATGCTAGCTGAAATAAGAACGGTACTGCCGTAGCGTGCTATTAAAAGATACCTCAGACACTTTTCACTGTATAACTTGGCACTTTCAGTATTAAAATTTGAGAGCACCTCCATAAGATCGGATAGCAGATACTGGCAGTCCTTGTTGGTATCCAGAAAGTTGCATAATTTATTGAAAGTATCTAACTGCGACTCACCAACAAGTCTTGAGACCTCACTTTCAGATGGCTCGCCTGGCATGCTTGAGCCAACGATTGAAAACCATGCATCACAGTTTTTATGCTTCAACCGTTATCATATCACATTCGCTGTCAATACAATTTAAAACTAATTTCCCCCAATTATCACACCTCTTTTCACACCTACTCCAAATACTTGACATTTTTGGGACTCTTCCCACTTGACAAATGTTTGGGTAACGATTGTGGGTTCTTCTTGTAAGGTCCCATATCAACTGTCTCCCCTCAAAAAAGGCAGCATGTTTTGAAATTGAAGGGATATAGATCACTTCTGAGAAAGGTTTTGTTGCATTTATTCCTCCAGGTAGAGCTGCTGAAATGTAACTCCCATGTCTGGTTTAATTTTTTCTGCACTGTACATGCGCTCGTGCATGATTAACGTCTTCGATTTTTTCACAATCCAATCTCTTCTATTTATACTGATATTCCTTAAATTTTCCACACCTCTTATTACATTGACACTGTTGTTGTCTATCATTCCACCTTCACCTCAGAAAACGCAATTTTCTTCCATTTTTATTCAGCTTTCCAAACCAGTAAACGATCAATAATAGTTGCATAAAAAAATAATAGAAATAGCAGTGATACCTGTTTTTTTTTCGAAAACGAAAGATTTCAATCGAATAAATTTTAAATTTTACAAACCTTTCGTGGAAAAATGCGTTTTTTTCAGGTTTTAAGCCTGTTTTATGTTAATAAAATTATATCAACTCTCTATTTTAGAATTTTTATTGCAATTATAAGTTCTTCTTGCTAAAAAGAAACGTTTGACACCAATAGAACCTATTTATGATTGTGCATTGCTGAGCAATAGCGTTTTTTTTTTAAATCCAAGATGGCGGACTTAAACTCAAAATTTAAGAATGTTGCCCAAGGAGGATTTTTTGGGACTTTTCTGGAGAAGTTCAGGTGGGTCTAAAGAACCTATTTCAGAAGAATTCAGCTTTCTAATAATTATTTCCGTCTAGACACAAATTTGGGTCTAATTTGCCTATACTATAATAGTAACCGTCCTGAAAATAAAAGTGTGTGTGTGTGGGGGGGGGGGGGGGGGGTCTTGGTGTCATTATTTACCATTTTTAAACTTATAATATGTTCATCGAACGAGGCTTCAATTCTATATGATTTGTTTCTCCCTAAAATTGTACTTTAATTTTTCAATAATTTCTAAAAAAAAATATTAAAAAACCCTAAAATCCCCGATATTGCTCAAGATGAGAAAAATTAATTTTTCCTAAAAAGTTGTTTGAAGTTCAATTTTTAAAAAAACCGGGAGTTTTTTTGTGCCGGAATTGAAACAAGCTTTGGGGAGAATATGTAGTTATAGAACATAGTGTTAAGAGCCTATGTCAGCTTTAAAAGAAATATCCCTAAATTTTTGTTAAGTGTCCCTAAAATTTTAGAAATAATTATCCCTAAAAATTTAAAAGTTAAACCCTAAAATTTAAAAATTATCCCTAAAATGTTACTGAAATTTATAGAATTATTCCTAAAATTCCTACCTGAATATTTAAGAATTTATTTAGACTCACTGCGCCCCCTAATGACACACCTTTTGTGTAAAAAAAGCAAATCACTACAGCCTACTCACAGGTGCATCTGAGAGGCACTGACTCACGGGGTCCTTTTTCGTTTTATTCATCGAATTGAAATTCATGAGTTTTATTGTTAATGCAATGTGCGCACGTTTTAAAAGAATTGATGCCTCGTTGCGTGTGGTAATGCGCATATTCTATCCAAAAGATACAAGGCCTGATGGGGACTACGCTCGATACAAACGATAGTCAACCTTCCAGAAAAGTGAAAACCGTTATTAAAAACTTATTTTCCATCTGTTTTACTAATTTATGTACTTTGAGACCACTTTAAACATGATAAAATAATTTACAAAAAACTTTGTTAAAAAAAAAATATGCAACCACAAGTAACAATATAGTAGTTTGATTTTCAATAATCTGATTTTGCTTCAATAATTAATCAATTTTCATAGCGGCCCCAATGGTAAATCAGACCTTTGTTTAACGATTTAGGTAGGTGTTTTTTCTAGCCAGACGTGGATCCAGAAGGGGCTGAATTCTTCAAAATATTCCTTAAAAATGTTTTGTTCCTCCCTAAAATTGTACTTAAATATTTTGTTATTTCCTAAAAAATAGAAATTTTTTCGATTTCACTCCAGATGAGAAAAATGGAGATAATTAAATTCGCAGGTCTGGTCAAAATAGTATAAGTTTTTGATAATTGGCAGTGTTTTGCTGGCATGGAAACAAGCTTTGGAAAGAAAATATCTAGGATGGGAGCCTATGTCATATTAAAAAAAAAATATCTAACTAATATTTTTACAATCCACCCCTTTTAAATAATCCTGAATTTTTTTTAATTATTCCCAAAATTTTTTACCTACACTTTTTAGAAAACTTGCTGCGCCCCCTGCATTCTTAAAATGGCAAAAAAAAAAAGTGAATATCTAGGGCTTGACTGAAATGTGATTTGTTTAAAATCGTTACGAAGAGAACATGCGCATGATAATAAGACTGAATAACTTCCAAATATTTTCCCAGTTCATTTGTGATGATTCCTTCTCCACTGGAACCACTCCCTTGTCCAGTTTGTTTAATTTATTCTATATTTTAATTTTGGTACAGCAACGACAAGCTATCTTTGTTCTTGCTAAATTATTCGATTGGCTCCCCGAAATTATAATTAGTATATTTGAATTTGTGTGGTTTAGAGTGAGTTAGTGTTCAATAGATGGCAGCACCTCTTAGTTTTTAAAAATTAGTAGATTGTTTTGAAGTCTCGCTGTCTTCCAGGTTGTCCGTTTATGAAGACAATGTTAGAATGGATTTTCAAATGGTATTTAATATTCGCACAGTCAGCAATGAGGCCTGACAGAATTTATTTTATCTGCTTTCAATTTGGTAAGCTCCTGTGCAGGGCCGTCGCTAAGAATTTTGGTTGGGGGGGCGAAGACACCCTTTTGCCGACTGAAATCAAGACATGTCCGGTGTAAATGTAGAAAATATAAATTAAGGTGTTACTAAATTGTTAACTAATTTTTATTAATGTAAAATTAACGTATAAATAATTTTTAATTAACATAAGAATAATTAATACATAATTAATTATTAATACATAATTAATTGTTAATTAAGATAAAACTAATTGTTAATGCATTTTTTATTTAATTGTTATTATTTTATTCAATGTGCAATTAGTTTTAATCACTTTTAAATTACCGTCTAAACAATTTTTAATATTTTATGGCATTTTATTAATACTTAATTAATGTCAAATTTTAAGTAAATTCCCATCACATTATAGTTAAAGTTCCTTCAAATTCATTTAATTTTTCTGTTCTTTTTAGTAAATTACCCCTTCTCCGAACAAAGGAGATTATTTTTGGAAGCGTTTTTATTGGGGGGGGGGGGGGACATTTATACCTTGCAGATAGATAGAATTTTTCCCCACAATTTCAAACCAATTCAGTAACCTCTGTAGTACGAGTGCTTCATTTCGATACAACTTTTTTTTTTGAAATTTTGAAATTGCAGTTTCGAAAAAAATTAATTAAACGTGTGAAAGTGGTTGGACTTTAACACGGAATTAAATAAATGAAAATTATTGATCAAACAGGTGACTTTTTTACAAAGAATTGTATAAAGGTTGATCAAAAAACAAATTCTGAAAAAAATCTTTTTAAAATTCTGGCTGACTATTGCTATTTCAGGAAATTCCCTACGCGAAGCACTGCAATTTTTATAATAGATACTATTCCAGGGACATAAGAAACATGCACTTGCCCTCCCTCCCCTCTGTTTTTCTAAAAATAAAGTAACGTTTGAAAAAAAAGTGAGAAAATTTACAAGAAAAAAATATATAGATATTAATCTATCAATTTGAACAGAACATTAATGCACAATTATTAACTAACATCCAATTAGGAAATCCAATTCCCGTCTTTTAAAAATCAAGGATTAAACAAAACCCTTTTTGTCGCCTTACACCTACCTGCAAATAATCATGTAGGCGCTCATGGACACTATAATTGCATTGCAAAAGACAATAATTATTATAAACGTTTTGTTAATTATTTAATTTTTAAATACTTTTTAACACATTTTCCTAACTAAAAAATAAAAGATTTTGATTTTTCTTGAAAAGTGTGTTAATAATAAAACTTAATTTTTTTGTAACATTTCAATCCATGAACCTATTTCATAAAAGTAGTTACTTCGAGTATATATTTTTGCTAAAATTGCTGGATTTAATTAAATGATTTTTTTGTGGCTTTTCACTAATGTGGTACTTGAAAATGCTAGTTTTTTTTTTTTTTTTTTTTTTTTCCTATGCGGAATTAAAATGAAATGGATTACTTTAGCATTAAACCAAACTATAATATTTATATGCAGAAAGGTAAATTATTCGCAACTAATTGAACTTTGAATTTAGTGAAAAAATATTCAGATCTATAAAAAAGCATGTCATACACACAACAATAAGGAATAGTACCTGTGTTTTTTTGTTGTTTTTTTTAGGAAAGTTGAGGGGGAGGGAGGAGGTATTCAAATCTACAGTGTTATTCCGATCTTGAGAAAGAAGAAATTGCACATTTGATCTTCAAAGCAAGAGAAACGTCACTGTCAGCATGAGATTTCCTAAAACCCACCCCCATTTCCCTTACCCACATGTAATGGTTATGATCCTAATTTGAGATTTATTGATCCAATTTGAAATATTTTTAAAGGTATTTAGACTAAAAAATCTTAGTTTATCTGAAAGACAATTTTTTCCCGATGTTTAGAGTAAAAAGTGGTGAAATCCAGGATAGGTTGGTTAGTTGTTTGTCAGATTTATTAGGCGCAAGGGCAACACAAAGGACAAACTGCAACAAGTTTGTCCAATCAAGGTAAGTTTGGAAATCAAGGTATGAGTGAAAGGATACTCACAATTTGCAATAGACTGAACTTGGTTGTACCGGACAATGTCGGGCCACAGCTATTTGAGCAAGGGAAACATTAAGAATTTTAGATAGTATTATAATAAACCTTTCAATACTCTTCCAAAGATTATTTTGTTGGAATAAATTTGATATCGCCTTCTAGTTTACATGTGGCATGCACTATTTTTTGAATGCATTTTCAATATATGAAGTACAAGGTGGTTAAAAAGAAACTTTGCCGATATATGGGGGTCTAGCTTCCGTTCCGTTTAACAGATCGAGATGAGATTCCAGGTATAGTTATTCAGAGGTATGAGCTCGAGATTCTTCGAATTTCAACAAGTGGCACTCACGTTAATGGTTATAGTTAAATACACTTGAAATTTTCGAATGCCAGCGCCTACTTTTTCCTGTCTCAAAATGCTCAAAGCATGAGAAAACCCTAAAGAGTGGTGGAACGGTACCTGTATCACAAAAAAACGAACGCATTATGCACGCACAAAAAAAGCTCTGTGAACGGCCAATAAAAACACGATCGAGGCTCACGATGGAAATTTGAATTTGATAGAGGCCTAAGTTCACATGACTGCCATCATAGGCAATTTAATCGATTTTCTAAGCTGAATATTTGGCGAGTGGTCTCCATTGCTCTGATAGTGTTTTTGTTGGCCGTTCGCAGATCTGTATTTTGTGCGTCCGTTACGCGTCCGTTTTTTGTGATACACGTACCGTTCCAACGCTCTTTAGAGTTTTCACATGCGGTGATCATTTTTCGATAGGAAAAAGCAGGCGTTGCCATTCATAACTATAACCGGTGTAATCGTGAGCACCATTTTGCTGAAATTCACAGAATTCCGACCGCATACCTCGAAATAACTATACCTGAAATCGAAATCTCATTTCGATCTGTTGAACGAGACTGTAGCTAGATGTCCATATAACGGCCAAGTTTCTTTATGACCATCCTGTATAAAACATCATTTATGGAGTTCTACTTGACATTAGTTGCAATAACTTTGTAAAATGCGGGTCAATTTTCATATACAAAAATGTTGATGTTTTGATATTTTGTATAAAACCTTTAACTCATATGACGTACATTACATACTTTATATAAATGACGTTTAATGTGTATGTCATGGTTTTTGAGGCGTTATCTGACGTACCACAAATATATCATCTACTGTAACACATCAAAGTTATATGATGTCAGTGAAGATATCAATGATTAGATTATTTTAATGTTCCTATCAAAAAGGATATACTTACTCCAATACAAAATTGCCGACCGTCAACTTAGGCTGCAGTGTGATCACAATTTTGTAATAATAATGAAGATTTTAATTATTTGTATTTTTTTCCATTCAATATGTTTTGTAACATCCGTCACTTGGTATTTTTAAAAGAAGGGATGAAATTTTTGAAATTTGCCAACTACCAGCCTTTCTAAAAACTTTGACGGGGTGAGATAATGAAGATATTTATAAGGTAATATTTGCGTTCGGGGGGGCAGTCCATCATTGTAGGCGGCAAAAAAGACACCCGACTCCCCTATAATTGACTTCTAGTGTAAAAATGCCGATTCGTCAAACTCGGGTCACGCTGCATTCCGATATTTTTAATATTTTTGTTCAAATTTTTTTTTTTACTTTTTTTATTCAGTTCAATTTTACTGTGGTTCGACTTTACAAAAAGAAAGATTTCGATGAAATTTAGAAAATTTGCCGACTGTCCAACTTTCTAAAACTTTGGGGGGGGGGGGGGCGAGACGCCCCCTACGCTCCCCGTTCGCGTCGTCCCTGCTCCTGTGTTACGTATAATGAGCTGAATGTCCACACATCTTGGAGTTCCCTTCGCATTCGTTAGATGGCAGCACTTCGCAGAACACTTATCGTAAGGTAAATTCTGTCTTTCGAAAAAAATAGAGATGCTCCGCACCATCGAGTTATATGATGGCATAGAATTTCAATTCTCAATTTATTAAAAAAGGGTTATTTGTATTTAGAAGATAAATTTTGTAAATCAAATCTTAAAGCTATCTTTACAATTTTTTAAATGGCTCAAAAAGTTTTTATACTTGTTCTTTTTTCATTCACATTTTTCCTTCAATTTAGAAAATAAGAATAATATTTGTTAAGAGTATTGGTGTTCTTATGAAGATTTCTGATCACTATTTCACGTTTCTATATTTCTAAGTACATGGATGAGTTTAAATAATGGCTACATTGTTTACTCTCCAATTTTGTAAATATTTGCCAACATCATTCTGATTGGATATGGGCATTTTTATTTATATATGTAATAAGAGGTTTGGGAAGTAGACGAATGAAATATTCTGATTGAAGAAGAACATTTATTATGTTCACAATAGGAAATTCCCATGCCAGAAGGCCTCGCATGACAAAGGTGCCGGTTTCAAATCCTGAGTTAGGCATGGATGTTCGTTGTGGTTCGGAATCCACTTTAAGCTGTAGGTCCCGGCCTGATTAGCCATTATTGTGCACGAAAATAGGTCGTTGAGCGTGCAAACCAAAACCAAGCCCATGCCAGAAGGAACTCAGTGAATATTAAAAAAATGTCAGCCATATATCTGACTTACAAAGAAATTAAAACAAGCATACTTTAGCAAGATAGTTGTTTTAATAACTTAAGAATATGCGACAGCAGGTGTAAAATTTACTTTAGAAATACTAAAAGCGGAATTTTGTATAACTCTAAAGGGAGTATGGAACATTAAAAAATCTTTATATATTTATATGATGAAATGCAAAATAAATATAGTAAGTTTATTATTAACTTGCAAAGAACGAGACACTGGTCTAGTGGAAAGACGAGTTGGTAGTGGCTGACTACATGCTCTTTCGACAGAATCAGTTCAACTGGTAGTTGCAAGCGCTGTTGTCGATCCAACTTTCAGCGCCCGTTAAATTTAACGAGAACTGAATATTGGTTTAAGTTTGTTTCACTACACTGGTACGCTATTTTTCGGAGAAGCATAAAATTTATTTTATATATGCGCGTAAGAAATTGATATCAAACTCTCAATATATCTCTGTCCCTTTTTATAATACAAATATATCTTCAAAACTATAGTTAAATATAATTACATTATTGGTTCCCATCGCAATAATGGTCATTCAATAGAAAAAATCGCTTTCGTCCTAACATGCTTCCATGTAGCTTGTAGGTAAATTTTTTTTAAATATTTCAACTATTAAACGGTTGCAGAAATTTTTACTTTTCCAAAAGAAATTGTTTTAAAATTGCATACATTCGAATTCCATAAAATTATATAGCAATTTGAATAATTATAGCCTGCACAAAGTATATAAAATTGTATTTCAATTGTAAATGTTGTTTAATGTATTTCTAAAATAAATAGTTCAATTGCACCTACTTCTCCTTCGGATAACGACTCACACCTTAAAGAATACTTTGAGGGAAGCATCTCTCCATAATAAACCGAAATTGTTATGCAGATCAATTTTAGTAAAGGATTCCAAAACTGCACTGGACTGCAGCTGATTGGGGTTCAGTTCTGTTCACAGATGAAAGTTGTGTCCTCCTCCTGCAAGAAGAAGAGGGTATACAGACCTCGGAAATCAGGTTTTCTGCCTCAATACTTGCAAAGTACGAGACGTAGTGGCAGGACGTCCTTATCTGTATGGTCCTGCCCATAACATCGGCCCTCTACATCTCTTTCTGGACGACTGAATGCAGTTTCATACTGTGATATTTCATACTGTGATGTTTTAGACAATCATTTTCCAGATGGATTCTTTCTCATTCAACCATTTAAAGTATTTGCAAATAAGTTCAAAGTAGAATGCTGCTACGTTTTTTATACCTGTTTTTTTAAAGTTGAATCCCCTAACTTTATATCATAATCAATTTCTGGATATTTTTTAAAGTTATATTTACTTTTAGGATAACAGTTCAGTCCACGCAAGCCGTTTTACAAAACGTTCGATAGAGGAAAATGACATCAGGGTATTAACCCTTTGCACTCGAGGCCTTTTTCGCTCGGAGGGACCAGCAACTCGAGACATTTTAGGTTCGGTTGGCGTTTATGGATTTATTTCATAGAAACTAAACACAGTCATTGGCCTTGAATCAAATTTCCGCATCAAACCTTGCAGTCCTCTAGTGTTTCGGCATCCAATCGTGTGGCGCCTGGGAGGCGCCACTCGAGTGCAAAGGGTTAAAGTGGCCCAGTAATGCTATAGACATGAACCCCATGGAAAATTTGTGGACATTATGGAAAGCCAGGATTGATTTTTCCAGTGTGCAATCAACTACAGAATTATGGAGAGCTGCTGAAATCTCTTGGATTCCTTACGGGCTGATCCGGACATTAAATTCAGTTTGATCGATTCAATGCCCCGACGAATGCAGCAAGTTATCGACCACGATGGGCCCCACACAGCCTACTGACTTTTTTTAAAAAATTACTTTCATTAAATTGCATTTATTTAAAACAACATTTTTAAAGCAATTGCAATAAGTTATCGTTTAAAATTTTTATTGAATTATGTGATATTTTCGTTTTATAAATAATTTCAACTATCATGTTACAATTGTGTTTACAGTGAAATGTTTCTGTAAAATAAATAATCACGCTTTGCTGAATACTGTTTACTAATGCCCACTTTTTATATTTACCAATTTTCTAATCATCAGCAGTAGACGTTATACTTCTGCAATTACAGTTTTCGATACTTTATTTATTTCGAGTGAAAAATGCACATCTTTAATCTTGTAAATAAATTATGTTACTTTTGCTTTTACTTGCTATTTTTGTATTAATCTTAAACATGATACTATAAATCCAAGTAGTTTCTATGCAATTTTAGACTAATATTTGTATTTTTTTACATCGTGAAATACGCCGCACTGAACGTTCGATTTCGGCCGCTGTGAAGTAGAACCTTAAAAATACCTTTCGTTGTATGGAAATTCTCCTTGAAGATCGGTCAAAACATAGTCTAAACATTTTCGCTTATAAGTGACGTGTTTTTCAAAATAATGAATTGAAGTTTGGTATATAGAGTAAATGATGTATTCTAAATCGAATGAAATGATAAATAATAAGGGTTCGTATTGAAATTTTCGCAGATAGCGTTACATTTACTTAGTATACGCCCCCTTAGCGTTACATTTACTTAGTATAAGGCCCCCTTAAGAAAAAAAAATTGCATCAATTATGAAGAAAATCGTAAGCAAAACATTTTGGTGCAAACCGCAAGATTTTACGATAATTAGAACCGAAGATATAGCCTTCGTTCTGACTTTTTTTTTTTTTTTTCGTACAACAACCGTGTTACTCATTTCTTTAAAAAGGTCCAAATCCTGGAATTTAATAGCTACACTTTGTAAGTATAATTGAGGGTTGTTTTCACTATGACCATTGTATTTCATAGCGTCGATTAAAACAAATAAAAATTTTGCTAAATAATTCAATCATTACAGTAAAATTTGTAATAGAAATAGTCTATTCAGATTTCAGATAGATTCATTTTTTGGTGCTCAGTGCGAAATCTTTAAATTTTAAAAATTAAATTTTTGAGTACCAATTTTTTTTTTTTTAATTTGCGTTAATGGCATACTAACAAAATAAGAAAACTTTTTGTGACGACACTCATCATACAGGATTGAAGCCTCGCTCGAAAAGTGTAAATAATGACACCAAGACCCTCGTACTTTTATTTTAAGGACGGTTGATTACAAACAAGATGGAGACATCTCTTCATATTTGGAGGCAGGTTTCTTGAACTGCAAGGTTTGAGTGCAGAAATACCTGAAAGTAAATATTATAAGTCAAACATTCGGTGCAAATAAATATACATAAATAACAGCAGGATCATTCTCTATACTCGCTATGTTATAATTTTCTAACCCAGTTCATTTAGAACAGCGTTCGCCAGTAACTTTTAAAGGCGGGCCGTATGGCTTATATTAGAGCTTTTCGCGGGCCGGATACATCAATATATGTATATATATTTAATTATCATCGATTTAACAATATATAATATTTCTAAATACTAAAGAAAATATTGATATTTTTTTATCTTAGTAAAATTACAATTGATATATTTTTTTTTTCTTTCTTCAAATAATTAAAAAAAAAAAATTCATTATTAGTAAATTAAAGTCTAAGATAGAAGTGAATCTTTTGTTTCAACTTCACAATGGAACTTGATTTAACTTATAATAAAAGTATTTAAACTGCACTTCCAGATTACTCCGTTTTAGTCGATATCAATTGCGAGAAGATGGCGGTCGAAATCGTTCAATTTATTTTATGCTAGAGTCGATGTCTTGCAGAATTTGTTACAGCCAATCTTAATAAATTGTCCACATGAGATTCAGTTTAGTCATTTCTGTATTTATTCTTGATGAAAATCATCTTGTTGCAAGGCCTATTCTAAGGAATTTTTACGACTGCCCAAACTTCCGCCCCCCCCCCCCCCCCACATTACAAACATTATTACGCTAAACAGAGAATAAAAAAATAAAAAAAAATAGGCCTATTAAGCAGTCTCATAATGATATTTTCGCCTCCTATGTATGGAATTTAAAATTGTGATTCGTCATGTTGTCGATCCACAAGTCCCCATTTATACGTTTATAATTTCAGGTCTTCCTAGTTTTTAAATTTAACACAAAGCTGTTAAAATTTAAATCTAATTATTTAACTTAAAACACTACTAAATTCGAGGCGTTAAGGGAACGAACAACCGCCAGAATAGCTTCGATTATGTCAAATATGCCAATTATTGGGTTGCCTGGTAAGAGTTTTTCTTGAAGCTGAAACTTCAAAGAAGGAAGGGTTGCATAAACAAATAAAAAAGTGGTTTTAAATTTTATTATACTCAAATTCAAAAAGATGAATAATAATTGCACTCCTTTAATAAAATCATATTTTTAATTTCCTTGTTTTTCTATTTTTTACGACTGCCCAATTTCTGATTTACGACTGCCCAAATACAATTTACGACTGCCCAAATAGGCCACGACTGCCCGTTAGAATAGGCCCTGTCTTGTTGAAAGTTTCTTCTTATAGTTTATTTGGGCACGAAGTGGAGAACTCTGTTCTACAAAGTAAACACGTATTAGTGTGGACAAATTACAATTATGTAAAAAAAAAAGTCTATACCGTGAAATTGATTTTTTAAATCTACTGTACTGCCCGCGGGCCGCAGAAAAATCTGTCGCGGGCCGCGTAGTGGCTGACGCTGATTTAGAATCTACTTTACATAAAACTTTGACAATTGGTGAGTAGGTAAGAAAATGATCACTTAATCATTAGGGTGGATCGTTCTTCTATGGAGAAAAAAAAATATTATTAATCAAAATCTACCTATGGGGAAAAGATGTTCTATGATATAGAGATTAGGGAAAAAATAATAAAAAATAATAATTTTAAAATTTTGCACTGCCACAAAGGAATTGAATTTTAGAAAAAAATGCAAAACGTCCTAATTTTCGTTAAATGATTTTACACTAAAAATAATTGTTTTTTACAATATAAATCCTAAAAAAGTGATGATTACTGAATAATTAGTAGTACAATGTACATTTCAATCTTTTTTGATCCAACTCCCTCCCCCCCCCCCTCCCCATATCACCGTTGAATCAGCCCTACAACTCTATAGTGCAGTTGTCAGCGGCTTACGGAATTCGACGCCTAATCGGTGAGCGCTGTTCTTGTAAAGTAAATTAAATTTCAATTTTATTATGTGACATTTGTTTGTTTGTGTACTTGGACTAATACTGTACTGTGGCGTTGTTAAGAAAAGACATGATTTATCCTATACTTGGGTCAGGCTGTTATATGCCCACGATTATGCTTCCTACGTACGAAAAACGTAATAAGGTGCGTATATTGGCATTCAAAAAGAGAAGCAAAGTACAGTGTATTTAAATACACTTTTCTCCGCGTGTTTATAAGTTGCAAGTAAGTAAGGAGAGACCTGGAAACAAGCTTAATACCAATAAATGACCACTACAGCATTTTGAGAAAAATTAGTTCATACTACGACAAATATCGTACTTTCAAAGCTAGAAAATTAACCGAAAGCTATCTCAAGGAAAGCACATCGTAAGTTTTGTTCATGCGTCGACTTGGTTGTTTTCAGATTATCTGGCACCGTCAGCAACACGAAGGCGCACGAGGGAGCAACACGAACATAATGCACCGAAACATTCATCATTTGACAAGCCAACATACATTTACAAACACCCATGCCTTACACGGAACTCATACCCACAACTTCGCGGTCTAGAAGTTAGCACACTAACCTCTATACCGTTTGGTCGGCTAGGTCATGCGTCGACAATGACATAGATACAACAATGTTGGTTGCGATAATAGGTAGTCTGTCAACACAGGTATCAAAGAAGGTGTTATATGAAATATGGAACTGATTCTGAAGCTTCCACTACAATGGTTTGTGTGCCAGTTACAAGCCAAAGAGTAACCGTATGCGAGACACTACCTGTAGTTTCATTCACGTAAACCCAACCTATGCGAACTAACTAACAAGAAAGACTTTAAGTACTGATCAACTGTGCTTAATGGAAATTTGTGAAGCCATCACTGTGAACAAAGCAGCGAAGGGCTGTTGAAGAGAAAATCTGGAAAGATTCGCCACTCAAGGTGGTTTACAACCCCCAACGGAATTCTCATGTTTTAGAAGAATGCTTAGAAGAAGTCCAACCAAAGCTTTATTGACATTAATTAAGTTCATCGTAAAAGTCTAGGCACCTATGTGATTCAAGATCAAAACCAAACAATAGGTAATCTATGGTGCAGAGCATTTGCATTAGTCAATCTTTCTATCGCGTTATTTCTCAATTGATTTGAAGAAAATCATTGATCCAGTAATTTTTGAAACGGGGGTTTGGGATTTCCTGAAAATATCCTGATATCAACGCTAGCTGATGACAAAAATAACATAAGGGAATCGGACAACCAAAGAATTTTGAACTTGCGCAAAGTCAAACGGTCTGCTGCAACCCAAACCCTTTTACCGATTAATATCCGTATCTTAAACACACCAACTTTTGACCCTTATGTGACAGATTATGTGAACTTGATTAATTAGAATGTGACAGAACGATTTAGTGATGACATGATTTCAGGAGCAATAGTAAACCCAGCAATCATTTCTACGGCAATACTATAGTATTACCTACTATCAAGGGGTATCCCTGTCGTACTCAATCTATAGAACGAATAGTCACAGAAGCATTTTCTGCTGTAAGCGAATCATACAGAAGAGATGGGTTAAAAAGAAATAGCCTGGAATCACGAAACCTCAAGCCAGTTTTCAACACCAAACGCGATTACCGTTAACTGTAATTCCGAAGATTTTTTTTATTTTTCTTGATTTAATTCTTAAGAAGCTGTAATATGTTCCTAAAGCTTTTTTTTTCTGTAACCATTTAGTATATGTCCTCTCATTCCAATAACATTTAAAAGTACTAAAGGCTAGTTTCAATTAAACAAAAATCACTTTGGCATTTTACCATTAAAAAGCTTAAATACCAAAATTTCATCCCTCTTGCAAAGAGCTTAACATAAAATTTATTATTTTTATTTTATTTTTCCCTTAATTAATGTACCTCAGAACATCTTTTCCATACAGGTAGGTTTTGAAATTCTTCAGAAAAAAAATTCAATTGACTTCGACTTTTTACTATAAAAAAGCTCAAATACCTAAAATTCATCCTCCTTGTGGCAGTACTGAACTTAAAATTTAATTTTTTTAATTATTTTTCCATGTATCTATATACCATAGAACATCTTTTCCCCATAGGTCGGATTTGGAATTCTGAAAAAAATAAATTTGATCCACCCTATTAATCATATGATATAAATTAAAAATACATATATTAAAAACTCGAAAATAGCTTTGATGTTTGAAAACCTTACATCAATGCATTTGTAGTGACTCCACCTAGTTTGTTTTTTTGCTATTTTAATTTTCATGTATAATAAATTATTTTCACTAAATGGTTTGTCATTTCATTAAGTGATCGTACTTACTCATCAAATGGGGGTTTCCTACAAAGTAGTTTCTCAATGGGCTAGAAAATTGTAACATAGCGAGTAGAGGGACCTTTGCTAGGAATTAATTTAAAATCTCTCAGTTTTTGTTAATCTTATCCTGGATGCTGCCAAGAGAGGTTCAAGCGGGTTCATTTCTACTCTACTTTCTTTCGAAAATAACGATTAAAATAAAGAAAATTAATAAATTACATAGGAAAAATGTTAATAAGAATGGGTTTCAAATTGTTGATTTAAAAGTAAAGTTTTGCATAACTATTAGCAATTTTAATAAGAAATCCCAATCTAATATTTGAAAAATTAAAGTTTGAACTAAAGCTTAAAGCTTTTTCATATAGAATGCAAGGCAGCCTAAGTAGGGAATAATATATATCAGGATCAATCCGTGCTAAATCAAACACACAGAAAACCCAAATGATATGAAAATTAGTGTGAAATATTTCCAAATAGTGTTGGAAAAGAGATTAGGAACAGGTGAAAATTATTTTTACAGTTACTCATTTGAAGTTTATATAAATGAATATACAATGTCGTCATAGTTTTATTGATATAAATTTAACAGCTTGAATTATAATTTAAATATTATTATGCTTGACAACAAGAAAAAAATAATAGCCAAGCTCAATTTTGAAACGCTTTTCATTTATTTATATTTTTAAGGTAAAAAAAACAACATTTCCTTTTTTTCTTAAAAAAAAAGTGCAAAAAAATAACTCCGATTGAAAAGGCAAAATCCTAGATTTTAAAGAATGTGTTTTAAATTCTCGCAAAAAATTACCAAGCAAAGGATGCAGCATACCTTGACTTAGCAAGAGGATATAACTTTTTAAAGTTATTCATAATGGACAATTCCCGCATTTTTTTAAAACGAGTGAAATTAGTTTATTTTATTGAATTTTTTTTTTCTTCACAATATATTCAAAAGTTGTTAAAAAAAAATTAGTTACCTAAATATTCAGAAAAGAAAATGCCCGAAAACCTCGTTCGATCGAAGTCCGTCCAAAACGATCCGCTATAGATGTGACGTCAAAACATTCTTCCGTTTCTATGGTTATCGTGAGGTTTCTGCCAAATTTTTGGTATGTGTTTGGTAGACAATTGCTATATCCCGTACCGGTTGGCGCGATTTGCGAGAAACTTGCAAAACTGGTTTCCTCTGCTGTGTTTCAAGCCAAGTTGTTTCAGATGTAGTGAGGTGACTTTCGCTTCGAGTCGAATGTGTCGTTTTTTCGCCATAACTAACAAGCGAACTTTGGTTGCAAATTTAAAAAAAAAGCGCAGTGAGCAGAAATTTTTGTGTTGATGACCTTTTCGAAACATTTAGAATTGAATAAAAAAAATAAATAAATGCGGGAATTGTCCCTTTGTGGGAAGGTAAATACTGTGATTCGGCAAATGTGAAAGTTTTTCAAGGGGCACAGTGTGTTTCTAAAAAATGTAGGTAGGAATTTTATTCAAAAAATTTCAGGAACATTTGAGGAATAATTTCTTAAAATTTTAGGGATAATTTAAAAAAAAAAAAAAAAATATTTTAAAGTTGACATAGGCTCCTAACACATTCTTTTCGAAGCATATTTCAATACCAATTTTTTTGCCGGTAAAAAAACTGAGTAACTAATAATTAAAATCTTAGGAAAGATTTTCTCCTCTGGAGGATTATCTGTTTTTTTTCGCGGATTTTGAAGGAAAATCTGGAAAATGTTGAGATTTTTAATTTTCTTTCCCTAAATTAAAAACCTTGAAAATTATCTAAAAATGTAAGCACAATTTTAGGGAAGAACAAAAATGTAAAGAATTTTAGCGCGAATGCGAACCCTGGTTTTTGTTAGGCGAGCAACTAATAAAAAAAAAACTTTCTTCTTTAAAAATTACGAATGATTTAATCATTTCTTGCAACAGCCGAACTGGGGAGGCGATATGGTATCAAAACTCCCATAAATCTAATTTCAAAAAGGTATACTCCAAATATCTCAAACTGACAGGCATGAAACGATACACCTATAGTCCACAAGAAATGTTACTTTTGGGGGATAAAAGGTACAAATTCGTTTTTCTACTCGTAACAGAAATTTCATCTCGATGGAACAGTCGGTGTTAAACAAGAGCAATTGCTTATTTGGAAACACTGCGTCAGAAACCTACCTAGACGTCTTTGCTGACAATCAATTGCTGGAGGTGCATTTGATAACATTAGGAGACTGTTTATATTCCAGAAAAAATATGTGCCCTTACACAATTAAAGGTCCAAAAAATTCTGTCTCCGAGTTAATGGTGGCTAATCGAAACATTGGATAAGACCTTAATCCTACAAAAATATGGGCGTGAATTGTTGGTTGGTTGTTTTCAGATTATCTGGCGCCGTCAGCAACACGAGGGCTATAATGCGCCGAAACATTCGTCATTAGACAAGCCAACATACATTTACAAACACCCATGCCTAACACGGGACTCGAACCCGCAACCTCGCGGACTAGAAGCTGGCACCACTATACCGTTTGGTCGGCAATATGGGAGTGAAATTTATGGAACATCTACGATGAACCAAAGTGGTCACTGCAAACGTCTGGAAGGGAATTTCAAATGACACTTTGATTGTTTTTTTGTGTATATTCCATCTCTTCGAGAATGATCAAGTTAAAAGAAGGGAAAGTTAGCAATTTTGTCAAGAATATGTTATGTGGTCATAATATTTCTTCCATGTATACATGTATAAAAAACAAAAATAAAGTTTAAAAATAAAAAAAAAATTAAATATTTTACATACTTGAAACTGACGGTTTTTCACTGTATTTAATATTTCATAAAAGAGTCATTCCATGGGAAGATTCGAACATGGTACCTGCAAGACCAATATCCGATTTTGATGAAACTCTCACACAGTGTTCAAAAGACTCCCACACAATCATAAAAGAAGTTTCAGCAAATGTCAGCTTAAGGTATACTTATACAATTGAGATGATTTTCTTTAATTTTTAGGTTATAATTTCAAACTTTTTGGAAGTATATCAGAATTAAAAAAGGATGCATTTTTATATAAACACTTTTTTTTTCCGTCAATTTTTTAATCAGCTAATTGCAATTAAAGTGACTAATTAGGACATTATTAGTACATAAATAAACTTGTAAATAACTTAGAGGTATTATTTTAATTGCAAATAAAATATATTATATTGACGCATGTTCCTATGGAGAATTTTGAATTTGGCTTCAATATTTATTTAATTATAAGTTTTTAAATAAAAAGTAAAAAAACAACAACATAGTTTTTAATAAAAAATTAAAATTAAAATATACATAAAAAATGCATTTATAACAATATATATTAGATTCTCCATAGAAAACACATTTACAACTATTGTCTACAAAACAAAATTAGAATTTTGTAAATCGGACGATTGATTATGAAGTAATGACCGTTGGCGTTAAGTCATATTACACCAAAACGTCATTCTTCAGAAAACGCGTTTAAAGTTTACTACACTAATGAACGTGATACAAAACAGGTTCACAAAACCTACTGTAATTTAAAAAGTAATTTGAGTCTCAAAAATAAAATGGTATCATTTTAATGGTAATGAATTTGGGAATATTTTAAAAACAAAAACGCAGACTTGAGTCAAATTTCGCGATTCCTAATGTATATGTATACCTTAATATATATGAGGATTCACACACCCTTAGTTTTGGTAAAAGTCACTTCACAAAATCCAAGCTCATTGTACAAAAAGTTTCAACTTTTGCCATTTATAACTATTAACCTTAATATATCAGTTCAAGTTTGGCTTCAGAGTTTAATTTTTATTATTATTTAAGGAAATGATAATCAAATACATATTAAGATATATTTAAGACAAATTTCATTCTGGTGACACTTCGTATAAAAATTGAAGAAAATTGCATTTTCGAGAAATTCATTTCGTGAAAATCGAAATTGCTGTGAAAATCAAATTTGGCAAGCTAATCTTCGAACCAAGAAAGATAAACATAAAAACAAGTTTTCAGTCCATTAACTTTTGCTATTTTTTTAAGGAGGTGGTGCACAAAATATTCAGCCGAGTTTTGCAATTCGTCCACAAAGTAACCAAAAATTACACAATTCCGAATCAATATTAAATAAATTTGAAATGTTAATAGTTGGCTGGTTAGTAACTTTTAACTTAACACAGCATCATCTTAGCAGTTTTTCCCTTATTAACAGGTTTCGAAATGAACTTCAAATTTATCCTAAATGTCAAAAAAAACACGAATTTAACCTTTTTCTAAAGCATTTACCTGAAAACGGGTTATCTCCAAAGATTTTATATCATTGTAAAGAATACATTTCAATCTTAAAATTGCTATAAATTTTATTTTGATGTCATTCCACAGAAAGATTCAAAAGGAAAAAAACAAACAATGAATCAATGTATAATAAATTTTATATGAAACATATGATTCTAGTATTGGTTCATGGTAAATGTGTAGCTACTAATTTTAGGAAATTGGATCAGGGTTTTTATTTATTTATCATAAGTAATTCGCACATTTTATTTTCTTCTTTAAAAACAATTGTTGAAATAAACGATTTTAAAATAAAATGCGATAGTAAATAAATCCATCATAACATTCTCAGCTGTGAAAAGGCAATTTTTTCTTACTGGGAATTGGTCTAAGTAAACTATAGAAAAAAAAGAAGAAAAAAAACCACACACACTAAGAAACAAAGCAAAGATAATGGAAGGGGGGGGGGGGGACACTTCTTGAAAAACCAAAAAATTGAATAATGAGTCAGAATTCGAAACATTGCCAATCATAAATTGCTTACAGAGAAGATTAAAAAAAAAAACAAAAAAAAAACAGCACCCAGAGCGCTTGAAGAATGCAATATTTAATTACAACAGGTGAGTTGAAGTTTATTGTACAATAATCATTACTTTCTTACATAATTTAATCTTTAATGTTGATTTGGTAACTGGGCCAACCAATTTGTCATTGTTGTGAAACGGAATGGTACTGGCCGCTAGGCGGCCCTATTTTGTGGCGCTGTTTTGAAAATGGATTTGAGTGCACTAAAAGTTCAACGGAAAGGACCGAGAACTGCTTTTTCTCTCAGTATTAAGAAAATCGAAACTGAACTTTCAAAGCCTGTGAGTGATTTGAAAACCCTATCGATTTTGAAAATTCAACTGTGTGACAAATTTTAAAGACTGGATGTTTGCCAGAATGCCATTTCGGATAATCTGCTGCTTAGTAAAGATGGTGAGCATTTATTCAATGAGGATCTAGAAGACGCTGAAAATTACAGAGACAAACATTTAGAACTATGTGCTAAAATAGATTCGAAATTGCAAGACTTTGCTCTCCCGAGTGAAAAGGAAACGAGAAGATTCAAACTTCCAAAAATAGAACTGAAAAGACTTAATGGCGAAGCTAAGGATTATTTGACTTTTTGGAGTGAGTTTCAAAAAATACACTGCGACGATACAATTGCTGAAGAAGATAAGATGCAATATCTTTTGCAATCCGTGGAGCCCAGATCGAACGCCGAACGTTTAATTCTCAGTTTTCTAGCAACAGCGGCTAACTACTCCATAGCAATTGAACAATTAAAATAATGTTCCAGACGTGAACACCTACTTGTGCAGATCTATGTGAGATACTTGTTAGCTCTAGTGATGAAGAATGCTGCCACTGGAAGAGCGAAGACAGATTTACCACTGCTTTATGATGAATTGGAAGGGAAACTGCGTGCTTTAGAGAGTCTGGGAAGAACGCAACAGAAGTACGGAGACATTCTAACACCATTAGTAAAGAGTTGCTTGCCTGAAGAAATGTTGGTGGCCTAGGAACGGAACCAAAACCCTGATTCAACAGAAACTAAAGGATCCCGAAACTTAGAACATTTGATGAACTTCCTCCGGCAGGAGGTTAAAGGAGAAGAAATGGTTCTTCTGGCCCGTACTGGTTTCGACCTTCTAGCTCTTCAGAGTCGTCAAAAAAAGGACTTGACCTCTGAACAGGTAAAGCGTGCTGAACTGCTAACCCGATGACAGCTTCAGCGTTGGTTAGTTGGTTTCTATGGAAAGTCCAATCATTCATCCAAAAAATGTTTTGCTACGAAGAAAATGACATTACGCGGGCTCTCGTATTTTTTCTAAATGCACTCACTATGTCTTTTCCAGTTCATCCTGATATCACTTGTGAAGTTTACGAGTGTAAAAAATAAACTAATATTTGCTCGAGGGAAAGTTCTGACATTTTACAAATCAAAAGTTAAACCTGGGGTATTGATCCTGTTTATCTTTCTGACGTTCCTATCTCATTGCATGTTTTTAATTCAAAAGCATTTCGTATGCCTTTTCCATATTCGGTAGATTAATAATTACCTCGAACTTGTAGCTACTTTGTATATCTTTCACATGATTCACAGCGATCAGGCTACGGTATATTAGAATCAAAATTGAAGTCGGTAACGAAAATTTTGTAGTAGCATGATTTCTTTACCAAAGCAATTTTTATTTTTGCTGAGAACATTTTTTAAAATAAAGATCATATAGTTTTGCAATATTCAAATGAGAACCAAGGTATGTTTTAGAAATAGAAGACCTGTAATAATGGGATCCCTGAATGGGAAAACTTTCAATGTCTTCATGAACAAAATCAGGTTCTCCTTTAGGTTTTTAAATACTATTGCTACATTCGCACCTCTTGTTCATCTATGGTTTATTAGCCTTCTTTTTGCGCCTAGGATCATAAAATAGTCCAGGCAAACTAAATTAAAAATGCAGTGAACATGAAAAAAATTGCAACAGAAGCTTTTTTAATTGATTTTTAATCAGTTATCATTGCTGAACAACATATTCAAAATCGGACAAAATTGATCCATGGGAATACCCCGAAAAACGGATTTCAAAATAACGGATTCTATTCCACATGATGGGGATGCCTAAGAGCAGTTTTTTCCGCTGAGCACCTCCTTAACCATGATATTTTAATCCCAGATGTTAGCATTAACATAACAAAATGGTAGGCTATTGTGCTTAGAATTGCATGGAGCTTTTTAAGAAAGGAGGACATAACATTTCACAGGTAAGAAGATATAGAGGTACAGGTATACAGGATTATTTTAAACAATGTACATATCTTAAACGGTGCTTATCTTACACTGTCGCTTAAAAGTTCGTTTAATATGTCAGAAATGTTCAAGGGGAAAAAAACCGTTTAATCATTTTCATTACATTGATAGCTGTTGTGGTTTTCACATCCATTGACTCTTCTTTCGTTTTTAGAGTCGGTGTTTAAAGACCAAGTCCCTTTAATTAGTCATCGAATACATTTGAAAATGAGCTAAGCATACATGCTAACTCAATAAAAGACCACAAAATAATATTAAGTTACAGTTTTTAGTTATTTTCTTGAAGCTTCATTTTCCTATGTGTGCATTATATATTTGTAACTCTCCTGAATTGCTTAAGATTATTCAAAGTACTTAAAAAAATCTAAATATCAAATGCTGTGTAACATATGCTGATTGGGAAAGCAGCTTACAGGGCGGTATGAGAACACATGATTGTAGATGCAGCGTTTAGTACTCTGTTGGTTTAAGAGTTTTTCTCAAGATGAAAATGGATCTTTTAATGGCCATGTTAAGGAAGCTTGCAATCAATTCTACGAATTTACGAACAATAAATAAAAAAAAAAAAGACGTAGAACTGTGTGTGGCCTTGGTTCAGATTGAGATTGCTTTGGAGACAAAGAAGAATCACTTGCAATCTTCCTCGAGAACAAGTCACCTCTGGCTGGAATCTAGCGAATGATCATTGTTGTACTAACATTGATAACGGCTGTCAGGATAGGTTCTTTGGAATTACACTTATACGCTATGGTTGGGATTATCCTCACAATAGCAGCTGCGGGTTATGTAAATTGTCTCAAGTCACTCTACCTAATACTTGCAGAAAATGTTTCAACTACCATCTGAAAATGCAAAGGTTCATAAAATGTTTGTGGAAGGTAAATTTGTGATAAGAAAAAGTGAAAAATTATGAGGTGGACTTGGATCAGATCTTGTAATAAAGCAAGTGCTTATGCCTTGCCTGAAAAGCAGAGGAGGACTAACGAGAGGACTTACCGCAAATCAGAGGACTACATTGCTCTTTTCTATGCACGTTTGTTCAAATTACATTTTAGCTATGCAAGAGTATACAGGGGTTTCCATACAAACTAGTGATAAACATAAAGAAATGAAAGACAGCAGACAAAAGAGGGACAGCAATGACATAAAAAAAATGGTCAAAGTACCAGAATCCATATCCATGACTGTTCTCTACGTAGTATTGGTGCTGGCGTAACAGCCGAAGAAGAAGTTAGTGTTGACGAGTTGCACTTATTGGGTGCGAAAATTGTCTCAGAAAAGATAGTAAAGGATGTATTTAGGTATTCAGCTAAAAGGTCAGATGAAGCGAAAACTCTAGGATCTGCTGGAGCTGTCTGTAGTAAAGATGATTCAGATATACAAGTGGATCCAATACTACTGTCCAAAGAATGATGACTGTTGCTACTTGTACTGATATGAATCTTGTTGATGTCATGAGTTATGAACTTCGTGCTTACCCTGCAGCATTATTTGAATCCCAAATCCTAATGAGAAAAGCAGACAAATCGCAGTCTGCAGAAGCAATTGTCAAATACACCAAACATTTTAATGATGAAGAATCTGACAACGTGGAAAGTACAAAAAGGTACATTTTGGATGGAGGATCTCTCTTACATCGAATTTCGCGGTGCAACATTGACACTTTTTCGAAAACATTGCGAAGTCGTATGTTGAATTTACTCTTAAAACATAAGGAAAAGCTGTCGTTGTTTTTTATGGCTACATTGGGTTCCCTACAATCAAGGATGGGGCTCACTGACGACGGTACTCAAAGACTACTAGAGATGTTGATTTTAACCCATGCATGAAGTTCGTTGGCAAAAAGGAACAGTTTATAGCCAATGGAAAGAACAAGCACGTCCTAATTGCTTTCATTGGTGACTTGCTAAAGAAACAAGGTTGTACTGTTGATAACACAGATAGGGATGCTGATGTGGACATTGTTCGTACCGCAGTTTCATCTCCAGAACACGGTCATACCACTGTGATAGGGGAATATACCGATCTGGTGATTCTGCTTTTGTACCAAGCCAAGGATAAAGGATTCAAGCTATATTATCTAAGTGATATAAGACATGGATCAACTCCAAAGCCAGTATATGATATCCACATCATACAATCTATATCAGGTAGTGAAAGTTGCAATTTGTTTTTGTTTCTGCATTTTTTCACGGGCTGCGATACCACATGCAGAATTTTTTCAATTGGGAAATCCTCAGCATTTGTCAAAATGATGAAGGAAACAGAGGTCCGCTCTGTTGCAAAAATATTTTGTTCTGATTCAAGCCAACATTCAGAAATCACTGTCGCTGGTAGAAAATCAATGCTTCTTTTGTACGACTGCTGGTTTTTAGATTTCATAGACCAACTGCGCCTTCAAATGCTACTAGCGAAGGTAACTACAGCAAAATAATTTGTTGCTCTGGATCGTCCGCTCCCGACCGATTCTTCAACAAAATACCATAGCTATCGAATATACTTACAAATAAATATATGGAAAGATACTAAAGAAAGAATCAAACCAGAAGAATGGAGTTGGTAGATAAAAAATAACTCGTACTACCCAATATTCGGCAACTTACTACCAGCTCCAGATTATTTACTCAATATGGTTCGACGTTCCTGCACAAAAAAAATACTCTACATTACGATGTGGATGCATCAAATGTAACGTAATGGCCTGCCCTGTTCAACAGCTTGTGGAACGTGCCAAATCAATGGATGCGAAATCCACAACAGCTATGAATATAATGAAAGTGATGAAAACGATTTAAGTTTTCTTTCTGAAACCTTTTCTGACAATAGACAAACTTTTAAGAAACAATGTGTAAGATATGTACTGTTTAAGAAATGTATATTGTTTAAAATACATCATGTATACCTGTGCCTACAAACCTTCTTACTTGTGAAATGAAATGTCCTCCTTTCTTAAAAAACTCCATGCAATTCTAAGCACAATAACATAGCATTTTGTTTTTTTAAAGCTTGTGACGGTGCATCGCACGTCACTCTTCCCAATGCGCATGCCTTTAACGCATTCACCTGTAGTTAGTCTTTTGACCGGTAGGAGAGGCACGGCACGGCGCATGTGCGGACCTGCGACCGCCGCTATAAAACCGGCAACTTGAGGTGTAATCCTCAGTTTCGTAGTTTTGTACAGTTTCATAATGTTATAGTTTCGCGTTTAGTGTTCGTCTCGTCTATTTTTTTGTGTGCAGTTATGTTTACCACGTTGCAGTACCTGATATGTTGCACTTTTGATGCTCTCATCTACCGACGTCTTAATCCAGCTACCACGGTGAGCGGTGTTGTTTTTATTTAATTGTGCTTGCATGTTTCCCCATCCTCCCCAGGTACCAGTCTGTGTGTTTTGTTGCCGTAACCATAAATGTGTTGAAAGTAAAAATAAAAAGATACTTAAGCGCTACTAAAAGTCTTCTCATTTAGTGGACATATTTTGGAGTGTCATAAACTGGCGTCCGCGACAGGATAGTCATAAACTGGCGTCCGCGACAATTGGGCATAACTTTTTGCGATGTCATAACCTGACCGCGACTTTAGTATACCTAAATTTCAAGTCTTTTTTTTTTTTTTCAACACAACGGCACGGACACGTCTGGTTTGGGTGGAGGGGAGATATAACGCACATTGAAAAGTCTGTGTTTCCTTCTCCGTACCTCGCCACAATTGCCACTGTGCTAGTATTTTTGTTGTTGTCATTTTTGGGAGATATTATTGATGTTTCGGTGTTGTGTTCATTAGTAGTTACTGTGTATAGTATTAAATTTATAAATTGAATTTAAGTTGTAAGATGGATACCTTTGATCAATATTTGGCATTTTGCGTTATTTCCGTCGGTATTTACTTGGTCTGCTGGTATAGGTTCAGGCAGGGGAATGTTGTTGTTGTACATGGTACACGGCATATTAGGAGTACTGAAAGGCCAGAGGTGGTATTTTCTGGTATGCCTGGTGAAAATGTATTTAATTTCATTTCAAATATCGAGGGTATTACGGGTTGGTTAACTAAGAAAGACCGAGTTGATTTTGCCATTTCTCGGCTACATGACAACGCTGTTCAATGGTTTGGTTCTCGTAATTTTGATGTTGAGTTTTTAAGTTGGGAAAAGCTCAAAAACGAATTGTTGAGGCAGTATGATAGAATCTACAGTAGAGCGGATTTGGGAGATAAGCTAGTTGGGAGTTGTTCAGAATGTGAGGAACAGTGTGGTTCGAAAGCTTATATGCAGCTTGCTTTGCAGAAAATAGCAGTTAAGTCCATGGGAATTCTAAGAGGCGGTATGCAAGAAATCCGTTCGTTAAAGGACATGAGAGTCCGAGAGTGTAGGTTAGTTGGCTCGAACAATTCGAACTCTTGTAATAGACCTGAAGTTCCTGGTTTTGGAAGAGGACGAAGTGGTGGTCTAAATGCTCGACTAAACATTGATAACAGACGTGGTGGCCCTGATGGTAGAAATACTCGAAACACTGAACATAGCCTTCATCTGAGAGGTTTGCCTTTCAAAGCTGTGGAAAAGGATGTACTTGAATTCTTTGCGCCAGTGAAACCTATCGCAGTAAGGATCAAGTATGGGCGTAATGGTCGTTCTTCGGGTTATGCTGATGCTGTTTTTGCTACTTACGACGATGCAATGAGAGGAATGATAAAGGACGGGGGAAAGATTCAGCACCGCTATATTGAACTCTTCTTGAAATCTTGTCCAGTTCCTAGAGAGGATTATTGGAAATTGGCAGGTTTTGCGTGATAAGAAAGTTAATAAATAATTGGGGTTTTGAGTTTTTTTTGTTGGGATTAGAAGTTTTTGTGGGATAGGGCGTCGTTTCGGGCTTTGTGGATTTCAATTTTTGTATAAATAAGGTGTTTTGGGGGATAATAAAGGTTGTAAGGTTTTAATTAGGGTTTGGGACTTCGTTTCGGGAAAATGGTTGTAAAATTTTGCTGAGTTCATTGTGAATGGCAATACTGGAATGTGGTACAGTGTTGTGTTAGGTTATTAGTTATTTTTGTGTCAGATTTAATTGTTGTTGAAAGTGTTGTGTAATTGTGTTTGTTTTGCATGGATTGTTTAAGTGTATGTGATTGGAATTTACAGTATTCGGTGTAGTTAGGTTCGAGTCGGGTAGTGTTTGTCTCTTGTACTGCGCAGAAGATTTTAGGGATTTGTACTCGACGTGGGCTGAGAGAGTTGCTGGGTGTTCATCTTTTAAGTATTTGTGTTTGTTTGCTGGAAATTTTTCCTGGATATGTTGGTAGTAAAAAAAAATTGTTAATTGGTAGGGTTCATGTTTTCTGGTTTGGTTACTTTGGCACAGTGGCAGGTTTTGTGTGTGATGGGGGGAGAGGGGGCTCAGTGAAGCTCGCTCACCAAGGAGTACCTCATCGTCTGTGTGCTTCGTCGTCTGTTTGCCTCATCTGTGCGCCTCATCGTCTGTGTGTTTCGCCTGTTTACCTCGTCTGTGTGCAGAGGGATTGGAAGTGCGACTGCATATTCGTATGTGCACCGGACATTCCAGACGCTTTGGACATTCTAGACGCTTTGGACATTCTAGACGCTTTGGACAGTCTGCTCGAGTCACGAATTTTGAATATCATGCATTTTTTGTATTTATATTATGTATCTATTTTCAGCTGGTGCCTTATCGATGATGGGAAAGGGGATTTACGTAAATAATAGGGTTGAATTTAAATTTTTGGAAGTATTGAAATAATAGTTAAATAAATGTTTTTTGAAATTTATGCACTGAGTCGACGCAGTGTATTCTACGGATCTTTTGGTGACGTTTTGTTTAGTTGATAGTTATTCTTACTTATG
This sequence comes from Linyphia triangularis, assembly GCA_963978545.1. Classification (NCBI taxonomy): domain Eukaryota; kingdom Metazoa; phylum Arthropoda; class Arachnida; order Araneae; family Linyphiidae; genus Linyphia; species Linyphia triangularis. The sequence goes on along the minus strand of OZ021721.1, from coordinate 13,106,835 downwards.
CAATGTTTTCCTGTGTTTCCTTTTTAGCTTTATTGTTTGTCGCCTCAAGTCTCTGCTGTGGAGACCTTCTATGCAAACACCATAGGGGTGTCAACTGTATTAATTATGTAATTAGATTTTCTTTATATACAGACTGGACCTGAGTTTTTGAAAAATTTGTAACCCCCAGTTTTAGCATAAGGGAGCGGAGGGGAGATGTGACGGTGCATCGCACGTCACTCTTCCCAATGGGCATGTCTTTAACGCATTCACCTGTAGTTAGTCTTTTGACCGGTAGGAGAGGCACGGCACGGCGCATGTGCGGACCTGCGACCGCCGCTATAAAACCGGCAACTTGAGGTGTAATCCTCAGTTTCGTAGTTTTGTACAGTTTCATAGTTTTATACAGTTTCGTAATGTTATAGTTTCGCGTTTAGTGTTCGTCTCGTCTATTTTTTTGAGTGCAGTTATGTTTACCACGTTGCAGTACCTGATATGTTGCACTTTTGATGCTCTCATCTACCGACGTCTTAATCCAGCTACCACGGTGAGCGGTGTTGTTTTTATTTAATTGTGCTTGCATGTTTCCCCATCCTCCCCAGGTACCAGTCTGTGTATTTTGTTGCCGTAACCATAAATGTGTTGAAAGTAAAAATAAAAAGATACTTAAGCGCTACTAAAAGTCTTCTCATTTAGTGGACATATTTTGGAGTGTCATAAGCTAACATCCGTAATTAAAATATCATGGTTGAGGAGGTGCTGAGAGGAAAAAACTGAGCTTAGGCATACCCATCATATGGCATAGAATTCGTTATTTTGAAATCCGTTTTTCGGGGTGTTCCCATGGATCAATTTTGTCCGATTTTGAATATGTTGTTCAGCAATGATATCTGATTAAAAAACAATTAAAAAAGCTTTTGTTGCAATTTTTTTCATGTTCAATCACAAATTGTCTGGACTAAAAGTCATAACCTGAAATAATTCTGATCATCAGTTTGCTTATAAAATGGTTTTTACACTCGAAATCCTAACCTAAAAATTTAAAGATTTTCGAAAAACTGAATTTGTGATTTAAAAAAAAAATTAAAAAATTTATTTAAAATTTGAATCAAGAATTACTATATAACATGTTTCCAACCCAAAATCCGAATTTGAAAGCATTTGAGCCAATGTCGAGAAATGCATATTTCACCTATTGAAAATACATGGAGGACGATATTCAATGAATTATTCTTCAAAAGTAAAAATCTCAATTCTTTTTCCTTTGGCGAAATTGAAGCTTTTGTATGGGAGAATCTCCTTTTCTAAATTTATAACATAACAAAATGCGAAGTTTGTCAAAGGTTGGTCCAAATCTGTGCAGTTTAAAAGTTTTTCATTTTCAACTTTCCCCATGTTAATTGTATAGGATATTTCAAAATTTTCAATTTTCGAAATTTTACGATCTTTTTGCACCTTGTGTCATCAAAATCTTCACCCCAATCAATTTCCACAATCAAATCCTCATTATAACTACATTTTACTGCTCAAAATCTAGTTACTGCAAAACAATTGTGCATTTCCCATTGGAAATACATTTACAATGTTAATCCTATAGGAAATGTCAAATTTCCAATTTTCGAAATGTTACCTTCTTTTTGCGCCTAGGATCATAAAAGTCATAACCTAAAATAATTCTGATCATCAGTTTGCTTATAAAATGGTTTTTACACTCGAAATCTTAACCTAAAAATTAAAAAATTTTCAAAAAATTGAATATGATATTTTAATTTTTTTTTTAAAAAATGTATTTAAAATTTGGATCAAGAATTACTACATAATACGTTTCCAACGCAAAATCCAAATTTGTAAGCATTTGAGCCAAAGTCGAGAAAAGCGAATTTCACCTATTGAAAATACGTGGGGGACGGTATTCAATGAATTATTTTTCAAAAAGTAAAAATCTCAATTTTTTTTCCTTTGGCGAAATTGAAGCTTTTATATAGGAGAATCTCCATTTCCAAATCTATAAGATAATAAAAATGCGAAGTTGGTCAAAGGTTGGTCCAAATCTGTGAAGTTTAAAAGTTTTTCATTTTCAATTTTCCCCATGTTAATTGTATCGGAAATTTCCAATTTTTCATTTTTCACAATCTTTTTGCACCATGTGTCATAAAAATCATCACCCCAATCAATTTTTACAATCAAATTGTCATTACAACTACATTTTACTGCTCAAACTCTAGTTACTGCAAAACAATTGTGCATTTCCAATTGGAAATACATTTACAATGTTAATCCTATAGAAAATGTCAAATTTCCAATTTTCGAAATTTTACCTTCTTTTTGCGCCTAGGATCATAAAAGTCATAACTTAAATAATAATTCTGATTATCAGTTTGCTTATAAAATGGTTTTTACACTCGAAATCCTAACCTAAAAATTTAAAGATTTTCGAAAAACTGAATTTGTGATTTAAAAAAAAAATTTAGAAAATTTATTTAAAATTTGGATCAAGAATTACTACATAACATGTTTCCAACGCAAAATCCGAATTTGAAAGAATTGAGCTAATGTCGAGACAGAGGAATTTCACCTATTGAAAATACATGGCTGACGATATTCAATGAATTATTCTTCAAAAAGTTAAAATCTCAATTTTTTTTCCTTTGGCGAAATTGAAGCTTTTATATAGGAGAATCTCCATTTCTAAATTTTTTAGATAAAAAAAAATGCGAAGTTGGTCAAAGGTTGGTCCAAATCTGTGCAGTTTAAATGTTTTTCAATTTCAATTTTCCCCATGTTAATTGTATAGGATATTTCAAAATTTTCAATTTTCGAAATTTTACGATCTTTTTGCACCTTGTGTCATCAAAATCTTCACCCCAATCAATTTCCACAATCAAATCCTCATTATAACTACATTTTACTGCTCAAAATCTAGTTAATGCAAAACAATTGTGCAATTACCTATGGAAATACATAAACAATGTTAATCCTAAAATACAATAATCCTAAGGTACAATAATAATAAGGTACAATAATACTAAGGTACAATAATAATAAGGTACAATAATCCTAAGGTAACAATGTAAATTCCCAATTTTCGAAATTTTACCTTCTTTTTGCGCCTAGGATCATAAAAGTCATAACCTAAAATAATTCTGATCATCAGTTTGCTTATAAAATGGTTTTTACACTCGAAATCTTAACCTAAAACTTAAAAGATTTTCAAAAAATTGAATTTGATATTTTAAATTTTTTTTAAAATATGTATTTAAAATTTGGATCAAGAATTACTACATAATACGTTTCCAACGCAAAATCCAAATTTGTAAGCATTTGAGCCAAAGTCGAGAAAAGCGAATTTCCCCTATTGAAAATACATGGGGGACGATATTTAATGAATTATTTTTCAAAAAGTAAAAATCTCAATTTTTTTTCCTTTGGCGAAATTGAAGCTTTTATATAGGAGAATCTCCATTTCCAAATTTATAAGATAAAAAAAATGCGAAGTTGGTCAAAGGTTGGTCCAAATCTGTGAGGTTTAAAAGTTTTTCATTTTCAATTTTCCCCATGTTAATTGTATCGGAAATTTCCAATTTTTCATTTTTCACAATCTTTTTGCACCTTGTGTCATAAAAATCGTCACCCCAATCAATTTTTACAACCAAATTGTCATTAAAACTACATTTTACTGCTCAAAATCTAGTTACTGCAAAACAATTGTGCAATTACCATTGGAAATACATAAACAATGTTAATCCTAAGGTACAATAATAATAAGGTACAATAATCCTAAGGTACAATAATAATAAGGTACAATAATCCTAAGGTAACAATGTAAATTCCCAATTTTTGAAATTTTACCTTCTTTTTGCGCCTAGGATCATAAAAGTCATAACCTGAAATAATTCTGATCATCCGATTTCTTATAAAATGGTATTTACACTCGAAATCTTGACCTAAAAATTAAAAGATTTTCAAAAAATTGAATTTGATATTTTAAATTTTTTTTAAAAAATGTATTTAAAATTTGGATCAAGAATTACTACATAATACGTTTCCAACGCAAAATCCAAATTTGTAAGCATTTGAGCCAAAGTCGAGAAAAGCGAATTTCACCTATTGAAAATACATGGGGGACGATATTTAATGAATTATTTTTCAAAAAGTAAAAATCTCAATTTTTTTTCCTTTGGCGAAATTGAAGCTTTTATATAGGAGAATCTCCATTTCCAAATTTATAGGATAAAAAAAATGCGAAGTTTGTCAAAGGTTGGTCCAAATCTGTGCAGTTTAAAAGTTTTTCATTTTCAATTTTCCCCATGTTAATTGTATCGGAAATTTCCAATTTTTCATTTTTCACAATCTTTTTGCACCATGTGTCATAAAAATCATCACCCCAATCAATTTTTACCATCAAATTTGTCATTACAACTACATTTTACTGCTCAAAATCTAGTTACTGCAAAACAATTGTGCATTTCCCATTGGAAATACATTTACAATGTTAATCCTATAGGAAATGTCAAATTTCCAATTTTCGAAATTTTACCTTCTTTTTGCGCCTAGGATCATAAAAGTCATAACCTAAAATAATTCTGATTATCAGTTTGCTTATAAAATGGTTTTTACACTCGAAATCCTAACCTAAAAATTTAAAGATTTTCGAAAAACTGAATTTGTGATTTAAAAAAAAATTTAGAAAATTTATTTAAAATTTGGATCAAGAATTACTACATAACATGTTTCCAACGCAAAATCCGAATTTGAAAGAATTGAGCTAATGTCGAGAAAGAGGAATTTCATCTATTGAAAATACATGGCTGACGATATTCAATGAATTATTCTTCAAAAAGTTAAAATCTCAATTTTTTTTCCTTTGGCGAAATTGAAGCTTTTATATAGGAGAATCTCCATTTCCAAATTTTTTAGATAAAAAAAATGCGAAGTTGGTCAAAGGTTGGTCCAAATCTGTGCAGTTTAAATGTTTTTCATTTTCAATTTTCCCCATGTTAATTGTATCGGAAAATTCCAATTTTTCATTTTTCACAATCTTTTTGCACCATGTGTCATAAAAATCATCCCCCCAATCAATTTTTACAATCATATTGTCATTACAACTACATTTTACTGCTCAAAATCTAGGTACTGCAAAACAATTGTGCATTTCCCATTGGAAAATCATTTACAATGTTAATCCTATAGGAAATGTCAAATTTCCAATTTTCGAAATTTTACCTTCTTTTTGCGCCTAGGATCATAAAAGTCATAACTTAAATAATAATTCTGATTATCAGTTTGCTTATAAAATGGTTTTTACACTCGAAATCCTAACCTAAAAATTTAAAGATTTTCGAAAAACTGAATTTGTGATTTAAAAAAAAATTTAGAAAATTTATTTAAAATTTGGATCAAGAATTACTACATAACATGTTTCCAACGCAAAATCCGAATTTGAAAGAATTGAGCTAATGTCGAGAAAGAGGAATTTCATCTATTGAAAATACATGGCTGACGATATTCAATGAATTATTCTTCAAAAAGTTAAAATCTCAATTTTTTTTCCTTTGGCGAAATTGAAGCTTTTATATAGGAGAATCTCCATTTCCAAATTTATAAGATAAAAAAAATGCGAAGTTGGTCAAAGGTTGGTCCAAATCTGTGCAATTTAAATGTTTTCATGGCTGACGATATTTAATGAATTATTCTTCAAAAAGTTAAAATCTCAATTTTTTTTCCTTTGGCGAAATTGAAGCTTTTATATAGGAGAATCTCCATTTCCAAATTTTTTAGATAAAAAAAATGCGAAGTTGGTCAAAGGTTGGTCCAAATCTGTGCAGTTTAAATGTTTTTCATTTTCAATTTTCCCCATGTTAATTGTATGGGATATTTCAAAATTTTTAATTTTCGAAATTTTACGATCTTTTTGCACCTTGTGTCATCAAAATCTTCACCCCAATCAATTTTCACAATCAAATCCTCATTATAACTACATTTTACTGCTCAAAATCTATTTACTGCAAAACAATTGTGCAATTCCCATTGGAAACACATAAACAATGTTAATCCTAAGGGAAATGTCAAATTTCCAATTTTCGAAATTTTACCTTCTTTTTGCGCCTAGGATCATAAAAGTCATATTCTGATCATCAGTTTGCTTACAAAATGGTTTTTACACTCGAAATCTTAATCTAAATATTAAAAGATTTTCAAAAAATGGAATTTGATATTTTAAATTTTTTTAAAAAAATGTATTTAAAATTTGGATCAAGAATTACTACATAATACGTTTCCAAAGCAAAATCCAAATTTGTAAGCATTTGAGCCAAAGTCGAGAAAAGCGAATTTCACCTATTGAAAATACATGGGGGACGATATTTAATGAATTATTTTTCAAAAAGTAAAAATCTCAATTTTTTTTCCTTTGGCGAAATTGAAGCTTTTATATAGGAGAATCCCCATTTCCAAATTTATAAGATAAAAAAAATGCGAAGTTGGTCAAAGGTTGGTCCAAATCTGTGCAGTTTAAAAGTTTTTCATTTTAAATTTTCCCCATGTTAATTGTATCGGAAATTTCCAATTTTTCATTTTTCACAATCTTTTTGGACCTTGTGTCATAAAAATCATCACCCCAATCAATTTTAGCAATCAAATTGTCATTACAACTACATTTTACTGCTCAAAATCTAGTTACTGCAAAACAATTGTGCATTTCCCATTGGAAATACATTTACAATGTTAATCCTATAGGAAATGTCAAATTTCCAATTTTCGAAATTTTACCTTCTTTTTGCGCCTAGGATCATAAAAGTCATAACCTAAAATAATTCTGATTATCAGTTTGCTTATAAAATGGTTTTTACACTCGAAATCCTAACCTAAAAATTTAAAGATTTTCGAAAAATTGAATTTGTGATTTAAAAAAAAAATTTAGAAAATTTATTTAAAATTTGGATCAAGAATTACTACATAACATGTTTCCAACGCCAAATCCAAATTTGAAAAAATTGAGCTAATGTCGAGAAAGAGGAATTTCACCTATTGAAAATACATGGCTGACGATATTCAATGAATTATTCTTCAAAAAGTTAAAATCTCAATTTTTTTTCCTTTGGCGAAATTGAAGCTTTTATATAGGAGAATCTCCATTTCCAAATTTTTTAGATAAAAAAAATGCGAAGTTGGTCAAAGGTTGGTCCAAATCTGTGCAGTTTAAATGTTTTTCATTTTCAATTTTCCCCATGTTAATTGTATCGGAAATTTCCAATTTTTCCTTTTTCACAATCTTTTTGGACCTTGTGTCATAAAAATCATCACCCCAATCAATTTTAGCAATCAAATTGTCATTACAACTACATTTTACTGCTCAAAATCAAGTTACTGCAAAACAATTGTGCAATTCCCATTGGAAATACATTTACAATGTTAATCCTATAGGAAATGTCAAATTTCCAATTTTCGAAATTCTACCTTCTTTTTGCGCCTAGGATCATAAAAGTCATAACCTAAAATAATTCTGATCATCAGTTTGCTTATAAAATGGTTTTTACACTCGAAATCTTAATCTAAATATTAAAAGATTTTCAAAAAATGGAATTTGATATTTTAATTTTTTTTAAAAAAATGTATTTAAAATTTGGATCAAGAATTACTACATAATACGTTTCCAAAGCAAAATCCGAATTTGTAAGCATTTGAGCCAAAGTCGAGAAAAGCGAATTTCACCTATTAAAAATACATGGGGGACGATATTCAATGAATTATTTTTCAAAAAGTAAAAATCTCAATTTTTTTTCCTTTGGCGTAATTGAAGCTTTTATATAGGAGAATCTCCATTTCCAATTTTTTTAGATTAAGAAAATGCGAAGTTGGTCAAAGGTTGGTCCAAATCTGTGCAGTTTAAAAGTTTTTCATTTTCAATTTTCCCCATGTTAATTGTATCGGAAATTTCCAATTTTTCATTTTTCACAATCTTTTTGGACCTTGTGTCATAAAAATCATCACCCCAATCAATTTTTGCAATCAAATTGTCATTACAACTACATTTTACTGCTCAAAATCTAGTTACTGCAAAACAATTGTGCAATTCCCATTGGAAATACATAAACAATGTTAATCCTAAGGGAAATGTCAAATTCCCAATTTTTGAAATTTTACCTTCTTTTTGCGCCTAGGATCATAAAAGTCATAACCTTAAATAATTCTGATCATCCGTTTTCTTATAAAATGGTTTTTACACTCGAAATCTTAACCTAAAAATTAAAAGATTTTCAAAAAATGGAATTTGATATTTTAAATTTTTTTAAAAAAATGTATTTAAAATTTGGATCAAGAATTACTACATAATACGTTTCCAAAGCAAAATCCAAATTTGTAAGCATTTGAGCCAAAGTCGAGAAAAGCGAATTTCACCTATTGAAAATACATGGGGGACGATATTTAATGAATTATTTTTCAAAAAGTAAAAATCTCAATTTTTTTTCCTTTGGCGAAATTGAAGCTTTTATATAGGAGAATCCCCATTTCCAAATTTATAAGATAAAAAAAATGCGAAGTTGGTCAAAGGTTGGTCCAAATCTGTGCAGTTTAAAAGTTTTTCATTTTAAATTTTCCCCATGTTAATTGTATCGGAAATTTCCAATTTTTCATTTTTCACAATCTTTTTGGACCTTGTGTCATAAAAATCATCACCCCAATCAATTTTAGCAATCAAATTGTCATTACAACTACATTTTACTGCTCAAAATCTAGTTACTGCAAAACAATTGTGCATTTCCCATTGGAAATACATTTACAATGTTAATCCTATAGGAAATGTCAAATTTCCAATTTTCGAAATTTTACCTTCTTTTTGCGCCTAGGATCATAAAAGTCATAACCTAAAATAATTCTGATTATCAGTTTGCTTATAAAATGGTTTTTACACTCGAAATCCTAACCTAAAAATTTAAAGATTTTCGAAAAATTGAATTTGTGATTTAAAAAAAAAATTTAGAAAATTTATTTAAAATTTGGATCAAGAATTACTACATAACATGTTTCCAACGCCAAATCCAAATTTGAAAAAATTGAGCTAATGTCGAGAAAGAGGAATTTCACCTATTGAAAATACATGGCTGACGATATTCAATGAATTATTCTTCAAAAAGTTAAAATCTCAATTTTTTTTCCTTTGGCGAAATTGAAGCTTTTATATAGGAGAATCTCCATTTCCAAATTTTTTAGATAAAAAAAATGCGAAGTTGGTCAAAGGTTGGTCCAAATCTGTGCAGTTTAAATGTTTTTCATTTTCAATTTTCCCCATGTTAATTGTATCGGAAATTTCCAATTTTTCCTTTTTCACAATCTTTTTGGACCTTGTGTCATAAAAATCATCACCCCAATCAATTTTAGCAATCAAATTGTCATTACAACTACATTTTACTGCTCAAAATCAAGTTACTGCAAAACAATTGTGCAATTCCCATTGGAAATACATTTACAATGTTAATCCTATAGGAAATGTCAAATTTCCAATTTTCGAAATTCTACCTTCTTTTTGCGCCTAGGATCATAAAAGTCATAACCTAAAATAATTCTGATCATCAGTTTGCTTATAAAATGGTTTTTACACTCGAAATCTTAATCTAAATATTAAAAGATTTTCAAAAAATGGAATTTGATATTTTAATTTTTTTTAAAAAAATGTATTTAAAATTTGGATCAAGAATTACTACATAATACGTTTCCAAAGCAAAATCCGAATTTGTAAGCATTTGAGCCAAAGTCGAGAAAAGCGAATTTCACCTATTAAAAATACATGGGGGACGATATTCAATGAATTATTTTTCAAAAAGTAAAAATCTCAATTTTTTTTCCTTTGGCGTAATTGAAGCTTTTATATAGGAGAATCTCCATTTCCAATTTTTTTAGATTAAGAAAATGCGAAGTTGGTCAAAGGTTGGTCCAAATCTGTGCAGTTTAAAAGTTTTTCATTTTCAATTTTCCCCATGTTAATTGTATCGGAAATTTCCAATTTTTCATTTTTCACAATCTTTTTGGACCTTGTGTCATAAAAATCATCACCCCAATCAATTTTTGCAATCAAATTGTCATTACAACTACATTTTACTGCTCAAAATCTAGTTACTGCAAAACAATTGTGCAATTCCCATTGGAAATACATAAACAATGTTAATCCTAAGGGAAATGTCAAATTCCCAATTTTTGAAATTTTACCTTCTTTTTGCGCCTAGGATCATAAAAGTCATAACCTAAAATAATTCTGATCATCCGTTTTCTTATAAAATGGTTTTTACACTCGAAATCTTAACCTAAAAATTAAAAGATTTTCAAAAAATTGAATTTGATATTTTAAATTTTTTTTAAAAAATGTATTTAAAATTTGGATCAAGAATTACTACATAATACGTTTCCAACGCAAAATCCAAATTTGTAAGCATTTGAGCCAAAGTCGAGAAAAGCGAATTTCACCTATTGAAAATACATGGGGGACGATATTTAATGAATTATTTTTCAAAAAGTAAAAATCTCAATTTTTTTTCCTTTGGCGAAATTGAAGCTTTTATATAGGAGAATCCCCATTTCCAAATTTATAAGATAAAAAAAATGCGAAGTTGGTCAAAGGTTGGTCCAAATCTGTGCAGTTTAAAAGTTTTTCATTTTCAATTTTCCCCATGTAATTGTATCGGAAATTTCCAATTTTTCATTTTTCACAATATTTTTGCACCTTGTGTCATAAAAATTATCACCCCAATCAATTTTTACAATCAAATTGTCATTACAACTACATTTTACTGCTCAAAATCTAGTTACTGCAAAACAATTGTGCATTTCCCATTGGAAATACATTTACAATGTTAATCCTATAGGAAATGTCAAATTTCCAATTTTCGAAATTTTACCTTCTTTTTGCGCCTAGGATCATAAAAGTCATAACCTAAAATAATTCTGATTATCAGTTTGCTTATAAAATGGTTTTTACACTCGAAATCCTAACCTAAAAATTTAAAGATTTTCGAAAAATTGAATTTGTAATTTAAAAAAAAAATTTAGAAAATTTATTTAAAATTTGGATCAAGAATTACTACATAACATGTTTCCAACGCAAAATCCGAATTTGAAAGAATTGAGCTAATGTCGAGAAAGAGGAATTTCACCTATTGAAAATACATGGCTGACGATATTCAATGAATTATTCTTCAAAAAGTTAAAATCTCAATTTTTTTTCCTTTGGCGAAATTGAAGCTTTTATATAGGAGAATCTCCATTTCCAAATTTTTTAGATAAAAAAAATGCGAAGTTGGTCAAAGGTTGGTCCAAATCTGTGCAGTTTAAATGTTTTTCATTTTCAATTTTCCCCATGTTAATTCTATCGGAAATTTCCAATTTTTCCTTTTTCACAATCTTTTTGGACCTTGTGTCATAAAAATCATCACCCCAATCAATTTTAGCAATCAAATTGTAATTACAACTACATTTTACTGCTCAAAATCAAGTTACTGCAAAACAATTGTGCAATTCCCATTGGAAATACATTTACAATGTTAATCCTATAGGAAATGTCAAATTTCCAATTTTCGAAATTTTACCTTCTTTTTGCGCCTAGGATCATAAAAGTCATAACCTAAAATAATTCTGATTATCAGTTTGCTTATAAAATGGTTTTTACACTCGAAATCCTAACCTAAAAATTTAAAGATTTTCGAAAAACTGAATTTGTGATTTAAAAAAAAAAATTAAAATATGTATTTAAAATTTGGATCAAGAATTACTACATAATACGTTTCCAAAGCAAAATCCGAATTTGTAAGCATTTGAGCCAAAGTCGAGAAAAGCGAATTTCACCTATTAAAAATACATGGGGGACGATATTCAATGAATTATTTTTCAAAAAGTAAAAATCTCAATTTTTTTTCCTTTGGCGTAATTGAAGCTTTTATATAGTAGAATCTCCATTTCCAATTTTTTTAGATTAAGAAAATGCGAAGTTGGTCAAAGGTTGGTCCAAATCTGTGCAGTTTAAAAGTTTTTCATTTTAAATTTTCCCCATGTTAATTGTATCGGAAATTTCCAATTTTTCATTTTTCACAATCTTTTTGCACCTTGTGTCATAAAAATTATCACCCCAATCAATTTTTACAATCAAATTGTCATTACAACTACATTTTACTGCTCAAAATCTAGGTACTGCAAAACAATTGTGCATTTCCCATTGGAAAATCATTTACAATGTTAATCCTATAGGAAATGTCAAATTTCCAATTTTCGAAATTTTACCTTCTTTTTGCGCCTAGGATCATAAAAGTCATAACTTAAATAATAATTCTGATTATCAGTTTGCTTATAAAATGGTTTTTACACTCGAAATCCTAACCTAAAAATTTAAAGATTTTCGAAAAATTGAATTTGTGATTTAAAAAAAAAATTTAGAAAATTTATTTAAAATTTGGATCAAGAATTACTACATAACATGTTTCCAACGCAAAATCCGAATTTGAAAGAATTGAGCTAATGTCGAGAAAGAGGAATTTCACCTATTGAAAATACATGGCTGACGATATTCAATGAATTATTCTTCAAAAAGTTAAAATCTCAATTTTTTTTCCTTTGGCAAAATTGAAGCTTTTATATAGGAGAATCTCCATTTCCAAATTTATAAGATAAAAAAAATGCGAAGTTGGTCAAAGGTTGGTCCAAATCTGTGCAGTTTAAAAGTTTTTCATTTTAAATTTTCCCCATGTTAATTGTATCGGAAATTTCCAATTTTTCATTTTTCACAATCTTTTTGCACCATGTGTCATAAAAATCATCACCCCAATCAATTTTTACAATCATATTGTCATTACAACTACATTTTACTGCTCAAAATCTAGGTACTGCAAAACAATTGTGCATTTCCCATTGGAAAATCATTTACAATGTTAATCCTATAGGAAATGTCAAATTTCCAATTTTCGAAATTTTACCTTCTTTTTGCGCCTAGGATCATAAAAGTCATAACCTAAAATAATTCTGATTATCAGTTTGCTTATAAAATGGTTTTTACACTCGAAATCCTAACCTAAAAATTTAAAGATTTTCGAAAAACTGAATTTGTGATTTAAAAAAAAAAAAATAAAAAGTGTATTTAAAATTTGGATCAAGAATTACTACATAATACGTTTCCAAAGCAAAATCCGAATTTGTAAGCATTTGAGCCAAAGTCGAGAAAAGCGAATTTCACCTATTAAAAATACATGGGGGACGATATTCAATGAATTATTTTTCAAAAAGTAAAAATCTCAATTTTTTTTCCTTTGGCGTAATTGAAGCTTTTATATAGGAGAATCTCCATTTCCAATTTTTTTAGATAAAGAAAATGCGAAGTTGGTCAAAGGTTGGTCCAAATCTGTGCAGTTTAAAAGTTTTTCATTTTCAATTTTCCCCATGTTAATTGTATCGGAAATTTCCAATTTTTCATTTTTCACAATCTTTTTGGACCTTGTGTCATAAAAATCATCACCCCAATCAATTTTTGCAATCAAATTGTCATTACAACTACATTTTACTGCTCAAAATCTAGTTACTGCAAAACAATTGTGCAATTCCCATTGGAAATACATTTACAATGTTAATCCTAAGGGAAATGTCAAATTCCCAATTTTTGAAATTTTACCTTCTTTTTGCGCCTAGGATCATAAAAGTCATAACCTGAAATAATTCTGATCATCCGTTTTCTTATAAAATGGTTTTTACACTCGAAATCTTAACCTAAAAATTAAAAGATTTTCAAAAAATTGAATTTGATATTTTAAATTTTTTTTAAAAAATGTATTTAAAATTTGGATCAAGAATTACTACATAATACGTTTCCAACGCAAAATCCAAATTTGTAAGCATTTGAGCCAAAGTCGAGAAAAGCGAATTTCACCTATTGAAAATACATGGGGGACGATATTTAATGAATTATTTTTCAAAAAGTAAAAATCTCAATTTTTTTTCCTTTGGCGAAATTGAAGCTTTTATATAGGAGAATCCCCATTTCCAAATTTATAAGATAAAAAAAATGCGAAGTTGGTCAAAGGTTGGTCCAAATCTGTGCAGTTTAAAAGTTTTTCATTTTCAATTTTCCCCATGTAATTGTATCGGAAATTTCCAATTTTTCATTTTTCACAATCTTTTTGCACCTTGTGTCATAAAAATTATCACCCCAATCAATTTTTACAATCAAATTGTCATTACAACTACATTTTACTGCTCAAAATCTAGTTACAGCAAAACAATTGTGCATTTCCCATTGGAAATACATTTACAATGTTAATCCTATAGGAAATGTCAAATTTCCAATTTTCGAAATATTACCTTCTTTTTGCGCCTAGGATCATAAAAGTCATAACCTAAAATAATTCTGATTATCAGTTTGCTTATAAAATGGTTTTTACACTCGAAATCCTAACCTAAAAATTTAAAGATTTTCGAAAAATTGAATTTGTGATTTAAAAAAAAAATTTAGAAAATTTATTTAAAATTTGGATCAAGAATTACTACATAACATGTTTCCAACGCAAAATCCGAATTTGAAAGAATTGAGCTAATGTCGAGAAAGAGGAATTTCACCTATTGAAAATACATGGCTGACGATATTCAATGAATTATTCTTCAAAAAGTTAAAATCTCAATTTTTTTTCCTTTCGCGAAATTGAAGCTTTTATATAGGAGAATCTCCATTTCCAAATTTTTTCGATAAAAAAAATGCGAAGTTGGTCAAAGGTTGGTCCAAATCTGTGCAGTTTAAATGTTTTTCATTTTCAATATTCCCCATGTTAATTGTATCGGAAATTTCCAATTTTTCCTTTTTCACAATCATTTTGGACCTTGTGTCATAAAAATCATCACCCCAATCAATTTTAGCAATCAAATTGTCCTTACAACTACATTTTACTGCTCAAAATCAAGTTACTGCAAAACAATTGTGCAATTCCCATTGGAAATACATTTACAATGTTAATCCTATAGGAAATGTCAAATTTCCAATTTTCGAAATTTTACCTTCTTTTTGCGCCTAGGATCATAAAAGTCATAACCTAAAATAATTCTGATTATCAGTTTGCTTATAAAATGGTTTTTACACTCGAAATCCTAACCTAAAAATTTAAAGATTTTCGAAAAACTGAATTTGTGATTTAAAAAAAAAAATTAAAAAATGTATTTAAAATTTGGATCAAGAATTACTACATAATACGTTTCCAAAGCAAAATCCGAATTTGTAAGCATTTGAGCCAAAGTCGAGAAAAGCGAATTTCACCTATTGAAAATACATGGGGGACGATATTCAATGAATTATTTTTCAAAAAGTAAAAATCTCAATTTTTTTTCCTTTGGCGTAATTGAAGCTTTTATATAGGAGAATCTCCATTTCCAATTTTTTTAGATAAAGAAAATGCGAAGTTGGTCAAAGGTTGGTCCAAATCTGTGCAGTTTAAAAGTTTTTCATTTTCAATTTTCCCCATGTTAATTGTATCGGAAATTTCCAATTTTTCATTTTTCACAATCTTTTTGGACCTTGTGTCATAAAAATCATCACCACAATCAATTTTTGCAATCAAATTGTCATTACAACTACATTTTACTGCTCAAAATCTAGTTACTGCAAAACAATTGTGCAATTCCCATTGGAAATACATAAACAATGTTAATCCTAAGGGAAATGTCAAATTTCCAATTTTCGAAATTTTACCTTCTTTTTGCGCCTAGGATCATAAAAGTCATAACCTAAAATAATTCTGATTATCAGTTTGCTTATAAAATGGTTTTTACACTCGAAATCCTAACCTAAAAATTTAAAGATTTTCGAAAAACTGAATTTGTGATTTAAAAAAAAAATTTAAAAATTTATTTAAAATTTGAATCAAGAATTACTATATAACATGTTTCCAACCCAAAATCCGAATTTGAAAGCATTTGAGCCAATGTCGAGAAATGCATATTTCACCTATTGAAAATACATGGAGGACGATATTCAATGAATTATTCTTCAAAAGTAAAAATCTCAATTCTTTTTCCTTTGGCGAAATTGAAGCTTTTGTATGGGAGAATCTCCTTTTCTAAATTTATAACATAACAAAATGCGAAGTTTGTCAAAGGTTGGTCCAAATCTGTGCAGTTTAAAAGTTTTTCATTTTCAATTTTCCCCATGTTAATTGTATAGGATATTTCAAAATTTTCAATTTTCGAAATTTTACGATCTTTTTGCACCTTGTGTCATCAAAATCTTCACCCCAATCAATTTCCACAATCAAATCCTCATTATAACTACATTTTACTGCTCAAAATCTAGTTACTGCAAAACAATTGTGCATTTCCCATTGGAAATACATTTACAATGTTAATCCTATAGGAAATGTCAAATTTCCAATTTTCGAAATGTTACCTTCTTTTTGCGCCTAGGATCATAAAAGTCATAACCTAAAATAATTCTGATCATCAGTTTGCTTATAAAATGGTTTTTACACTCGAAATCTTAACCTAAAAATTAAAAAATTTTCAAAAAATTGAATATGATATTTTAATTTTTTTTTAAAAAAATGTATTTAAAATTTGGATCAAGAATTACTACATAATACGTTTCCAACGCAAAATCCAAATTTGTAAGCATTTGAGCCAAAGTCGAGAAAAGCGAATTTCACCTATTGAAAATACGTGGGGGACGGTATTCAATGAATTATTTTTCAAAAAGTAAAAATCTCAATTTTTTTTCCTTTGGCGAAATTGAAGCTTTTATATAGGAGAATCTCCATTTTCAAATCTATAAGATAATAAAAATGCGAAGTTGGTCAAAGGTTGGTCCAAATCTGTGAAGTTTAAAAGTTTTTCATTTTCAATTTTCCCCATGTTAATTGTATCGGAAATTTCCAATTTTTCATTTTTCACAATCTTTTTGCACCATGTGTCATAAAAATCATCACCCCAATCAATTTTTACAATCAAATTGTCATTACAACTACATTTTACTGCTCAAACTCTAGTTACTGCAAAACAATTGTGCATTTCCAATTGGAAATACATTTACAATGTTAATCCTATAGAAAATGTCAAATTTCCAATTTTCGAAATTTTACCTTCTTTTTGCGCCTAGGATCATAAAAGTCATAACCTGAAATAATTCTGATCATCCGTTTTCTTATAAAATGGTTTTTACACTCGAAATCCTAACCTAAAAATTTAAAGATTTTCGAAAAACTGAATTTGTGATTTAAAAAAAAAATTTAGAAAATTTATTTAAAATTTGGATCA
The DNA here is from genome assembly GCA_963978545.1 of Linyphia triangularis. Lineage (NCBI taxonomy): Eukaryota > Metazoa > Arthropoda > Arachnida > Araneae > Linyphiidae > Linyphia > Linyphia triangularis. The sequence continues at coordinate 13,089,597 of OZ021721.1, read as the reverse complement.
AGAATTACTACATAACATGTTTCCAACGCAAAATCCGAATTTGAAAGAATTGAGCTAATGTCGAGACAGAGGAATTTCACCTATTGAAAATACATGGCTGACGATATTCAATGAATTATTCTTCAAAAAGTTAAAATCTCAATTTTTTTTCCTTTGGCGAAATTGAAGCTTTTATATAGGAGAATCTCCATTTCTAAATTTTTTAGATAAAAAAAAATGCGAAGTTGGTCAAAGGTTGGTCCAAATCTGTGCAGTTTAAATGTTTTTCAATTTCAATTTTCCCCATGTTAATTGTATAGGATATTTCAAAATTTTCAATTTTCGAAATTTTACGATCTTTTTGCACCTTGTGTCATCAAAATCTTCACCCCAATCAATTTCCACAATCAAATCCTCATTATAACTACATTTTACTGCTCAAAATCTAGTTAATGCAAAACAATTGTGCAATTACCTATGGAAATACATAAACAATGTTAATCCTAAAATACAATAATCCTAAGGTACAATAATAATAAGGTACAATAATCCTAAGGTACAATAATAATAAGGTACAATAATCCTAAGGTAACAATGTAAATTCCCAATTTTTGAAATTTTACCTTCTTTTTGCGCCTAGGATCATAAAAGTCATAACCTGAAATAATTCTGATCATCCGATTTCTTATAAAATGGTATTTACACTCGAAATCTTGACCTAAAAATTAAAAGATTTTCAAAAAATTGAATTTGATATTTTAAATTTTTTTTAAAAAATGTATTTAAAATTTGGATCAAGAATTACTACATAATACGTTTCCAACGCAAAATCCAAATTTGTAAGCATTTGAGCCAAAGTCGAGAAAAGCGAATTTCACCTATTGAAAATACATGGGGGACGATATTTAATGAATTATTTTTCAAAAAGTAAAAATCTCAATTTTTTTTCCTTTGGCGAAATTGAAGCTTTTATATAGGAGAATCTCCATTTCCAAATTTATAGGATAAAAAAAATGCGAAGTTTGTCAAAGGTTGGTCCAAATCTGTGCAGTTTAAAAGTTTTTCATTTTCAATTTTCCCCATGTTAATTGTATCGGAAATTTCCAATTTTTCATTTTTCACAATCTTTTTGCACCATGTGTCATAAAAATCATCACCCCAATCAATTTTTACCATCAAATTGTCATTACAACTACATTTTACTGCTCAAAATCTAGTTACTGCAAAACAATTGTGCATTTCCCATTGGAAATACATTTACAATGTTAATCCTATAGGAAATGTCAAATTTCCAATTTTCGAAATTTTACCTTCTTTTTGCGCCTAGGATCATAAAAGTCATAACCTAAAATAATTCTGATTATCAGTTTGCTTATAAAATGGTTTTTACACTCGAAATCCTAACCTAAAAATTTAAAGATTTTCGAAAAACTGAATTTGTGATTTAAAAAAAAATTTAGAAAATTTATTTAAAATTTGGATCAAGAATTACTACATAACATGTTTCCAACGCAAAATCCGAATTTGAAAGAATTGAGCTAATGTCGAGAAAGAGGAATTTCATCTATTGAAAATACATGGCTGACGATATTCAATGAATTATTCTTCAAAAAGTTAAAATCTCAATTTTTTTTCCTTTGGCGAAATTGAAGCTTTTATATAGGAGAATCTCCATTTCCAAATTTTTTAGATAAAAAAAATGCGAAGATGGTCAAAGGTTGGTCCAAATCTGTGCAGTTTAAATGTTTTTCATTTTCAATTTTCCCCATGTTAATTGTATGGGATATTTCAAAATTTTCAATTTTCGAAATTTTACGATCTTTTTGCACCTTGTGTCATCAAAATCTTCACCCCAATCAATTTCCACAATTAAATCCTCATTATAACTACATTTTACTGCTCAAAATCTAGTTACTGCAAAACAATTGTGCAATTCCCATTGGAAACACATAAACAATGTTAATCCTAAGGGAAATGTCAAATTTCCAATTTTCGAAATTTTACCTTCTTTTTGAGCCTAGGATCATAAAAGTCATAACCTAAAATAATTCTGATCATCAGTTTGCTTATAAAATGGTTTTTACACTCGAAATCTTAATCTAAATATTAAAAGATTTTCAAAAAATGGAATTTGATATTTTAAATTTTTTTAAAAAAATGTATTTAAAATTTGGATCAAGAATTACTACATAATACGTTTCCAAAGCAAATTCCAAATTTGTAAGCATTTGAGCCAAAGTCGAGAAAAGCGAATTTCACCTATTGAAAATACATGGGGGACGATAAGCAATGAATTATTTTTCAAAAAGTTAAAATCTCATTTTTTTTTCCTTTGGCGAAATTGAAGCTTTTATATAGGAGAATCTCCATTTCCAAATTTATAAGATAAAAAAAATGCGAAGTTGGTCAAAGGTTGGTCCAAATCTGTGCAGTTTAAAAGTTTTTCATTTTAAATTTTCCCCATGTTAATTGTATCGGAAATTTCCAATTTTTCATTTTTCACAATCTTTTTGCACCATGTGTCATAAAAATCATCACCCCAATCAATTTTTACAATCATATTGTCATTACAACTACATTTTACTGCTCAAAATCTAGGTACTGCAAAACAATTGTGCATTTCCCATTGGAAAATCATTTACAATGTTAATCCTATAGGAAATGTCAAATTTCCAATTTTCGAAATTTTACCTTCTTTTTGCGCCTAGGATCATAAAAGTCATAACTTAAATAATAATTCTGATTATCAGTTTGCTTATAAAATGGTTTTTACACTCGAAATCCTAACCTTAAAATTTAAAGATTTTCGAAAAACTGAATTTGTGATTTAAAAAAAAAAATTAGAAAATTTATTTAAAATTTGGATCAAGAATTACTACATAACATGTTTCCAACGCAAAATCCGAATTTGAAAGAATTGAGCTAATGTCGAGAAAGAGGAATTTCACCTATTGAAAATACATGGCTGACGATATTCAATGAATTATTCTTCAAAAAGTTAAAATCTCAATTTTTTTTCCTTTGGCGAAATTGAAGCTTTTATATAGGAGAATCTCCATTTCCAAATTTTTTAGATAAAAAAAATGCGAAGTTGGTCAAAGGTTGGTCCAAATCTGTGCAGTTTAAATGTTTTTCATTTTCAATTTTCCCCATGTTAATTGTATCGGAAATTTCCAATTTTTCCTTTTTCACAATCTTTTTGGACCTTGTGTCATAAAAATCATCACCCCAATCAATTTTAGCAATCAAATTATCATTACAACTACATTTTACTGCTCAAAATCAAGTTACTGCAAAACAATTGTGCAATTCCCATTGGAAATACATTTACAATGTTAATCCTATAGGAAATGTCAAATTTCCAATTTTCGAAATTTTACCTTCTTTTTGCGCCTAGGATCATAAAAGTCATAACCTAAAATAATTCTGATTATCAGTTTGCTTATAAAATGGTTTTTACACTCGAAATCTTAATCTAAATATTAAAAGATTTTCAAAAAATGGAATTTGATATTTTAAATTTTTTTAAAAAAATGTATTTAAAATTTGGATCAAGAATTACTACATAATACGTTTCCAAAGCAAAATCCAAATTTGTAAGCATTTGAGCCAAAGTCGAGAAAAACGAATTTCACCTATTGAAAATACATGGGGGACGATAAGCAATGAATTATTTTTCAAAAAGTTAAAATCTCAATTTTTTTTCCTTTGGCAAAATTGAAGCTTTTATATAGGAGAATCTCCATTTCCAAATTTATAAGATAAAAAAAATGCGAAGTTGGTCAAAGGTTGGTCCAAATCTGTGCAGTTTAAAAGTTTTTCATTTTAAATTTTCCCCATGTTAATTGTATCGGAAATTTCCAATTTTTCATTTTTCACAATCTTTTTGCACCATGTGTCATAAAAATCATCACCCCAATCAATTTTTACAATCAAATTGTCATTACAACTACATTTTACTGCTCAAAATCTAGTTACTGCAAAACAATTGTGCATTTCCCATTGGAAATACATTTACAATGTTAATCCTATAGGAAATGTCAAATTTCCAATTTTCGAAATTTTACCTTCTTTTTGCGCCTAGGATCATAAAAGTCATAACTTAAATAATAATTCTGATTATCAGTTTGCTTATAAAAGGGTTTTTACACTCGAAATCCTAATCTAAAAATTTAAAGATTTTCGAAAAACTGAATTTGTGATTTAAAAAAAAAAATTTAAAAATTTATTTAAAATTTGGATCAAGAATTACAACATAACATGTTTCCAACGCAAAATCCGAATTTGAAAGAATTGAGCTAATGTCGAGAAAGAGGAATTTCACCTATTGAAAATACATGGCTGACGATATTCAATGAATTATTCTTCAAAAAGTTAAAATCTCAATTTTTTTTCCTTTGGCGAAATTGAAGCTTTTATATAGGAGAATCTCCATTTCCAAATTTTTTAGATAAAAAAAATGCGAAGTTGGTCAAAGGTTGGTCCAAATCTGTGCAATTTAAATGTTTTCATGGCTGACGATATTCAATGAATTATTTTTCAAAAAGTAAAAATCTCAATTTTTTTTCCTTTGGCGAAATTGAAGCTTTTATATAGGAGAATCCCCATTTCCAAATTTATAAGATAAAAAAAATGCGAAGTTGGTCAAAGGTTGGTCCAAATCTGTGCAGTTTAAAAGTTTTTCATTTTAAATTTTCCCCATGTTAATTGTATCGGAAATTTCCAATTTTTCATTTTTCACAATCTTTTTGGACCTTGTGTCATAAAAATCATCACCCCAATCAATTTTTGCAATCAAATTGTGTTTACAACTACATTTTACTGCTCAAAATCTAGTTACTGCAAAACAATTGTGCAATTCCCATTGGAAATACATAAACAATGTTAATCCTAAGGGAAATGTCAAATTCCCAATTTTTGAAATTTTACCTTCTTTTTGCGCCTAGGATCATAAAAGTCATAACCTAAAATAATTCTGATCATCCGTTTTCTTATAAAATGGTTTTTACACTCGAAATCTTAACCTAAAAATTAAAAGATTTTCAAAAAATTGAATTTGATATTTTAAATTTTTTTTAAAAAATGTATTTAAAATTTGGATCAAGAATTACTACATAATACGTTTCCAACGCAAAATCCAAATTTGTAAGCATTTGAGCCAAAGTCGAGAAAAGCGAATTTCACCTATTGAAAATACATGGGGGACGGTATTTAATGAATTATTTTTCAAAAAGTAAAAATCTCAATTTTTTTTCCTTTGGCGAAATTGAAGCTTTTATATAGGAGAATCCCCATTTCCAAATTTATAAGATAAAAAAAATGCGAAGTTGGTCAAAGGTTGGTCCAAATCTGTGCAGTTTAAAAGTTTTTCATTTTCAATTTTCCCCATGTAATTGTATCGGAAATTTCCAATTTTTCATTTTTCACAATCTTTTTGCACCTTGTGTCATAAAAATTATCACCCCAATCAATTTTTACAATCAAATTGTCATTACAACTACATTTTACTGCTCAAAATCTAGTTACTGCAAAACAATTGTGCATTTCCCATTGGAAATACATTTACAATGTTAATCCTATAGGAAATGTCAAATTTCCAATTTTCGAAATTTTACCTTCTTTTTGCGCCTAGGATCATAAAAGTCATAACCTAAAATAATTCTGATTATCAGTTTGCTTATAAAATGGTTTTTACACTCGAAATCCTAACCTAAAAATTTAAAGATTTTCGAAAAATTGAATTTGTAATTTAAAAAAAAAATTTAGAAAATTTATTTAAAATTTGGATCAAGAATTACTACATAACATGTTTCCAACGCAAAATCCGAATTTGAAAGAATTGAGCTAATGTCGAGAAAGAGGAATTTCACCTATTGAAAATACATGGCTGACGATATTCAATGAATTATTCTTCAAAAAGTTAAAATCTCAATTTTTTTTCCTTTGGCGAAATTGAAGCTTTTATATAGGAGAATCTCCATTTCCAAATTTTTTAGATAAAAAAAATGCGAAGTTGGTCAAAGGTTGGTCCAAATCTGTGCAGTTTAAATGTTTTTCATTTTAAATTTTCCCCATGTTAATTGTATCGGAAATTTCCAATTTTTCCTTTTTCACAATCTTTTTGGACCTTGTGTCATAAAAATCATCACCCCAATCAATTTTAGCAATCAAATTGTCATTACAACTACATTTTACTGCTCAAAATCAAGTTACTGCAAAACAATTGTGCAATTCCCATTGGAAATACATTTACAATGTTAATCCTATAGGAAATGTCAAATTTCCAATTTTCGAAATTTTACCTTCTTTTTGCGCCTAGGATCATAAAAGTCATAACCTAAAATAATTCTGATTATCAGTTTGCTTATAAAATGGTTTTTACACTCGAAATCCTAACCTAAAAATTTAAAGATTTTCGAAAAACTGAATTTGTGATTTAAAAAAAAAAATTAAAATATGTATTTAAAATTTGGATCAAGAATTACTACATAATACGTTTCCAAAGCAAAATCCGAATTTGTAAGCATTTGAGCCAAAGTCGAGAAAAGCGAATTTCACCTATTGAAAATACATGGGGGACGATATTTAATGAATTATTTTTCAAAAAGTAAAAATCTCAATTTTTTTTCCTTTGGCGAAATTGAAGCTTTTATATAGGAGAATCCCCATTTCCAAATTTATAAGATAAAAAAAATGCGAAGTTGGTCAAAGGTTGGTCCAAATCTGTGCAGTTTAAAAGTTTTTCATTTTAAATTTTCCCCATGTTAATTGTATCGGAAATTTCCAATTTTTCATTTTTCACAATCTTTTTGGACCTTGTGTCATAAAAATCATCACCCCAATCAATTTTTGCAATCAAATTGTGTTTACAACTACATTTTACTGCTCAAAATCTAGTTACTGCAAAACAATTGTGCAATTCCCATTGGAAATACATAAACAATGTTAATCCTAAGGGAAATGTCAAATTCCCAATTTTTGAAATTTTACCTTCTTTTTGCGCCTAGGATCATAAAAGTCATAACCTAAAATAATTCTGATCATCCGTTTTCTTATAAAATGGTTTTTACACTCGAAATCTTAACCTAAAAATTAAAAGATTTTCAAAAAATTGAATTTGATATTTTAAATTTTTTTTAAAAAATGTATTTAAAATTTGGATCAAGAATTACTACATAATACGTTTCCAACGCAAAATCCAAATTTGTAAGCATTTGAGCCAAAGTCGAGAAAAGCGAATTTCACCTATTGAAAATACATGGGGGACGATATTTAATGAATTATTTTTCAAAAAGTAAAAATCTCAATTTTTTTTCCTTTGGCGAAATTGAAGCTTTTATATAGGAGAATCCCCATTTCCAAATTTATAAGATAAAAAAAATGCGAAGTTGGTCAAAGGTTGGTCCAAATCTGTGCAGTTTAAAAGTTTTTCATTTTAAATTTTCCCCATGTTAATTGTATCGGAAATTTCCAATTTTTCATTTTTCACAATCTTTTTGCACCTTGTGTCATAAAAATTATCACCCCAATCAATTTTTACAATCAAATTGTCATTACAACTACATTTTACTGCTCAAAATCTAGGTACTGCAAAACAATTGTGCATTTCCCATTGGAAAATCATTTACAATGTTAATCCTATAGGAAATGTCAAATTTCCAATTTTCGAAATTTTACCTTCTTTTTGCGCCTAGGATCATAAAAGTCATAACTTAAATAATAATTCTGATTATCAGTTTGCTTATAAAATGGTTTTTACACTCGAAATCCTAACCTAAAAATTTAAAGATTTTCGAAAAATTGAATTTGTGATTTAAAAAAAAAATTTAGAAAATTTATTTAAAATTTGGATCAAGAATTACTACATAACATGTTTCCAACGCAAAATCCGAATTTGAAAGAATTGAGCTAATGTCGAGAAAGAGGAATTTCACCTATTGAAAATACATGGCTGACGATATTCAATGAATTATTCTTCAAAAAGTTAAAATCTCAATTTTTTTTCCTTTGGCGAAATTGAAGCTTTTATATAGGAGAATCTCCATTTCCAAATTTTTTAGATAAAAAAAATGCGAAGTTGGTCAAAGGTTGGTCCAAATCTGTGCAGTTTAAATGTTTTTCATTTTCAATTTTCCCCATGTTAATTGTATCGGAAATTTCCAATTTTTCCTTTTTCACAATCTTTTTGGACCTTGTGTCATAAAAATCATCACCCCAATCAATTTTAGCAATCAAATTGTCATTACAACTACATTTTACTGCTCAAAATCAAGTTACTGCAAAACAATTGTGCAATTCCCATTGGAAATACATTTACAATGTTAATCCTATAGGAAATGTCAAATTTCCAATTTTCGAAATTTTACCTTCTTTTTGCGCCTAGGATCATAAAAGTCATAACCTAAAATAATTCTGATTATCAGTTTGCTTATAAAATGGTTTTTACACTCGAAATCCTAACCTAAAAATTTAAAGATTTTCGAAAAACTGAATTTGTGATTTAAAAAAAAAAATTAAAATATGTATTTAAAATTTGGATCAAGAATTACTACATAATACGTTTCCAAAGCAAAATCCGAATTTGTAAGCATTTGAGCCAAAGTCGAGAAAAGCGAATTTCACCTATTGAAAATACATGGGGGACGATATTTAATGAATTATTTTTCAAAAAGTAAAAATCTCAATTTTTTTTCCTTTGGCGAAATTGAAGCTTTTATATAGGAGAATCCCCATTTCCAAATTTATAAGATAAAAAAAATGCGAAGTTGGTCAAAGGTTGGTCCAAATCTGTGCAGTTTAAAAGTTTTTCATTTTAAATTTTCCCCATGTTAATTGTATCGGAAATTTCCAATTTTTCATTTTTCACAATCTTTTTGGACCTTGTGTCATAAAAATCATCACCCCAATCAATTTTTGCAATCAAATTGTGTTTACAACTACATTTTACTGCTCAAAATCTAGTTACTGCAAAACAATTGTGCAATTCCCATTGGAAATACATAAACAATGTTAATCCTAAGGGAAATGTCAAATTCCCAATTTTTGAAATTTTACCTTCTTTTTGCGCCTAGGATCATAAAAGTCATAACCTAAAATAATTCTGATCATCCGTTTTCTTATAAAATGGTTTTTACACTCGAAATCTTAACCTAAAAATTAAAAGATTTTCAAAAAATTGAATTTGATATTTTAAATTTTTTTTAAAAAATGTATTTAAAATTTGGATCAAGAATTACTACATAATACGTTTCCAACGCAAAATCCAAATTTGTAAGCATTTGAGCCAAAGTCGAGAAAAGCGAATTTCACCTATTGAAAATACATGGGGGACGATATTTAATGAATTATTTTTCAAAAAGTAAAAATCTCAATTTTTTTTCCTTTGGCGAAATTGAAGCTTTTATATAGGAGAATCCCCATTTCCAAATTTATAAGATAAAAAAAATGCGAAGTTGGTCAAAGGTTGGTCCAAATCTGTGCAGTTTAAAAGTTTTTCATTTAAAATTTTCCCCATGTTAATTGTATCGGAAATTTCCAATTTTTCATTTTTCACAATCTTTTTGCACCTTGTGTCATAAAAATTATCACCCCAATCAATTTTTACAATCAAATTGTCATTACAACTACATTTTACTTCTCAAAATCTAGGTACTGCAAAACAATTGTGCATTTCCCATTGGAAAATCATTTACAATGTTAATCCTATAGGAAATGTCAAATTTCCAATTTTCGAAATTTTACCTTCTTTTTGCGCCTAGGATCATAAAAGTCATAACTTAAATAATAATTCTGATTATCAGTTTGCTTATAAAATGGTTTTTACACTCGAAATCCTAACCTAAAAATTTAAAGATTTTCGAAAAATTGAATTTGTGATTTAAAAAAAAAATTTAGAAAATTTATTTAAAATTTGGATCAAGAATTACTACATAACATGTTTCCAACGCAAAATCCGAATTTGAAAGAATTGAGCTAATGTCGAGAAAGAGGAATTTCACCTATTGAAAATACATGGCTGACGATATTCAATGAATTATTCTTCAAAAAGTTAAAATCTCAATTTTTTTTCCTTTGGCGAAATTGAAGCTTTTATATAGGAGAATCTCCATTTCCAAATTTTTTAGATAAAAAAAATGCGAAGTTGGTCAAAGGTTGGTCCAAATCTGTGCAGTTTAAATGTTTTTCATTTTCAATTTTCCCCATGTTAATTGTATCGGAAATTTCCAATTTTTCCTTTTTCACAATCTTTTTGGACCTTGTGTCATAAAAATCATCACCCCAATCAATTTTAGCAATCAAATTGTCATTACAACTACATTTTACTGCTCAAAATCAAGTTACTGCAAAACAATTGTGCAATTCCCATTGGAAATACATTTACAATGTTAATCCTATAGGAAATGTCAAATTTCCAATTTTCGAAATTTTACCTTCTTTTTGCGCCTAGGATCATAAAAGTCATAACCTAAAATAATTCTGATTATCAGTTTGCTTATAAAATGGTTTTTACACTCGAAATCCTAACCTAAAAATTTAAAGATTTTCGAAAAACTGAATTTGTGATTTAAAAAAAAAAATTAAAATATGTATTTAAAATTTGGATCAAGAATTACTACATAATACGTTTCCAAAGCAAAATCCGAATTTGTAAGCATTTGAGCCAAAGTCGAGAAAAGCGAATTTCACCTATTGAAAATACATGGGGGACGATATTTAATGAATTATTTTTCAAAAAGTAAAAATCTCAATTTTTTTTCCTTTGGCGAAATTGAAGCTTTTATATAGGAGAATCCCCATTTCCAAATTTATAAGATAAAAAAAATGCGAAGTTGGTCAAAGGTTGGTCCAAATCTGTGCAGTTTAAAAGTTTTTCATTTTAAATTTTCCCCATGTTAATTGTATCGGAAATTTCCAATTTTTCATTTTTCACAATCTTTTTGGACCTTGTGTCATAAAAATCATCACCCCAATCAATTTTTGCAATCAAATTGTGTTTACAACTACATTTTACTGCTCAAAATCTAGTTACTGCAAAACAATTGTGCAATTCCCATTGGAAATACATAAACAATGTTAATCCTAAGGGAAATGTCAAATTCCCAATTTTTGAAATTTTACCTTCTTTTTGCGCCTAGGATCATAAAAGTCATAACCTAAAATAATTCTGATCATCCGTTTTCTTATAAAATGGTTTTTACACTCGAAATCTTAACCTAAAAATTAAAAGATTTTCAAAAAATTGAATTTGATATTTTAAATTTTTTTTAAAAAATGTATTTAAAATTTGGATCAAGAATTACTACATAATACGTTTCCAACGCAAAATCCAAATTTGTAAGCATTTGAGCCAAAGTCGAGAAAAGCGAATTTCACCTATTGAAAATACATGGGGGACGATATTTAATGAATTATTTTTCAAAAAGTAAAAATCTCAATTTTTTTTCCTTTGGCGAAATTGAAGCTTTTATATAGGAGAATCCCCATTTCCAAATTTATAAGATAAAAAAAATGCGAAGTTGGTCAAAGGTTGGTCCAAATCTGTGCAGTTTAAAAGTTTTTCATTTAAAATTTTCCCCATGTTAATTGTATCGGAAATTTCCAATTTTTCATTTTTCACAATCTTTTTGCACCTTGTGTCATAAAAATTATCACCCCAATCAATTTTTACAATCAAATTGTCATTACAACTACATTTTACTTCTCAAAATCTAGGTACTGCAAAACAATTGTGCATTTCCCATTGGAAAATCATTTACAATGTTAATCCTATAGGAAATGTCAAATTTCCAATTTTCGAAATTTTACCTTCTTTTTGCGCCTAGGATCATAAAAGTCATAACTTAAATAATAATTCTGATTATCAGTTTGCTTATAAAATGGTTTTTACACTCGAAATCCTAACCTAAAAATTTAAAGATTTTCGAAAAATTGAATTTGTGATTTAAAAAAAAAATTTAGAAAATTTATTTAAAATTTGGATCAAGAATTACTACATAACATGTTTCCAACGCAAAATCCGAATTTGAAAGAATTGAGCTAATGTCGAGAAAGAGGAATTTCACCTATTGAAAATACATGGCTGACGATATTCAATGAATTATTCTTCAAAAAGTTAAAATCTCAATTTTTTTTCCTTTGGCGAAATTGAAGCTTTTATATAGGAGAATCTCCATTTCCAAATTTTTTAGATAAAAAAAATGCGAAGTTGGTCAAAGGTTGGTCCAAATCTGTGCAGTTTAAATGTTTTTCATTTTCAATTTTCCCCATGTTAATTGTATCGGAAATTTCCAATTTTTCCTTTTTCACAATCTTTTTGGACCTTGTGTCATAAAAATCATCACCCCAATCAATTTTAGCAATCAAATTGTCATTACAACTACATTTTACTGCTCAAAATCAAGTTACTGCAAAACAATTGTGCAATTCCCATTGGAAATACATTTACAATGTTAATCCTATAGGAAATGTCAAATTTCCAATTTTCGAAATTTTACCTTCTTTTTGCGCCTAGGATCATAAAAGTCATAACCTAAAATAATTCTGATTATCAGTTTGCTTATAAAATGGTTTTTACACTCGAAATCCTAACCTAAAAATTTAAAGATTTTCGAAAAATTGAATTTGTGATTTAAAAAAAAAATTTAGAAAATTTATTTAAAATTTGGATCAAGAATTACTACATAACATGTTTCCAACGCAAAATCCGAATTTGAAAGAATTGAGCTAATGTCGAGAAAGAGGAATTTCACCTATTGAAAATACATGGCTGACGATATTCAATGAATTATTCTTCAAAAAGTTAAAATCTCAATTTTTTTTCCTTTGGCAAAATTGAAGCTTTTATATAGGAGAATCTCCATTTCCAAATTTATAAGATAAAAAAAATGCGAAGTTGGTCAAAGGTTGGTCCAAATCTGTGCAGTTTAAAAGTTTTTCATTTTAAATTTTCCCCATGTTAATTGTATCGGAAATTTCCAATTTTTCATTTTTCACAATCTTTTTGCACCATGTGTCATAAAAATCATCACCCCAATCAATTTTTACAATCATATTGTCATTACAACTACATTTTACTGCTCAAAATCTAGGTACTGCAAAAAAATTGTGCATTTCCCATTGGAAAATCATTTACAATGTTAATCCTATAGGAAATGTCAAATTTCCAATTTTCGAAATTTTACCTTCTTTTTGCGCCTAGGATCATAAAAGTCATAACTTAAATAATAATTCTGATTATCAGTTTGCTTATAAAATGGTTTTTACACTCGAAATCCTAACCTAAAAATTTAAAGATTTTCGAAAAACTGAATTTGTGATTTAAAAAAAAAATTTAGAAAATTTATTTAAAATTTGGATCAAGAATTACTACATAACATGTTTCCAACGCAAAATCCGAATTTGAAAGAATTGAGCTAATGTCGAGAAAGAGGAATTTCACCTATTGAAAATACATGGCTGACGATATTCAATGAATTATTCTTCAAAAAGTTAAAATCTCAATTTTTTTTCCTTTGGCGAAATTGAAGCTTTTATATAGGAGAATCTCCATTTCCAAATTTTTTAGATAAAAAAAATGCGAAGTTGGTCAAAGGTTGGTCCAAATCTGTGCAGTTTAAATGTTTTTCATTTTCAATTTTCCCCATGTTAATTGTATCGGAAATTTCCAATTTTTCCTTTTTCACAATCTTTTTGGACCTTGTGTCATAAAAATCATCACCCCAATCAATTTTAGCAATCAAATTGTCATTACAACTACATTTTACTGCTCAAAATCAAGTTACTGCAAAACAATTGTGCAATTCCCATTGGAAATACATTTACAATGTTAATCCTATAGGAAATGTCAAATTTCCAATTTTCGAAATTTTACCTTCTTTTTGCGCCTAGGATCATAAAAGTCATAACCTAAAATAATTCTGATTATCAGTTTGCTTATAAAATGGTTTTTACACTCGAAATCCTAACCTAAAAATTTAAAGATTTTCGAAAAACTGAATTTGTGATTTAAAAAAAAAAAAAAAAAAAGTGTATTTAAAATTTGGATCAAGAATTACTACATAATACGTTTCCAAAGCAAAATCCGAATTTGTAAGCATTTGAGCCAAAGTCGAGAAAAGCGAATTTCACCTATTAAAAATACATGGGGGACGATATTCAATGAATTATTTTTCAAAAAGTAAAAATCTCAATTTTTTTTCCTTTGGCGTAATTGAAGCTTTTATATAGGAGAATCTCCATTTCCAATTTTTTTAGATAAAGAAAATGCGAAGTTGGTCAAAGGTTGGTCCAAATCTGTGCAGTTTAAAAGTTTTTCATTTTCAATTTTCCCCATGTTAATTGTATCGGAAATTTCCAATTTTTCATTTTTCACAATCTTTTTGCACCTTGTGTCATAAAAATTATCACCCCAATCAATTTTTACAATCAAATTGTCATTACAACTACATTTTACTGCTCAAAATCTAGTTACTGCAAAACAATTGTGCATTTCCCATTGGAAATACATTTACAATGTTAATCCTATAGGAAATGTCAAATTTCCAATTTTCGAAATATTACCTTCTTTTTGCGCCTAGGATCATAAAAGTCATAACCTAAAATAATTCTGATTATCAGTTTGCTTATAAAATGGTTTTTACACTCGAAATCCTAACCTAAAAATTTAAAGATTTTCGAAAAATTGAATTTGTGATTTAAAAAAAAAATTTAGAAAATTTATTTAAAATTTGGATCAAGAATTACTACATAACATGTTTCCAACGCAAAATCCGAATTTGAAAGAATTGAGCTAATGTCGAGAAAGAGGAATTTCACCTATTGAAAATACATGGCTGACGATATTCAATGAATTATTCTTCAAAAAGTTAAAATCTCAATTTTTTTTCCTTTCGCGAAATTGAAGCTTTTATATAGGAGAATCTCCATTTCCAAATTTTTTAGATAAAAAAAATGCGAAGTTGGTCAAAGGTTGGTCCAAATCTGTGCAGTTTAAATGTTTTTCATTTTCAATATTCCCCATGTTAATTGTATCGGAAATTTCCAATTTTTCCTTTTTCACAATCTTTTTGGACCTTGTGTCATAAAAATCATCACCCCAATCAATTTTAGCAATCAAATTGTCCTTACAACTACATTTTACTGCTCAAAATCAAGTTACTGCAAAACAATTGTGCAATTCCCATTGGAAATACATTTACAATGTTAATCCTATAGGAAATGTCAAATTTCCAATTTTCGAAATTTTACCTTCTTTTTGCGCCTAGGATCATAAAAGTCATAACCTAAAATAATTCTGATTATCAGTTTGCTTATAAAATGGTTTTTACACTCGAAATCCTAACCTAAAAATTTAAAGATTTTCGAAAAACTGAATCTGTGATTTAAAAAAAAAAATTAAAAAATGTATTTAAAATTTGGATCAAGAATTACTACATAATACGTTTCCAAAGCAAAATCCGAATTTGTAAGCATTTGAGCCAAAGTCGAGAAAAGCGAATTTCACCTATTGAAAATACATGGGGGACGATATTCAATGAATTATTTTTCAAAAAGTAAAAATCTCAATTTTTTTTCCTTTGGCGTAATTGAAGCTTTTATATAGGAGAATCTCCATTTCCAATTTTTTTAGATAAAGAAAATGCGAAGTTGGTCAAAGGTTGGTCCAAATCTGTGCAGTTTAAAAGTTTTTCATTTTCAATTTTCCCCATGTTAATTGTATAGGATATTTCAAAATTTTCAATTTTCGAAATTTTACGATCTTTTTGCACCTTGTGTCATCAAAATCTTCACCCCAATCAATTTCCACAATCAAATCCTCATTATAACTACATTTTACTGCTCAAAATCTAGTTAATGCAAAACAATTGTGCAATTACCTATGGAAATACATAAACAATGTTAATCCTAAAATACAATAATCCTAAGGTACAATAATAATAAGGTACAATAATCCTAAGGTACAATAATAATAAGGTACAATAATCCTAAGGTAACAATGTAAATTCCCAATTTTTGAAATTTTACCTTCTTTTTGCGCCTAGGATCATAAAAGTCATAACCTGAAATAATTCTGATCATCCGATTTCTTATAAAATGGTATTTACACTCGAAATCTTGACCTAAAAATTAAAAGATTTTCAAAAAATTGAATTTGATATTTTAAATTTTTTTTAAAAAATGTATTTAAAATTTGGATCAAGAATTACTACATAATACGTTTCCAACGCAAAATCCAAATTTGTAAGCATTTGAGCCAAAGTCGAGAAAAGCGAATTTCACCTATTGAAAATACATGGGGGACGATAAGCAATGAATTATTTTTCAAAAAGTTAAAATCTCAATTTTTTTTCCTTTGGCAAAATTGAAGCTTTTATATAGGAGAATCTCCATTTCCAAATTTATAAGATAAAAAAAATGCGAAGTTGGTCAAAGGTTGGTCCAAATCTGTGCAGTTTAAAAGTTTTTCATTTTAAATTTTCCCCATGTTAATTGTATCGGAAATTTCCAATTTTTCATTTTTCACAATCTTTTTGCACCATGTGTCATAAAAATCATCACCCCAATCAATTTTTACAATCAAATTGTCATTACAACTACATTTTACTGCTCAAAATCTAGTTACTGCAAAACAATTGTGCATTTCCCATTGGAAATACATTTACAATGTTAATCCTATAGGAAATGTCAAATTTCCAATTTTCGAAATTTTACCTTCTTTTTGCGCCTAGGATCATAAAAGTCATAACTTAAATAATAATTCTGATTATCAGTTTGCTTATAAAAGGGTTTTTACACTCGAAATCCTAATCTAAAAATTTAAAGATTTTCGAAAAACTGAATTTGTGATTTAAAAAAAAAATTTTAAAAATTTATTTAAAATTTGGATCAAGAATTACAACATAACATGTTTCCAACGCAAAATCCGAATTTGAAAGAATTGAGCTAATGTCGAGAAAGATTAATTTCACCTATTGAAAATACATGGCTGACGATATTCAATGAATTATTCTTCAAAAAGTTAAAATCTCAATTTTTTTTCCTTTGGCGAAATTGAAGCTTTTATATAGGAGAATCTCCATTTCCAAATTTTTTAGATAAAAAAAATGCGAAGTTGGTCAAAGGTTGGTCCAAATCTGTGCAATTTAAATGTTTTCATGGCTGACGATATTTAATGAATTATTCTTCAAAAAGTTAAAATCTCAATTTTTTTTCCTTTGGCGAAATTGAAGCTTTTATATAGGAGAATCTCCATTTCCAAATTTTTTAGATAAAAAAAATGCGAAGTTGGTCAAAGGTTGGTCCAAATCTGTGCAGTTTAAATGTTTTTCATTTTCAATTTTCCCCATGTTAATTGTATCGGAAATTTCCAATTTTTCCTTTTTCACAATCTTTTTGGACCTTGTGTCATAAAAATCATCACCCCAATCAATTTTAGCAATCAAATTGTCATTACAACTACATTTTACTGCCCAAAATCAAGTTACTGCAAAACAATTGTGCAATTCCCATTGGAAATACATTTACAATGTTAATCCTATAGGAAATGTCAAATTTCCAATTTTCGAAATTTTACCTTCTTTTTGCGCCTAGGATCATAAAAGTCATAACCTAAAATAATTCTGATTATCAGTTTGCTTATAAAATGGTTTTTACACTCGAAATCCTAACCTAAAAATTTAAAGATTTTCGAAAAACTGAATTTGTGATTTAAAAAAATAAAATAAAAAGTGTATTTAAAATTTGGATCAAGAATTACTACATAATACGTTTCCAAAGCAAAATCCGAATTTGTAAGCATTTGAGCCAAAGTCGAGAAAAGCGAATTTCACCTATTAAAAATACATGGGGGACGATATTCAATGAATTATTTTTCAAAAAGTAAAAATCTCAATTTTT
The DNA here is from genome assembly GCA_963978545.1 of Linyphia triangularis. NCBI lineage: Eukaryota > Metazoa > Arthropoda > Arachnida > Araneae > Linyphiidae > Linyphia > Linyphia triangularis. The sequence goes on along the minus strand of OZ021721.1, from coordinate 13,071,723 downwards.
TTTCCTTTGGCGTAATTGAAGCTTTTATATAGGAGAATCTCCATTTCCAATTTTTTTAGATAAAGAAAATGCGAAGTTGGTCAAAGGTTGGTCCAAATCTGTGCAGTTTAAAAGTTTTTCATTTTCAATTTTCCCCATGTTAATTGTATCGGAAATTTCCAATTTTTCATTTTTCACAATCTTTTTGGACCTTGTGTCATAAAAATCATCACCCCAATCAATTTTTGCAATCAAATTGTCATTACAACTACATTTTACTGCTCAAAATCTAGTTACTGCAAAACAATTGTGCAATTCCCATTGGAAATACATAAACAATGTTAATCCTAAGGGAAATGTCAAATTCCCAATTTTTGAAATTTTACCTTCTTTTTGCGCCTAGGATCATAAAAGTCATAACCTGAAATAATTCTGATCATCCGTTTTCTTATAAAATGGTTTTTACACTCGAAATCTTAACCTAAAAATTAAAAGATTTTCAAAAAATTGAATTTGATATTTTAAATTTTTTTAAAAAAATGTATTTAAAATTTGGATCAAGAATTACTACATAATACGTTTCCAACGCAAAATCCAAATTTGTAAGCATTTGAGCCAAAGTCGAGAAAAGCGAATTTCACCTATTGAAAATACATGGGGGACGATATTTAATGAATTATTTTTCAAAAAGTAAAAATCTCAATTTTTTTTCCTTTGGCGAAATTGAAGATTTTATATAGGAGAATCCCCATTTCCAAATTTATAAGATAAAAAAAATGCGAAGTTGGTCAAAGGTTGGTCCAAATCTGTGCAGTTTAAAAGTTTTTCATTTTCAATTTTCCCCATGTAATTGTATCGGAAATTTCCAATTTTTCATTTTTCACAATCTTTTTGCACCTTGTGTCATAAAAATTATCACCCCAATCAATTTTTACAATCAAATTGTCATTACAACTACATTTTACTGCTCAAAATCTAGTTACTGCAAAACAATTGTGCATTTCCCATTGGAAATACATTTACAATGTTAATCCTATAGGAAATGTCAAATTTCCAATTTTCGAAATTTTACCTTCTTTTTGCGCCTAGGATCATAAAAGTCATAACCTAAAATAATTCTGATTATCAGTTTGCTTATAAAATGGTTTTTACACTCGAAATCCTAACCTAAAAATTTAAAGATTTTCGAAAAATTGAATTTGTGATTTAAAAAAAAAATTTAGAAAATTTATTTAAAATTTGGATCAAGAATTACTACATAACATGTTTCCAACGCAAAATCCGAATTTGAAAGAATTGAGCTAATGTCGAGAAAGAGGAATTTCACCTATTGAAAATACATGGCTGACGATATTCAATGAATTATTCTTCAAAAAGTTAAAATCTCAATTTTTTTTCCTTTGGCAAAATTGAAGCTTTTATATAGGAGAATCTCCATTTCCAAATTTATAAGATAAAAAAAATGCGAAGTTGGTCAAAGGTTGGTCCAAATCTGTGCAGTTTAAAAGTTTTTCATTTTAAATTTTCCCCATGTTAATTGTATCGGAAATTTCCAATTTTTCATTTTTCACAATCTTTTTGCACCATGTGTCATAAAAATCATCACCCCAATCAATTTTTACAATCATATTGTCATTACAACTACATTTTACTGCTCAAAATCTAGGTACTGCAAAACAATTGTGCATTTCCCATTGGAAAATCATTTACAATGTTAATCCTATAGGAAATGTCAAATTTCCAATTTTCGAAATTTTACCTTCTTTTTGCGCCTAGGATCATAAAAGTCATAACTTAAATAATAATTCTGATTATCAGTTTGCTTATAAAATGGTTTTTACACTCGAAATCCTAACCTAAAAATTTAAAGATTTTCGAAAAACTGAATTTGTGATTTAAAAAAAAAATTTAGAAAATTTATTTAAAATTTGGATCAAGAATTACTACATAACATGTTTCCAACGCAAAATCCGAATTTGAAAGAATTGAGCTAATGTCGAGAAAGAGGAATTTCACCTATTGAAAATACATGGCTGACGATATTCAATGAATTATTCTTCAAAAAGTTAAAATCTCAATTTTTTTTCCTTTGGCGAAATTGAAGCTTTTATATAGGAGAATCTCCATTTCCAAATTTTTTAGATAAAAAAAATGCGAAGTTGGTCAAAGGTTGGTCCAAATCTGTGCAGTTTAAATGTTTTTCATTTTCAATTTTCCCCATGTTAATTGTATGGGATATTTCAAAATTTTCAATTTTCGAAATTTTACGATCTTTTTGCACCTTGTGTCATCAAAATCTTCACCCCAATCAATTTTGACAATTAAATCCTCATTATAACTACATTTTACTGCTCAAAATCTAGTTACTGCAAAACAATTGTGCAATTCCCATTGGAAACACATAAACAATGTTAATCCTAAGGGAAATGTCAAATTTCCAATTTTCGAAATTTTACCTTCTTTTTGAGCCTAGGATCATAAAAGTCATAACCTAAAATAATTCTGATCATCAGTTTGCTTATAAAATGGTTTTTACACTCGAAATCTTAATCTAAATATTAAAAGATTTTCAAAAAATGGAATTTGATATTTTAATTTTTTTTTAAAAAATGTATTTAAAATTTGGATCAAGAATTACTACATAATACGTTTCCAAAGCAAAATCCAAATTTGTAAGCATTTGAGCCAAAGTCGAGAAAAGCGAATTTCACCTATTGAAAATACATGGGGGACGATAAGCAATGAATTATTTTTCAAAAAGTTAAAATCTCAATTTTTTTTCCTTTGGCGAAATTGAAGCTTTTATATAGGAGAATCTCCATTTCCAAATTTATAAGATAAAAAAAATGCGAAGTTGGTCAAAGGTTGGTCCAAATCTGTGCAGTTTAAAAGTTTTTCATTTTAAATTTTCCCCATGTTAATTGTATCGGAAATTTCCAATTTTTCCTTTTTCACAATCTTTTTGCACCATGTGTCATAAAAATCATCACCCCAATCAATTTTTACAATCATATTGTCATTACAACTACATTTTACTGCTCAAAATCTAGGTACTGCAAAACAATTGTGCATTTCCCATTGGAAAATCATTTACAATGTTAATCCTATAGGAAATGTCAAATTTCCAATTTTCGAAATTTTACCTTCTTTTTGCGCCTAGGATCATAAAAGTCATAACTTAAATAATAATTCTGATTATCAGTTTGCTTATAAAATGGTTTTTACACTCGAAATCCTAACCTAAAAATTTAAAGATTTTCGAAAAACTGAATTTGTGATTTAAAAAAAAAATTTAGAAAATTTATTTAAAATTTGGATCAAGAATTACTACATAACATGTTTCCAACGCAAAATCCGAATTTGAAAGAATTGATCTAATGTCGAGAAAGAGGAATTTCACCTATTGAAAATACATGGCTGACGATATTCAATGAATTATTCTTAAAAAAGTTAAAATCTCAATTTTTTTTCCTTTGGCGAAATTGAAGCTTTTATATAGGAGAATCTCCATTTCTAAATTTTTTAGATAAAAAAAATGCGAAGTTGGTCAAAGGTTGGTCCAAATCTGTTTAGTTTAAATGTTTTTCATTTTCAATTTTCCCCATGTTAATTGTATGGGATATTTCAAAATTTTCAATTTTCGAAATTTTATCATCTTTTTGCACCTTGTGTCATCAAAATCTTCACCCCAATCAATTTCCACAATTAAATCCTCATTATAACTACATTTTACTGCTCAAAATCTAGTTACTGCAAAACAATTGTGCAATTCCCATTGGAAACACATACACAATGTTAATCCTAAGTGAAATGTCAAATTTCCAATTTTCGAAATTTTACCTTCTTTTTGCGCCTAGGATCATAAAAGTCATAACCTAAAATAATTCTGATCATCAGTTTGCTTATAAAATGGTTTTTACACTCGAAATCTTAACCTAAATATTAAAAGATTTTCAAAAAATTGAATTTGATATTTTAAATTTTTTTAAAAAAATGTATTTAAAATTTGGATCAAGAATTACTACATAATACGTTTCCAAAGCAAAATCCAAATTTGTAAGCATTTGAGCCAAAGTCGAGAAAAGCGAATTTCACCTATTGAAAATACATGGGGGACGATATTTAATGAATTATTTTTCAAAAAGTAAAAATCTCATTTTTTTTTCCTTTGGCGAAATTGAAGCTTTTATATAGGAGAATCTCCATTTCCAAATTTATAAGATAAAAAAAATGCGAAGTTGGTCAAAGGTTGGTCCAAATCTGTGCAGTTTAAAAGTTTTTCATTTTAAATATTCCCCATGTTAATTCTATCGGAAATTTCCAATTTTTCATTTTTCACAATCTTTTTGCACCATGTGTCATAAAAATCATCCCCCCAATCAATTTTTACAATCAAATTGTCATTACAACTACATTTTACTGCTCAAAATCTAGTTACTGCAAAACAATTGTGCATTTCCCATTGGAAATACATTTACAATGTTAATCCTATAGGAAATGTCAAATTTCCAAATTTCGAAATTTTACCTTCTTTTTGCGCCTAGGATCATAAAAGTCATAACCTAAAATAATTCTGATTATCAGTTTGCTTATAAAATGGTTTTTACACTCGAAATCCTAACCTAAAAATTTAAAGATTTTCGAAAAATTGAATTTTTGATTTAAAAAAAAAATTTAGAAAATTTATTTAAAATTTGGATCAAGAATTACTACATAACATGTTTCCAACGCAAAATCCGAATTTGAAAGAATTGAGCTAATGTCGAGAAAGAGGAATTTCACCTATTGAAAATACATGGCTGACGATATTCAATGAATTCTTCTTCAAAAAGTTAAAATCTCAATTTTTTTTCCTTTGGCGAAATTGAAGCTTTTATATAGGAGAATCTCCATTTCCAAATTTATAAGATAAAAAAAATGCTAAGTTGGTCAAAGGTTGGTCCAAATATGTGCAGTTTAAAAGTTTTTCATTTTCAATTTTCCCCATGTTAATTGTATCGGAAATTTCCAATTTTTCATTTTTCACAATCTTTTTGCACCTTGTGTCATAAAAATCATCACCCCAATCAATTTTTACAATCAAATTGTCATTACAACTACATTTTACTGCTCAAAATCTAGTTACTGCAAAACAATTGTGCAATTCCCATTGGAAATACATAAACAATGTTAATCCTAAGGGAAATGTCAAATTCCCAATTTTTGAAATTTTACCTTCTTTTTGCGCCTAGGATCATAAAAGTCATAACCTGAAATAATTCTGATCATCCGTTTTCTTATAAAATGGTTTTTACACTCGAAATCTTAACCTAAAAATTAAAAGATTTTCAAAAAATTGAATTTGATATTTTAAATTTTTTTTAAAAAATGTATTTAAAATTTGGATCAAGAATTACTACATAATACGTTTCCAACGCAAAATCCAAATTTGTAAGCATTTGAGCCAAAGTCGAGAAAAGCGAATTTCACCTATTGAAAATACATGGGGGACGATATTTAATGAATTATTTTTCAAAAAGTAAAAATCTCAATTTTTTTTCCTTTGGCGAAATTGAAGCTTTTATATAGGAGAATCCCCATTTCCAAATTTATAAGATAAAAAAAATGCGAAGTTGGTCAAAGGTTGGTCCAAATCTGTGCAGTTTAAAAGTTTTTCATTTTCAATTTTCCCCATGTAATTGTATCGGAAATTTCCAATTTTTCATTTTTCACAATCTTTTTGCACCTTGTGTCATAAAAATTATCACCCCAATCAATTTTTACAATCAAATTGTCATTACAACTACATTTTACTGCTCAAAATCTAGTTACTGCAAAACAATTGTGCATTTCCCATTGGAAATACATTTACAATGTTAATCCTATAGGAAATGTCAAATTTCCAATTTTCGAAATTTTACCTTCTTTTTGCGCCTAGGATCATAAAAGTCATAACCTAAAATAATTCTGATTATCAGTTTGCTTATAAAATGGTTTTTACACTCGAAATCCTAACCTAAAAATTTAAAGATTTTCGAAAAATTGAATTTTTGATTTAAAAAAAAAATTTAGAAAATTTATTTAAAATTTGGATCAAGAATTACTACATAACATGTTTCCAACGCAAAATCCGAATTTGAAAGAATTGAGCTAATGTCGAGAAAGAGGAATTTCACCTATTGAAAATACATGGCTGACGATATTCAATGAATTATTCTTCAAAAAGTTAAAATCTCAATTTTTTTTCCTTTGGCGAAATTGAAGCTTTTATATAGGAGAAACTCCATTTCCAAATTTTTTAGATAAAAAAAATGCGAAGTTGGTCAAAGGTTGGTCCAAATCTGTGCAATTTAAATGTTTTCATGGCTGACGATATTCAATGAATTATTCTTCAAAAAGTTAAAATCTCAATTTTTTTTCCTTTGGCGAAATTGAAGCTTTTATATAGGAGAATTTCCATTTCCAAATTTTTTAGATAAAAAAAATGCGAAGTTGGTCAAAGGTTGGTCCAAATCTGTGCAATTTAAATGTTTTCATGGCTGACGATATTCAATGAATTATTCTTCAAAAAGTTAAAATCTCAATTTTTTTTCCTTTGGCGAAATTGAAGCTTTTATATAGGAGAATCTCCATTTCCAAATTTTTTAGATAAAAAAAATGCGAAGTTGGTCAAAGGTTGGTCCAAATCTGTGCAGTTTAAATGTTTTTCATTTTCAATTTTCCCCATGTTAATTGTATGGGATATTTCAAAATTTTCAATTTTCGAAATTTTACGATCTTTTTGCACCTTGTGTCATTAAAATCTTCACCCCAATCAATTTTCACAATCAAATCCTCATTATAACTACATTTTACTGCTCAAAATCTATTTACTGCAAAACAATTGTGCAATTCCCATTGGAAACACATAAACAATGTTAATCCTAAGGGAAATGTCAAATTTCCAATTTTCGAAATTTTACCTTCTTTTTGCGCCTAGGATCATAAAAGTCATAACCTAAAATAATTCTGATCATCAGTTTGCTTATAAAATGGTTTTTACACTCGAAATCTTAATCTAAATATTAAAAGATTTTCAAAAAATGGAATTTGATATTTTAAATTTTTTTAAAAAAATGTATTTAAAATTTGGATCAAGAATTACTACATAATACGTTTCCAAAGCAAAATCCAAATTTGTAAGCATTTAAGCCAAAGTCGAGAAAAACGAATTTCACCTATTGAAAATACATGGGGGACGATAAGCAATGAATTATTTTTCAAAAAGTTAGAATCTCAATTTTTTTTCCTTTGGCAAAATTGAAGCTTTTATATAGGAGAATCTCCATTTCCAAATTTATAAGATAAAAAAAATGCGAAGTTGGTCAAAGGTTGGTCCAAATCTGTGCAGTTTAAAAGTTTTTCATTTTAAATTTTCACCATGTTAATTGTATCGGAAATTTCCAATTTTTCATTTTTCACAATCTTTTTGCACCATGTGTCATAAAAATCATCACCCCAATCAATTTTTACAATCAAATTGTCATTACAACTACATTTTACTGCTCAAAATCTAGTTACTGCAAAACAATTGTACATTTCCCATTGGAAATACATTTACAATGTTAATCCTATAGGAAATGTCAAATTTCCAATTTTCGAAATTTTACCTTCTTTTTGCGCCTAGGATCATAAAAGTCATAACTTAAATAATAATTCTGATTATCAGTTTGCTTATAAAAGGGTTTTTACACTCGAAATCCTAACCTAAAAATTTAAAGATTTTCGAAAAACTGAATTTGTGATTTAAAAAAAAAATTTAAAAAATTTATTTAAAATTTGGATCAAGAATTACTACATAACATGTTTCCAACGCAAAATCCGAATTTGAAAGAATTGAGCTAATGTCGAGAAAGAGGAATTTCACCTATTGAAAATACATGGCTGACGATATTCAATGAATTATTCTTCAAAAAGTTAAAATCTCAATTTTTTTTCCTTTGGCGAAATTGAAGCTTTTATATAGGAGAATCTCCATTTCCAAATTTTTTAGATAAAAAAAATGCGAAGTTGGTCAAAGGTTGGTCCAAATCTGTGCAGTTTAAATGTTTTTCATTTTCAATTTTCCCCATGTTAATTGTATGGAATATTTCAAAATTTTCAATTTTCGAAATTTTACGATCTTTTTGCACCTTGTGTCATCAAAATCTTCACCCCAATCAATTTTCACAATCAAATCCTCATTATAACTATATTTTACTGCTCAAAATCTAGTTACTGCAAAACAATTGTGCATTTCCCATTGGAAATACATTTACAATGTTAATCCTATAGGAAATGTCAAATTTCCAATTTTCGAAATTTTACCTTCTTTTTGCGCCTAGGATCATAAAAGTCATAACTTAAATAATAATTCTGATTATCAGTTTGCTTATAAAAGGGTTTTTACACTCGAAATCCTAACCTAAAAATTTAAAGATTTTCGAAAAACTGAATTTGTGATTTAAAAAAAAAATTTAAAAAATTTATTTAAAATTTGGATCAAGAATTACTACATAACATGTTTCCAACGCAAAATCCGAATTTGAAAGAATTGAGCTAATGTCGAGAAAGAGGAATTTCACCTATTGAAAATACATGGCTGACGATATTCAATGAATTATTCTTCAAAAAGTTAAAATCTCAATTTTTTTTCCTTTGGCGAAATTGAAGCTTTTATATAGGAGAATCTCCATTTCCAAATTTTTTAGATAAAAAAAATGCGAAGTTGGTCAAAGGTTGGTCCAAATCTGTGCAGTTTAAATGTTTTTCATTTTCAATTTTCCCCATGTTAATTGTATGGAATATTTCAAAATTTTCAATTTTCGAAATTTTACGATCTTTTTGCACCTTGTGTCATCAAAATCTTCACCCCAATCAATTTTCACAATCAAATCCTCATTATAACTACATTTTACTGCTCAAAATCTAGTTACTGCAAAACAATTGTGCAATTCCCATTGGAAATACATAAACAATGTTAATCCTAAGGGAAATGTCAAATTCTCAATTTTTGAAATTTTACCTTCTTTTTGCGCATAGGATCATAAAAGTCATAACCTGAAATAATTCTGATCATCCGTTTTCTTATAAAATGGTTTTTACACTCGAAATCTTAACCTAAATATTAAAAGATTTTCAAAAAATTGAATTTGATATTTTAAATTTTTTTAAAAAAATGTATTTAAAATTTGGATCAAGAATTACTACATAATACGTTTCCAAAGCAAAATCCAAATTTGTAAGCATTTGAGCCAAAGTCGAGAAAAGCGAATTTCACCTATTGAAAATACATGGGGGACGATATTTAATGAATTATTTTTCAAAAAGTAAAAATCTCAATTTTTTTTCCTTTGGCGAAATTAAAGCTTTTATATAGGAGAATCTCCATTTCCAAATTTTTTAGATAAAAAAAATGCGAAGTTGGTCAAAGGTTGGTCCAAATCTGTGCAGTTTAAAAGTTTTTCATTTTCAATTTTCCCCATGTTAATTGTATCGGAAATTTCCAATTTTTCATTTTTCACAATCTTTTTGCACCATGTGTCATAAAAATCATCACCCCAATCAATTTTTACAATCAAATTGTCATTACAACTACATTTTACTGCTCAAAATCTAGTTACTGCAAAACAATTGTGCAATTCCCATTGGAAATACATAAACAATGTTAATCCTAAGGGAAATGTCAAATTCCCAATTTTTGAAATTTTACCTTCTTTTTGCGCATAGGATCATAAAAGTCATAACCTGAAATAATTCTGATCATCCGTTTTCTTATAAAATGGTTTTTACACTCGAAATCTTAACCTAAAAATTAAAAGATTTTCAAAAAATTGAATTTGATATTTTAAATTTTTTTAAAAAAATTTATTTAAAATTTGGATCAAGAATTACTACATAACATGTTTCCAACGCAAAATCCGAATTTGAAAGATTTGAGCTAATGTCGAGAAAGAGGAATTTCACCTATTGAAAATACATGGCTGACGATATTCAATGAATTATTCTTCAAAAAGTTAAAATCTCAATTTTTTTTCCTTTGGCGAAATTGAAGCTTTTATATAGGAGAATCTCCATTTCCAAATTTTTTAGATAAAAAAAATGCGAAGTTGGTCAAAGGTTGGTCCAAATCTGTGCAGTTTAAATGTTTTCATGGCTGACGATATTCAATGAATTATTCTTCAAAAAGTTAAAATCTCAATTTTTTTTCCTTTTGCGAAATTGAAGCTTTTATATAGGAGAATCTCCATTTCCAAATTTTTTAGATAAAAAAAATGCGAAGTTGGTCAAAGGTTGGTCCAAATCTGTGCAGTTTAAATGTTTTTCATTTTCAATTTTCCCCATGTTAATTGTATAGGATATTTCAAAATTTTCAATTTTCAAAATTTTCAATTTTCGAAATTTTACGATCTTTTTGCACCTTGTGTCATCAAAATCTTCACCCCAATCAATTTTCACAATCAAATCCTCATTATAACTACATTTTACTGCTCAAAATCTAGTTACTGCAAAACAATTGTGCATTTCCCTTTGGAAATACATTTACAATGTTAATCCTATAGGAAATGTCAAATTTCCAATTATAGAAATTTTACCTTCTTTTTGCGCCTAGGATCATAAAAGTCATAACCTAAAATAATTATGATCATCAGTTTGCTTATAAAATGGTTTTTACACTCGAAATCTTAACCTAAATAGTAAAAGATTTTCAAAAAATTGAATTTGATATTTTAAATTTTTTTAAAAAAATGTATTTAAAATTTGGATCAAGAATTACTACATAATACGTTTCCAAAGCAAAATCCAAATTTGTAAGCATTTGAGCCAAAGTCGAGAAAAGCGAATTTCACCTATTGAAAATACATGGGGGACGATATTTAATGAATTATTTTTCAAAAAGTAAAAATCTCAATTTTTTTTCCTTTGGCGAAATTGAAGCTTTTATATAGGAGAATCTCCATTTCCAAATTTATAAGATAAAAAAAATGCGAAGTTGGTCAAAGGTTGGTCCAAATCTGTGCAGTTTAAAAGTTCTTCATTTTCAATTTTCCCCATGTTAATTGTATCGGAAATTTCCAATTTTTCATTTTTCACAATCTTTTTGCACCATGTGTCATAAAAATCATCACCCCAATCAAGTTTTACCATCAAATTGTCATTACAACTACATTTTACTGCTCAAAATCTAGTTACTGCAAAACAATGGTGCATTTCCCATTGGAAATACATTTACAATGTTAATCCTATAGGAAATGTCAAATTTCCAATTTTCGAAATTTTACCTTCTTTTTGCGCCTAGGATCATAAAAGTCATAACCTAAAATAATTCTGATTATCAGTTTGCTTATAAAATGGTTTTTACACTCGAAATCCTAACCTAAAAATTTAAAGATTTTCGAAAAATTGAATTTGTGATTTAAAAAAAAAATTTAGAAAATTTATTTAAAATTTGGATCAAGAATTACTACATAACATGTTTCCAACGCAAAATCCGAATTTGAAAGAATTGAGCTAATGTCGAGAAAGAGGAATTTCACCTATTGAAAATACATGGCTGACGATATTCAATGAATTATTCTTCAAAAAGTTAAAATCTCAATTTTTTTTCCTTTGGCGAAATTGAAGCTTTTATATAGGAGAATCTCCATTTCCAAATTTTTTAGATAAAAAAAATGCGAAGTTGGTCAAAGGTTGGTCCAAATCTGTGCAGTTTAAATGTTTTTCATTTTCAATTTTCCCCATGTTAATTGTATAGGATATTTCAAAATTTTCAATTTTCAAAATTTTCAATTTTCAAAATTTTCAATTTTCAAAATTTTCAATTTTCGAAATTTTACGATCTTTTTGCACCTTGTGTCATCAAAATCTTCATCCCAATCAATTTTCACAATCAAATCCTCATTATAACTACATTTTACTGCTCAAAATCTAGTTACTGCAAAACAATTGTGCATTTCCCTTTGGAAATACATTTACAATGTTAATCCTATAGGAAATGTCAAATTTCCAATTATCGAAATTTTACCTTCTTTTTGCGCCTAGGATCATAAAAGTCATAACCTAAAATAATTATGATCATCAGTTTGCTTATAAAATGGTTTTTACACTCGAAATCTTAACCTAAATAGTAAAAGATTTTCAAAAAATTGAATTTGATATTTTAAATTTTTTTTAAAAAATGTATTTAAAATTTGGATCAAGAATTACTACATAATACGTTTCCAAAGCAAAATCCAAATTTGTAAGCATTTGAGCCAAAGTCGAGAAAAGCGAATTTCACCTATTGAAAATACATGGGGGACGGTATTTAATGAATTATTTTTCAAAAAGTAAAAATCTCAATTTTTTTTCCTTTGGCGAAATTGAAGCTTTTATATAGGAGAATCTCCATTTCCAAATTTATAAGATAAAAAAAATGCTAAGTTGGTCAAAGGTTGGTCCAAATATGTGCAGTTTAAAAGTTTTTCATTTTCAATTTTCCCCATGTTAATTGTATCGGAAATTTCCAATTTTTCATTTTTCACAATCTTTTTGCACCTTGTGTCATAAAAATCATCACCCCAATCAATTTTTACAATCAAATTGTCATTACAACTACATTTTACTGCTCAAAATCTAGTTACAGCAAAACAATTGTGCAATTCCCATTGGAAATACATAAACAATGTTAATCCTATAGGAAATGTCAAATTTCCAATTTTCGAAATTTTACCTTCTTTTTGCGCCTAGGATCATAAAAGTCATAACCTAAAATAATTCTGATTATCAGTTTGCTTATAAAATGGTTTTTACACTCGAAATCCTAACCTAAAAATTTAAAGATTTTCGAAAAATTGAATTTGTGATTTAAAAAAAAAATTTAGAAAATTTATTTAAAATTTGGATCAAGAATTACTACATAACATGTTTCCAACGCAAAATCCGAATTTGAAAGAATTGAGCTAATGTCGAGAAAGAGGAATTTCACCTATTGAAAATACATGGCTGACGATATTCAATGAATTATTCTTCAAAAAGTTAAAATCTCAATTTTTTTTCCTTTGGCGAAATTGAAGCTTTTATATAGGAGAATCTCCATTTCCAAATTTTTTAGATAAAAAAAATGCGAAGTTGGTCAAAGGTTGGTCCAAATCTGTGCAGTTTAAATGTTTTTCATTTTCAATTTTCCCCATGTTAATTGTATGGAATATTTCAAAATTTTCAATTTTCGAAATTTTACGATCTTTTTGCACCTTGTGTCATCAAAATCTTCACCCCAATCAATTTTCACAATCAAATCCTCATTATAACTACATTTTACTGCTCAAAATCTAGTTACTGCAAAACAATTGTGCATTTCCCATTGGAAATACATTTACAATGTTAATCCTATAGGAAATGTCAAATTTCCAATTTTCGAAATTTTACCTTCTTTTTGCGCCTAGAATCATAAAAGTCATAACCTAAAATAATTCTGATTATTAGTTTGCTTATAAAATGGTTTTTACACTCGAAATCCTAACCTAAAAATTTAAAGATTTTCGAAAAACTGAATTTGTGATTTAAAAAAAAAAATTAAAAAATGTATTTAAAGTTTGGATCAAGAATTACTACATAATACGTTTCCAAAGCAAAATCCGAATTTGTAAGCATTTGAGCCAAAGTCGAGAAAAGCGAATTTCACCTATTGAAAATACATGGGGGACGATATTCAATGAATTATTTTTCAAAAAGTAAAAATCTCAATTTTTTTTCCTTTGGCGAAATTGAAGCTTTTATATAGGAGAATCTCCATTTCCAAATTTATAAGATAAAAAAAATGCTAAGTTGGTCAAAGGTTGGTCCAAATATGTGCAGTTTAAAAGTTTTTCATTTTCAATTTTCCCCATGTTAATTGTATCGGAAATTTCCAATTTTTCATTTTTCACAATCTTTTTGCACCTTGTGTCATAAAAATCATCACCCCAATCAATTTTTACAATCAAATTGTCATTACAACTACATTTTACTGCTCAAAATCTAGTTACTGCAAAACAATTGTGCAATTCCCATTGGAAATACATAAACAATGTTAATCCTAAGGGAAATGTCAAATTCCCAATTTTTGAAATTTTACCTTCTTTTTGCGCCTAGGATCATAAAAGTCATAACCTGAAATAATTCTGATCATCCGTTTTCTTATAAAATGGTTTTTACACTCGAAATCTTAACCTAAAAATTAAATGATTTTCAAAAAATTGAATTTGATATTTTAAATTTTTTTTAAAAAATGTATTTAAAATTTTTATCAAGAATTACTACATAATACGTTTCCAACGCAAAATCCAAATTTGTAAGCATTTGAGCCAAAGTCGAGAAAAGCGAATTTCACCTATTGAAAATACATGGGGGACGATATTTAATGAATTATTTTTCAAAAAGTAAAAATCTCAATTTTTTTTCCTTTGGCGAAATTGAAGCTTTTATTAAGGAGAATCCCCATTTCCAAATTTATAAGATAAAAAAAATGCGAAGTTGGTCAAAGGTTGGTCCAAATCTGTGCAGTTTAAAAGTTTTTCATTTTCAATTTTCCCCATGTAATTGTATCGGAAATTTCCAATTTTTCATTTTTCACAATCTTTTTGCACCTTGTGTCATAAAAATTATCACCCCAATCAATTTTTACAATCAAATTGTCATTACAACTACATTTTACTGCTCAAAATCAAGTTACTGCAAAACAATTGTGCTATTCCCATTGGAAATACATAAACAATGTTAAACCTAAGGGAAATGTCAAATTCCCAATTTTTGAAATTTTACCTTCTTTTTGCGCCTAGGATCATAAAAGTCATAACCTGAAATAATTCTGATCATCCGTTTTCTTATAAAATGGTTTTTACACTCGAAATCTTAACCTAAATATTAAAAGATTTTCAAAAAATTGAATTTGATATTTTAAATTTTTTTAAAAAAATGTATTTAAAATTTGGATCAAGAATTACTACATAATACGTTTCCAAAGCAAAATCCAAATTTGTAAGCATTTGAGCCAAAGTCGAGAAAAGCGAATTTCACCTATTGAAAATACATGGGGGACGATATTTAATGAATTATTTTTCAAAAAGTAAAAATCTCAATTTCTTTTCCTTTGGCGAAATTGAAGCTTTTATATAGGAGAATCTCCATTTCCAAATTTATAAGATAAAAAAAATGCGAAGTTGGTCAAAGGTTGGTCCAAATCTGTGCAGTTTAAAAGTTCTTCATTTTCAATTTTCCCCATGTTAATTGTATCGGAAATTTCCAATTTTTCCTTTTTCACAATCTTTTTGCACCATGTGTCATAAAAATCATCACCCCAATCAATTTTTACAATCATATTGTCATTACAACTACATTTTACTGCTCAAAATCTAGTTACTGCAAAACAATTGTGCATTTCCCATTGGAAATACATTTACAATGTTAATCCTATAGGAAATGTCAAATTTCCAATTTTCGAAATTTTACCTTCTTTTTGCGCCTAGGATCATAAAAGTCATAACTTAAATAATAATTCTGATTATCAGTTTGCTTATAAAATGGTTTTTACACTCGAAATCCTAACCTAAAAATTTAAAGATTTTCGAAAAACTGAATTTGTGATTTAAAAAAAAAAATTAGAAAATTTATTTAAAATTTGGATCAAGAATTACTACATAACATGTTTCCAACGCAAAATCCGAATTTGAAAGAATTGAGCTAATGTCGAGAAAGAGGAATTTCACCTATTGAAAATACATGGCTGACGATATTCAATGAATTATTCTTAAAAAAGTTAAAATCTCAATTTTTTTTCCTTTGGCGAAATTGAAGCTTTTATATAGGAGAATCTCCATTTCTAAATTTTTTAGATAAAAAAAATGCGAAGTTGGTCAAAGGTTGGTCCAAATCTGTGCAGTTTAAATGTTTTTCATTTTCAATTTTCCCCATGTTAATTGTATGGGATATTTCAAAATTTTCAATTTTCGAAATTTTATCATCTTTTTGCACCTTGTGTCATCAAAATCTTCACCCCAATTAATTTCCACAATTAAATCCTCATTATAACTACATTTTACTGCTCAAAATCTAGTTACTGCAAAACAATTGTGCATTTCCCATTGGAAATACATTTACAATGTTAATCCTATAGGAAATGTCGAATTTCCAATTTTCGAAATTTTACCTTCTTTTTGCGCCTAGGATCATAAAAGTCATAACCTAAAATAATTCTGATTATCAGTTTGCTTATAAAATGGTTTTTACACTCGAAATCCTAACCTAAAAATTTAAAGATTTTCGAAAAACTGAATTTGTGATTTAAAAAAAAAATTTAGAAAATTTATTTAAAATTTGGATCAAGAATTACTACATAACATGTTTCCAACGCAAAATCCGAATTTGAAAGAATTGAGCTAATGTCGAGAAAGAGGAATTTCACCTATTGAAAATACATGGCTGACGATATTCAATGAATTATTCTTCAAAAAGTTAAAATCTCAATTTTTTTTCCTTTGGCGAAATTGAAGCTTTTATATAGGAGAATCTCCATTTCTAAATTTTTTAGATAAAAAAAATGCGAAGTTGGTCAAAGGTTGGTCCAAATCTGTGCAGTTTAAATGTTTTTCATTTTCAATTTTCCCCATGTTAATTGTATGGGATATTTCAAAATTTTCAATTTTCGAAATTTTATCATCTTTTTGCACCTTGTGTCATCAAAATCTTCACCCCAATCAATTTCCACAATTAAATCCTCATTATAACTACATTTTACTGCTCAAAATCTAGTTACTGCAAAACAATTGTGCAATTCCCATTGGAAACAAATACACAATGTTAATCCTAAGGGAAATGTCAAATTTCCAATTTTCGAAATTTTACCTTCTTTTTGCGCCTAGGATCATTAAAGTCATAACCTAAAATAATTCTGATCATCAGTTTGCTTATAAAATGGTTTTTACACTCGAAATCTTAACCTAAATATTAAAAGATTTTCAAAAAATTGAATTTGATATTTTAAATTTTTTTAAAAAAATGTATTTAAAATTTGGATCAAGAATTACTACATAATACGTTTCCAAAGCAAAATCCAAATTTGTAAGCATTTGAGCCAAAGTCGAGAAAAGCGAATTTCACCTATTGAAAATACATGGGGGACGATATTTAATGAATTATTTTTCAAAAAGTAAAAATCTCAATTTTTTTTCCTTTGGCGAAATTGAAGCTTTTATATAGGAGAATCTCCATTTCCAAATTTATAAGATAAAAAAAATGCGAAGTTGGTCAAAGGTTGGTCCAAATCTGTGCAGTTTAAAAGTTTTTCATTTTAAATATTCCCCATGTTAATTCTATCGGAAATTTCCAATTTTTCATTTTTCACAATCTTTTTGCACCATGTGTCATAAAAATCATCCCCCCAATCAATTTTTACAATCAAATTGTCATTACAACTACATTTTACTGCTCAAAATCTAGTTACTGCAAAACAATTGTGCATTTCCCATTGGAAATACATTTACAATGTTAATCCTATAGGAAATGTCAAATTTCCAATTTTCGAAATTTTACCTTCTTTTTGCGCCTAGGATCATAAAAGTCATAACCTAAAATAATTATGATCATCAGTTTGCTTATAAAATGGTTTTTTACACTCGAAATCTTAACCTAAATATTAAAAGATTTTCAAAAAATTGAATTTGATATTTAAAGTTTTTTTTAAAAAATGTATTTAAAATTTGGATCAAGAATTACTACATAATACGTTTCCAAAGCAAAATCCAAATTTGTAAGCATTTGAGCCAAAGTCGAGAAAAGCGAATTTCACCTATTGAAAATACATGGGGGACGATATTCAATGAATTATTTTTCAAAAAGTAAAAATCTCACTTTTTTTTCCTTTGGCGAAATTGAAGCTTTTATATAGGAGAATCTCCATTTCCAAATTTATAAGATAAAAAAAATGCTAAGTTGGTCAAAGGTTGGTCCAAATATGTGCAGTTTAAAAGTTTTTCATTTTCAATTTTCCCCATGTTAATTGTATCGGAAATTTCCAATTTTTCATTTTTCACAATCTTTTTGCACCTTGTGTCATAAAAATCATCACCCCAATCAATTTTTACAATCAAATTGTCATTACAACTACATTTTACTGCTCAAAATCTAGTTACTGCAAAACAATTGTGCAATTCCCATTGGAAATACATAAACAATGTTAATCCTAAGGGAAATGTCAAATTCCCAATTTTTGAAATTTTACCTTCTTTTTGCGCCTAGGATCATAAAAGTCATAACCTGAAATAATTCTGATCATCCGTTTTCTTATAAAATGGTTTTTACACTCGAAATCTTAACCTAAAAATTAAAAGATTTTCAAAAAATTGAATTTGATATTTTAAATTTTTTTAAAAAAATGTATTTAAAATTTGGATCAAGAATTACTACATAATACGTTTCCAACGCAAAATCCAAATTTGTAAGCATTTGAGCCAAAGTCGAGAAAAGCGAATTTCACCTATTGAAAATACATGGGGGACGATATTTAATGAATTATTTTTCAAAAAGTAAAAATCTCAATTTTTTTTCCTTTGGTGAAATTGAAGCTTTTATATAGGAGAATCTCCATTTCCAAATTTATAAGATAAAAAAAATGCTAAGTTGGTCAAAGGTTGGTCCAAATATGTGCAGTTTAAAAGTTTTTCATTTTCAATTTTCCCCATGTTAATTGTATCGGAAATTTCCAATTTTTCCTTTTTCACAATCTTTTTGGATCTTGTGTCATAAAAATCATCACCCCAATCAATTTTAGCAATCAAATTGTCATTACAACTACATTTTACTGCTCAAAATCAAGTTACTGCAAAACAATTGTGCAATTCCCATTGGAAATACATAAACAATGTTAATCCTAAGGGAAATGTCAAATTCCCAATTTTTGAAATTTTACCTTCTTTTTGCGCCTAGGATCATAAAAGTCATAACCTGAAATAATTCTGATCATCCGTTTTCTTATAAAATGGTTTTTACACTCGAAATCTTAACCTAAATATTAAAAGATTTTCAAAAAATTGAATTTGATATTTTAAATTTTTTTTAAAAAATGTATTTAAAATTTTTATCAAGAATTACTACATAATACGTTTCCAACGCAAAATCCAAATTTGTAAGCATTTGAGCCAAAGTCGAGAAAAGCGAATTTCACCTATTGAAAATACATGGGGGACGATATTTAATGAATTATTTTTCAAAAAGTAAAAATCTCAATTTTTTTTCCTTTGGCGAAATTGAAGCTTTTATTAAGGAGAATCCCCATTTCCAAATTTATAAGATAAAAAAAATGCGAAGTTGGTCAAAGGTTGGTCCAAATCTGTGCAGTTTAAAAGTTTTTCATTTTCAATTTTCCCCATGTAATTGTATCGGAAATTTCCAATTTTTCATTTTTCACAATCTTTTTGCACCTTGTGTCATAAAAATTATCACCCCAATCAATTTTTACAATCAAATTGTCATTACAACTACATTTTACTGCTCAAAATCAAGTTACTGCAAAACAATTGTGCTATTCCCATTGGAAATACATAAACAATGTTAAACCTAAGGGAAATGTCAAATTCCCAATTTTTGAAATTTTACCTTCTTTTTGCGCCTAGGATCATAAAAGTCATAACCTGAAATAATTCTGATCATCCGTTTTCTTATAAAATGGTTTTTACACTCGAAATCTTAACCTAAAAATTAAATGATTTTCAAAAAATTGAATTTGATATTTTAAATTTTTTTTAAAAAATGTATTTAAAATTTTTATCAAGAATTACTACATAATACGTTTCCAACGCAAAATCCAAATTTGTAAGCATTTGAGCCAAAGTCGAGAAAAGCGAATTTCACCTATTGAAAATACATGGGGGACGATATTTAATGAATTATTTTTCAAAAAGTAAAAATCTCAATTTTTTTTCCTTTGGCGAAATTGAAGCTTTTATTAAGGAGAATCCCCATTTCCAAATTTATAAGATAAAAAAAATGCGAAGTTGGTCAAAGGTTGGTCCAAATCTGTGCAGTTTAAAAGTTTTTCATTTTCAATTTTCCCCATGTAATTGTATCGGAAATTTCCAATTTTTCATTTTTCACAATCTTTTTGCACCTTGTGTCATAAAAATTATCACCCCAATCAATTTTTACAATCAAATTGTCATTACAACTACATTTTACTGCTCAAAATCAAGTTACTGCAAAACAATTGTGCTATTCCCATTGGAAATACATAAACAATGTTAAACCTAAGGGAAATGTCAAATTCCCAATTTTTGAAATTTTACCTTCTTTTTGCGCCTAGGATCATAAAAGTCATAACCTGAAATAATTCTGATCATCCGTTTTCTTATAAAATGGTTTTTACACTCGAAATCTTAACCTAAATATTAAAAGATTTTCAAAAAATTGAATTTGATATTTTAAATTTTTTTAAAAAAATGTATTTAAAATTTGGATCAAGAATTACTACATAATACGTTTCCAAAGCAAAATCCAAATTTGTAAGCATTTGAGCCAAAGTCGAGAAAAGCGAATTTCACCTATTGAAAATACATGGGGGACGATATTTAATGAATTATTTTTCAAAAAGTAAAAATCTCAATTTTTTTTCCTTTGGCGAAATTGAAGCTTTTATATAGGAGAATCTCCATTTCCAAATTTATAAGATAAAAAAAATGCGAAGTTGGTCAAAGGTTGGTCCAAATCTGTGCAGTTTAAAAGTTCTTCATTTTCAATTTTCCCCATGTTAATTGTATCGGAAATTTCCAATTTTTCCTTTTTCACAATCTTTTTGCACCATGTGTCATAAAAATCATCACCCCAATCAATTTTTACAATCATATTGTCATTACAACTACATTTTACTGCTCAAAATCTAGTTACTGCAAAACAATTGTGCATTTCCCATTGGAAATACATTTACAATGTTAATCCTATAGGAAATGTCAAATTTCCAATTTTCGAAATTTTACCTTCTTTTTGCGCCTAGGATCATAAAAGTCATAACTTAAATAATAATTCTGATTATCAGTTTGCTTATAAAATGGTTTTTACACTCGAAATCCTAACCTAAAAATTTAAAGATTTTCGAAAAACTGAATTTGTGATTTAAAAAAAAAAATTAGAAAATTTATTTAAAATTTGGATCAAGAATTACTACATAACATGTTTCCAACGCAAAATCCGAATTTGAAAGAATTGAGCTAATGTCGAGAAAGAGGAATTTCACCTATTGAAAATACATGGCTGACGATATTCAATGAATTATTCTTAAAAAAGTTAAAATCTCAATTTTTTTTCCTTTGGCGAAATTGAAGCTTTTATATAGGAGAATCTCCATTTCTAAATTTTTTAGATAAAAAAAATGCGAAGTTGGTCAAAGGTTGGTCCAAATCTGTGCAGTTTAAATGTTTTTCATTTTCAATTTTCCCCATGTTAATTGTATGGGATATTTCAAAATTTTCAATTTTCGAAATTTTATCATCTTTTTGCACCTTGTGTCATCAAAATCTTCACCCCAATTAATTTCCACAATTAAATCCTCATTATAACTACATTTTACTGCTCAAAATCTAGTTACTGCAAAACAATTGTGCATTTCCCATTGGAAATACATTTACAATGTTAATCCTATAGGAAATGTCGAATTTCCAATTTTCGAAATTTTACCTTCTTTTTGCGCCTAGGATCATAAAAGTCATAACCTAAAATAATTCTGATTATCAGTTTGCTTATAAAATGGTTTTTACACTCGAAATCCTAACCTAAAAATTTAAAGATTTTCGAAAAACTGAATTTGTGATTTAAAAAAAAAATTTAGAAAATTTATTTAAAATTTGGATCAAGAATTACTACATAACATGTTTCCAACGCAAAATCCGAATTTGAAAGAATTGAGCTAATGTCGAGAAAGAGGAATTTCACCTATTGAAAATACATGGCTGACGATATTCAATGAATTATTCTTCAAAAAGTTAAAATCTCAATTTTTTTTCCTTTGGCGAAATTGAAGCTTTTATATAGGAGAATCTCCATTTCTAAATTTTTTAGATAAAAAAAATGCGAAGTTGGTCAAAGGTTGGTCCAAATCTGTGCAGTTTAAATGTTTTTCATTTTCAATTTTCCCCATGTTAATTGTATGGGATATTTCAAAATTTTCAATTTTCGAAATTTTATCATCTTTTTGCACCTTGTGTCATCAAAATCTTCACCCCAATCAATTTCCACAATTAAATCCTCATTATAACTACATTTTACTGCTCAAAATCTAGTTACTGCAAAACAATTGTGCAATTCCCATTGGAAACACATACACAATGTTAATCCTAAGGGAAATGTCAAATTTCCAATTTTCGAAATTTTACCTTCTTTTTGCGCCTAGGATCATTAAAGTCATAACCTAAAATAATTCTGATCATCAGTTTGCTTATAAAATGGTTTTTACACTCGAAATCTTAACCTAAATATTAAAAGATTTTCAAAAAATTGAATTTGATATTTTAAATTTTTTTAAAAAAATGTATTTAAAATTTGGATCAAGAATTACTACATAATACGTTTCCAAAGCAAAATCCAAATTTGTAAGCATTTGAGCCAAAGTCGAGAAAAGCGAATTTCACCTATTGAAAATACATGGGGGACGATATTTAATGAATTATTTTTCAAAAAGTAAAAATCTCAATTTTTTTTCCTTTGGCGAAATTGAAGCTTTTATATAGGAGAATCTCCATTTCCAAATTTATAAGATAAAAAAAATGCGAAGTTGGTCAAAGGTTGGTCCAAATCTGTGCAGTTTAAAAGTTTTTCATTTTAAATATTCCCCATGTTAATTCTATCGGAAATTTCCAATTTTTCATTTTTCACAATCTTTTTGCACCATGTGTCATAAAAATCATCCCCCCAATCAATTTTTACAATCAAATTGTCATTACAACTACATTTTACTGCTCAAAATCTAGTTACTGCAAAACAATTGTGCATTTCCCATTGGAAATACATTTACAATGTTAATCCTATAGGAAATGTCAAATTTCCAATTTTCGAAATTTTACCTTCTTTTTGCGCCTAGGATCATAAAAGTCATAACCTAAAATAATTATGATCATCAGTTTGCTTATAAAATGGTTTTTTACACTCGAAATCTTAACCTAAATATTAAAAGATTTTCAAAAAATTGAATTTGATATTTAAAGTTTTTTTTAAAAAATGTATTTAAAATTTGGATCAAGAATTACTACATAATACGTTTCCAAAGCAAAATCCAAATTTGTAAGCATTTGAGCCAAAGTCGAGAAAAGCGAATTTCACCTATTGAAAATACATGGGGGACGATATTCAATGAATTATTTTTCAAAAAGTAAAAATCTCACTTTTTTTTCCTTTGGCGAAATTGAAGCTTTTATATAGGAGAATCTCCATTTCCAAATTTATAAGATAAAAAAAATGCTAAGTTGGTCAAAGGTTGGTCCAAATATGTGCAGTTTAAAAGTTTTTCATTTTCAATTTTCCCCATGTTAATTGTATCGGAAATTTCCAATTTTTCATTTTTCACAATCTTTTTGCACCTTGTGTCATAAAAATCATCACCCCAATCAATTTTTACAATCAAATTGTCATTACAACTACATTTTACTGCTCAAAATCTAGTTACTGCAAAACAATTGTGCAATTCCCATTGGAAATACATAAACAATGTTAATCCTAAGGGAAATGTCAAATTCCCAATTTTTGAAATTTTACCTTCTTTTTGCGCCTAGGATCATAAAAGTCATAACCTGAAATAATTCTGATCATCCGTTTTCTTATAAAATGGTTTTTACACTCGAAATCTTAACCTAAAAATTAAAAGATTTTCAAAAAATTGAATTTGATATTTTAAATTTTTTTAAAAAAATGTATTTAAAATTTGGATCAAGAATTACTACATAATACGTTTCCAACGCAAAATCCAAATTTGTAAGCATTTGAGCCAAAGTCGAGAAAAGCGAATTTCACCTATTGAAAATACATGGGGGACGATATTTAATGAATTATTTTTCAAAAAGTAAAAATCTCAATTTTTTTTCCTTTGGTGAAATTGAAGCTTTTATATAGGAGAATCTCCATTTCCAAATTTATAAGATAAAAAAAATGCTAAGTTGGTCAAAGGTTGGTCCAAATATGTGCAGTTTAAAAGTTTTTCATTTTCAATTTTCCCCATGTTAATTGTATCGGAAATTTCCAATTTTTCCTTTTTCACAATCTTTTTGGATCTTGTGTCATAAAAATCATCACCCCAATCAATTTTAGCAATCAAATTGTCATTACAACTACATTTTACTGCTCAAAATCAAGTTACTGCAAAACAATTGTGCAATTCCCATTGGAAATACATAAACAATGTTAATCCTAAGGGAAATGTCAAATTCCCAATTTTTGAAATTTTACCTTCTTTTTGCGCCTAGGATCATAAAAGTCATAACCTGAAATAATTCTGATCATCCGTTTTCTTATAAAATGGTTTTTACACTCGAAATCTTAACCTAAATATTAAAAGATTTTCAAAAAATTGAATTTGATATTTTAAATTTTTTTAAAAAAATGTATTTAAAATTTGGATCAAGAATTACTACATAATACGTTTCCAAAGCAAAATCCAAATTTGTAAGCATTTGAGCCAAAGTCGAGAAAAGCGAATTTCACCTATTGAAAATACATGGGGGACGATATTTAATGAATTATTTTTCAAAAAGTAAAAATCTCAATTTTTTTTCCTTTGGCGAAATTGAAGCTTTTATATAGGAGAATCCCCATTTCCAAATTTATAAGATAAAAAAAATGCGAAGTTGGTCAAAGGTTGGTCCAAATCTGTGCAGTTTAAAAGTTTTTCATTTTCAATTTTCCCCATGTAATTGTATCGGAAATTTCCAATTTTTCATTTTTCACAATCTTTTTGCACCTTGTGTCATAAAAATTATCACCCCAATCAATTTTTACAATCAAATTGTCATTACAACTACATTTTACTGCTCAAAATCTAGTTACTGCAAAACAATTGTGCATTTCCCATTGGAAATACATTTACAATGTTAATCCTATAGGAAATGTCAAATTTCCAATTTTCGAAATTTTACCTTCTTTTTGCGCCTAGGATCATAAAAGTCATAACCTAAAATAATTCTGATTATCAGTTTGCTTATAAAATGGTTTTTACACTCGAAATCCTAACCTAAAAATTTAAAGATTTTCGAAAAATTGAATTTTTGATTTAAAAAAAAAATTTAGAAAATTTATTTAAAATTTGGATCAAGAATTACTACATAACATGTTTCCAACGCAAAATCCGAATTTGAAAGAATTGAGCTAATGTCGAGAAAGAGGAATTTCACCTATTGAAAATACATGGCTGACGATATTCAATGAATTATTCTTCAAAAAGTTAAAATCTCAATTTTTTTTCCTTTGGCGAAATTAAAGCTTTTATATAGGAGAATCTCCATTTCCAAATTTTTTAGATAAAAAAAATGCGAAGTTGGTCAAAGGTTGGTCCAAATCTGTGCAGTTTAAATGTTTTTCATTTTCAATTTTCCCCATGTTAATTGTATAGGATATTTCAAAATTTTCAATTTTCGAAATTTTACGATCTTTTTGCACCTTGTGTCATCAAAATCTTCACCCCAATCAATTTTCACAATCAAATCCTCATTATAACTACATTTTACTGCTCAAAATCTAGTTACTGCAAAACAATTGTGCATTTCCCTTTGGAAATACATTTACAATGTTAATCCTATAGGAAATGTCAAATTTCCAATTATAGAAATTTTACCTTCTTTTTGCGCCTAGGATCATAAAAGTCATAACCTAAAATAATTATGATCATCAGTTTGCTTATAAAATGGTTTTTACACTCGAAATCTTAACCTAAATAGTAAAAGATTTTCAAAAAATTGAATTTGATATTTTAAATTTTTTTTAAAAAATGTATTTAAAATTTGGATCAAGAATTAGTACATAATACGTTTCCAAAGCAAAATCCAAATTTGTAAGCATTTGAGCCAAAGTCGAGAAAAGCGAATTTCACCTATTGAAAATACATGGGGGACGGTATTTAATGAATTATTTTTCAAAAAGTAAAAATCTCAATTTTTTTTCCTTTGGCGAAATTGAAGCTTTTATATAGGAGAATCTCCATTTCCAAATTTATAAGATAAAAAAAATGCTAAGTTGGTCAAAGGTTGGTCCAAATATGTGCAGTTTAAAAGTTTTTCATTTTCAATTTTCCCCATGTTAATTGTATCGGCAATTTCCAATTTTTCATTTTTCACAATCTTTTTGCACCTTGTGTCATAAAAATCATCACCCCAATCAATTTTTACAATCAAATTGTCATTACAACTACATTTTACTGCTCAAAATCTAGTTACAGCAAAACAATTGTGCAATTCCCATTGGAAATACATAAACAATGTTAATCCTATAGGAAATGTCAAATTTCCAATTTTCGAAATTTACCTTCTTTTTGCGCCTAGGATCATAAAAGTCATAACCTAAAATAATTCTGATTATCAGTTTGCTTATAAAATGGTTTTTACACTCGAAATCCTAACCTAAAAATTTAAAGATTTTCGAAAAACTGAATTTGTGATTTAAAAAAAAAATTTAGAAAATTTATTTAAAATTTGGATCAAGAATTACTACATAACATGTTTCCAACGCAAAATCCGAATTTGAAAGAATTGAGCTAATGTCGAGAAAGAGGAATTTCACCTATTGAAAATACATGGCTGACGATATTCAATGAATTATTCTTCAAAAAGTTAAAATCTCAATTTTTTTTCCTTTGGCGAAATTGAAGCTTTTATATAGGAGAATCTCCATTTCTAAATTTTTTAGATAAAAAAAATGCGAAGTTGGTCAAAGGTTGGTCCAAATCTGTGCAGTTTAAATGTTTTTCATTTTCAATTTTCCCCATGTTAATTGTATGGGATATTTCAAAATTTTCAATTTTCGAAATTTTATCATCTTTTTGCACCTTGTGTCATCAAAATCTTCACCCCAATCAATTTCCACAATTAA
The DNA here is from genome assembly GCA_963978545.1 of Linyphia triangularis. Taxonomy (NCBI): domain Eukaryota; kingdom Metazoa; phylum Arthropoda; class Arachnida; order Araneae; family Linyphiidae; genus Linyphia; species Linyphia triangularis. Next base: position 13,044,681 of record OZ021721.1, on the reverse strand, counting down.
ATCCTCATTATAACTACATTTTACTGCTCAAAATCTAGTTACTGCAAAACAATTGTGCAATTCCCATTGGAAACACATACACAATGTTAATCCTAAGGGAAATGTCAAATTCCCAATTTTTGAAATTTTACCTTCTTTTTGCGCCTAGGATCATAAAAGTCATAACCTGAAATAATTCTGATCATCCGTTTTCTTATAAAATGGTTTTTACACTCGAAATCTTAACCTAAAAATTAAAAGATTTTCAAAAAATTGAATTTGATATTTTAAATTTTTTTAAAAAAATGTATTTAAAATTTGGATCAAGAATTACTACATAATACGTTTCCAACGCAAAATCCAAATTTGTAAGCATTTGAGCCAAAGTCGAGAAAAGCGAATTTCACCTATTGAAAATACATGGGGGACGATATTTAATGAATTATTTTTCAAAAAGTAAAAATCTCAATTTTTTTTCCTTTGGCGAAATTGAAGCTTTTATATAGGAGAATCCCCATTTCCAAATTTATAAGATAAAAAAAATGCGAAGTTGGTCAAAGGTTGGTCCAAATCTGTGCAGTTTAAAAGTTTTTCATTTTCAATTTTCCCCATGTAATTGTATCGGAAATTTCCAATTTTTCATTTTTCACAATCTTTTTGCACCTTGTGTCATAAAAATTATCACCCCAATCAATTTTTACAATCAAATTGTCATTACAACTACATTTTACTGCTCAAAATCTAGTTACTGCAAAACAATTGTGCAATTCCCATTGGAAATACATTTACAATGTTAATCCTATAGGAAATGTCAAATTTCCAATTTTCGAAATTTTACCTTCTTTTTGCGCCTAGGATCATAAAAGTCATAACCTAAAATAATTCTGATTATCAGTTTGCTTATAAAATGGTTTTTACACTCGAAATCCTAACCTAAAAATTTAAAGATTTTCGAAAAATTGAATTTTTGATTTAAAAAAAAAATTTAGAAAATTTATTTAAAATTTGGATCAAGAATTACTACATAACATGTTTCCAACGCAAAATCCGAATTTGAAAGAATTGAGCTAATGTCGAGAAAGAGGAATTTCACCTATTGAAAATACATGGCTGACGATATTCAATGAATTATTCTTCAAAAAGTTAAAATCTCAATTTTTTTTCCTTTGGCGAAATTGAAGCTTTTATATAGGAGAATCTCCATTTCCAAATTTTTTAGATAAAAAAAAATGCGAAGTTGGTCAAAGGTTGGTCCAAATCTGTGCAGTTTAAATGTTTTTCATTTTCAATTTTCCCCATGTTAATTGTATAGGATATTTCAAAATTTTCAATTTTCGAAATTTTACGATCTTTTTGCACCTTGTGTCATCAAAATCTTCACCCCAATCAATTTTCACAATCAAATCCTCATTATAACTACATTTTACTGCTCAAAATCTAGTTACTGCAAAACAATTGTGCATTTCCCTTTGGAAATACATTTACAATGTTAATCCTATAGGAAATGTCAAATTTCCAATTATAGAAATTTTACCTTCTTTTTGCGCCTAGGATCATAAAAGTCATAACCTAAAATAATTATGATCATCAGTTTGCTTATAAAATGGTTTTTACACTCGAAATCTTAACCTAAATAGTAAAAGATTTTCAAAAAATTGAATTTGATATTTTAAATTTTTTTTAAAAAATGTATTTAAAATTTGGATCAAGAATTACTACATAATACGTTTCCAAAGCAAAATCCAAATTTGTAAGCATTTGAGCCAAAGTCGAGAAAAGCGAATTTCACCTATTGAAAATACATGGGGGACGGTATTTAATGAATTATTTTTCAAAAAGTAAAAATCTCAATTTTTTTTTCCTTTGGCGAAATTGAAGCTTTTATATAGGAGAATCTCCATTTCCAAATTTATAAGATAAAAAAAATGCTAAGTTGGTCAAAGGTTGGTCCAAATATGTGCAGTTTAAAAGTTTTTCATTTTCAATTTTCCCCATGTTAATTGTATCGGAAATTTCCAATTTTTCATTTTTCACAATCTTTTTGCACCTTGTGTCATAAAAATCATCACCCCAATCAATTTTTACAATCAAATTGTCATTACAACTACATTTTACTGCTCAAAATCTAGTTACAGCAAAACAATTGTGCAATTCCCATTGGAAATACATAAACAATGTTAATCCTATAGGAAATGTCAAATTTCCAATTTTCGAAATTTACCTTCTTTTTGCGCCTAGGATCATAAAAGTCATAACCTAAAATAATTCTGATTATCAGTTTGCTTATAAAATGGTTTTTACACTCGAAATCCTAACCTAAAAATTTAAAGATTTTCGAAAAATTGAATTTTTGATTTAAAAAAAAAATTTAGAAAATTTATTTAAAATTTGGATCAAGAATTACTACATAACATGTTTCCAACGCAAAATCCGAATTTGAAAGAATTGAGCTAATGTCGAGAAAGAGGAATTTCACCTATTGAAAATACATGGCTGACGATATTCAATGAATTATTCTTCAAAAAGTTAAAATCTCAATTTTTTTTCCTTTGGCGAAATTGAAGCTTTTATATAGGAGAATCTCCATTTCCAAATTTTTTAGATAAAAAAAATGCGAAGTTGGTCAAAGGTTGGTCCAAATCTGTGCAGTTTAAATGTTTTCATGGCTGACGATATTCAATGAATTATTCTTCAAAAAGTTAAAATCTCAATTTTTTTTCCTTTGGCGAAATTGAAGCTTTTATATAGAAGAATCTCCATTTCCAAATTTTTTAGATAAAAAAAATGCGAAGTTGGTCAGAGGTTGGTCCAAATCTGTGCAGTTTAAATGTTTTTCATTTTCAATTTTCCCCATGTTAATTGTATGGAATATTTCAAAATTTTCAATTTTCGAAATTTTACGATCTTTTTGCACCTTGTGTCATCAAAATCTTCACCCCAATCAATTTTCACAATCAAATCCTCATTATAACTACATTTTACTGCTTAAAATCTAGTTACTGCAAAACAATTGTGCATTTCCCATTGGAAATACATTTACAATGTTAATCCTATAGGAAATGTCAAATTTCCAATTTTCGAAATTTTACCTTCTTTTTGCGCCTAGGATCATAAAATTCATAACCTAAAATAATTATGATCATCAGTTTGCTTATAAAATGGTTTTTTACACTCGAAATCTTAACCTAAATATTAAAAGATTTTCAAAAAATTGAATTTGATATTTAAAGTTTTTTTTAAAAAATGTATTTAAAATTTGGATCAAGAATTACTACATAATACGTTTCATAAGCAAAATCCAAATTTGTAAGCATTTGAGCCAAAGTCGAGAAAGAGGAATTTCACCTATTGAAAATACATGGGGGACGATATTCAATGAATTATTTTTCAAAAAGTAAAAATCTCAATTTTTTTTCCTTTGGTGAAATTGAAGCTTTTATATAGCAGAATCTCCATTTCCAAATTTATAAGATAAAAAAAATGCTAAGTTGGTCAAAGGTTGGTCCAAATATGTGCAGTTTAAAAGTTTTTCATTTTCAATTTTCCCCATGTTAATTGTATCGGAAATTTCCAATTTTTCCTTTTTCACAATCTTTTTGGACCTTGTGTCATAAAAATCATCACCCCAATCAATTTTAGCAATCAAATTGTCATTACAACTACATTTTACTGCTCAAAATCAAGTTACTGCAAAACAATTGTGCAATTCCCATTGGAAATACATAAACAATGTTAATCCTAAGGGAAATGTCAAATTCCCAATTTTTGAAATTTTACCTTCTTTTTGCGCCTAGGATCATAAAAGTCATAACCTGAAATAATTCTGATCATCCGTTTTCTTATAAAATGGTTTTTACACTCGAAATCTTAACCTAAAAATTAAAAGATTTTCAAAAAATTGAATTTGATATTTTAAATTTTTTTTAAAAAACTTATTTAAAATTTGGATCAAGAATTACTACATAATACGTTTCCAACGCAAAATCCAAATTTGTAAGCATTTGAGCCAAAGTCGAGAAAAGCGAATTTCACCTATTGAAAATACATGGGGGACGATATTTAATGAATTATTTTTCAAAAAGTAAAAATTTCAATTTTTTTTCCTTTGGCGAAATTGAAGCTTTTATATAGGAGAATCCCCATTTCCAAATTTATAAGATAAAAAAAATGCGAAGTTGGTCAAAGGTTGGTCCAAATCTGTGCAGTTTAAAAGTTTTTCATTTTCAATTTTCCCCATGTAATTGTATCGGAAATTTCCAATTTTTCATTTTTCACAATCTTTTTGCACCTTGTGTCATAAAAATTATCACCCAAATCAATTTTTACAATCAAATTGTCATTACAACTACATTTTACTGCTCAAAATCTAGTTACTGCAAAACAATTGTGCATTTCCCATTGGAAATACATTTACAATGTTAATCCTATAGGAAATGTCAAATTTCCAATTTTCGAAATTTTACCTTCTTTTTGCGCCTAGGATCATAAAAGTCATAACCTAAAATAATTCTGATTATCAGTTTGCTTATAAAATGGTTTTTACACTCGAAATCCTAACCTAAAAATTTAAAGATTTTCGAAAAATTGAATTTGTGATTTAAAAAAAAAATTTAGAAAATTTATTTAAAATTTGGATCAAGAATCACTACATAACATGTTTCCAACGCAAAATCCGAATTTGAAAGAATTGAGCTAATGTCGAGAAAGAGGAATTTCACCTATTGAAAATACATGGCTGACGATATTCAATGAATTATTCTTCAAAAAGTTAAAATCTCAATTTTTTTTCCTTTGGCGAAATTGAAGCTTTTATATAGGAGAATCTCCATTTCCAAATTTTTTAGATAAAAAAAATGCGAAGTTGGTCAAAGGTTGGTCCAAATCTGTGCAGTTTAAATGTTTTTCATTTTCAATTTTCCCCATGTTAATTGTATCGGAAATTTCCAATTTTTCCTTTTTCACAATCTTTTTGGACCTTGTGTCATAAAAATCATCACCCCAATCAATTTTAGCAATCAAATTGTCATTACAACTACATTTTACTGCTCAAAATCAAGTTACTGCAAAACAATTGTGCAATTCCCATTGGAAATACATTTACAATGTTAATCCTATAGGAAATGTCAAATTTCCAATTTTCGAAATTTTACCTTCTTTTTGCGCCTAGGATCATAAAAGTCATAACCTAAAATAATTCTGATTATCAGTTTGCTTATAAAATGGTTTTTACACTCGAAATCCTAACCTAAAAATTTAAAGATTTTCGAAAAACTGAATTTGTGATTTAAAAAAAAAAATTAAAAAATGTATTTAAAATTTGGATCAAGAATTACTACATAATACGTTTCCAAAGCAAAATCCGAATTTGTAAGCATTTGAGCCAAAGTCGAGAAAAGCGAATTTCACCTATTGAAAATACATGGGGGACGATATTCAATGAATTATTTTTCAAAAAGTAAAAATTTCAATTTTTTTTCCTTTGGCGAAATTGAAGCTTTTATATAGGAGAATCCCCATTTCCAAATTTATAAGATAAAAAAAATGCGAAGTTGGTCAAAGGTTGGTCCAAATCTGTGCAGTTTAAAAGTTTTTCATTTTCAATTTTCCCCATGTAATTGTATCGGAAATTTCCAATTTTTCATTTTTCACAATCTTTTTGCACCTTGTGTCATAAAAATTATCACCCAAATCAATTTTTACAATCAAATTGTCATTACAACTACATTTTACTGCTCAAAATCTAGTTACTGCAAAACAATTGTGCATTTCCCATTGGAAATACATTTACAATGTTAATCCTATAGGAAATGTCAAATTTCCAATTTTCGAAATTTTACCTTCTTTTTGCGCCTAGGATCATAAAAGTCATAACCTAAAATAATTCTGATTATCAGTTTGCTTATAAAATGGTTTTTACACTCGAAATCCTAACCTAAAAATTTAAAGATTTTCGAAAAATTGAATTTGTGATTTAAAAAAAAAATTTAGAAAATTTATTTAAAATTTGGATCAAGAATCACTACATAACATGTTTCCAACGCAAAATCCGAATTTGAAAGAATTGAGCTAATGTCGAGAAAGAGGAATTTCACCTATTGAAAATACATGGCTGACGATATTCAATGAATTATTCTTCAAAAAGTTAAAATCTCAATTTTTTTTCCTTTGGCGAAATTGAAGCTTTTATATAGGAGAATCTCCATTTCCAAATTTTTTAGATAAAAAAAATGCGAAGTTGGTCAAAGGTTGGTCCAAATCTGTGCAGTTTAAAAGTTTTTCATTTTCAATTTTCCCCATGTAATTGTATCGGAAATTTCCAATTTTTCATTTTTCACAATCTTTTTGCACCTTGTGTCATAAAAATTATCACCCCAATCAATTTTTACAATCAAATTGTCATTACAACTACATTTTACTGCTCAAAATCTAGTTACTGCAAAACAATTGTGCATTTCCCATTGGAAATACATTTACAATGTTAATCCTATAGGAAATGTCAAATTTCCAATTTTCGAAATGTTACCTTCTTTTTGCGCCTAGGATCATAAAAGTCATAACCTAAAATAATTCTGATTATCAGTTTGCTTATAAAATGGTTTTTACACTCGAAATCCTAACCTAAAAATTTAAAGATTTTCGAAAAACTGAATTTGTGATTTAAAAAAAAAAATTAAAAAATGTATTTAAAATTTGGATCAAGAATTACTACATAATACGTTTCCAAAGCAAAATCCGAATTTGTAAGCATTTGAGCCAAAGTCGAGAAAAGAGAATTTCACCTATTGAAAATACATGGGGGACGATATTCAATGAATTATTTTTCAAAAAGTAAAAATCTCAATTTTTTTTCCTTTGGCGTAATTGAAGCTTTTATATAGGAGAATCTCCATTTCCAATTTTTTTAGATAAAGAAAATGCGAAGTTGGTCAAAGGTTGGTCCAAATCTGTGCAGTTTAAAAGTTTTTCATTTTCAATTTTCCCCATGTTAATTGTATCGGAAATTTCCAATTTTTCATTTTTCACAATCTTTTTGGACCTTGTGTCATAAAAATCATCACCCCAATCAATTTCCACAATCAAATCCTCATTATAACTACATTTTACTGCTCAAAATCTAGTTACTGCAAAACAATTGTGCAATTCCCATTGGAAATACATAAACAATGTTAATCCTAAGGGAAATGTCAAATTTCCAATTTTCGAAATTTTACCTTCTTTTTGCGCCTAGGATCATAAAAGTCATAACCTAAAATAATTCTGATTATCAGTTTGCTTATAAAATGGTTTTTACACTCGAAATCCTAACCTAAAAATTTAAAGATTTTCGAAAAACTGAATTTGTGATTTAAAAAAAAAATTTAGAAAATTTATTTAAAATTTGGATCAAGAATTACTACATAACATGTTTCCAACGCAAAATCCGAATTTGAAAGAATTGAGCTAATGTCGAGAAAGAGGAATTTCATCTATTGAAAATACATGGCTGACGATATTCAATGAATTATTCTTCAAAAAGTTAAAATCTCAATTTTTTTTCCTTTGGCGAAATTGAAGCTTTTATATAGGAGAATCTCCATTTCCAAATTTTTTAGATAAAAAAAATGCGAAGTTGGTCAAAGGTTGGTCCAAATCTGTGCAGTTTAAATGTTTTTCATTTTCAATTTTCCCCATGTTAATTGTATGGAATATTTCAAAATTTTCAATTTTCGAAATTTTACGATCTTTTTGCACCTTGTGTCATCAAAATCTTCACCCCAATCAATTTTCACAATCAAATCCTCATTATAACTACATTTTACTGCTCAAAATCTAGTTACTGCAAAACATGTGTGCATTTCCCATTGGAAATACATAAACAATGTTAATCCTAAGGGAAATGTCAAATTCCCAATTTTTGAAATTTTACCTTCTTTTTGCGCCTAGGATCATAAAAGTCATAACCTGAAATAATTCTGATCATCCGTTTTCTTATAAAATGGTTTTTACACTCGAAATCTTAACCTAAAAATTAAAAGATTTTCAAAAAATTGAATTTGATATTTTAAATTTTTTTTAAAAAATGTATTTAAAATTTGGATCAAGAATTACTACATAATACGTTTCCAACGCAAAATCCAAATTTGTAAGCATTTGAGCCAAAGTCGAGAAAAGCGAATTTCACCTATTGAAAATACATGGGGGACGATATTTAATGAATTATTTTTCAAAAAGTAAAAATCTCAATTTTTTTTCCTTTGGCGAAATTGAAGCTTTTATATAGGAGAATCTCCATTTCCAAATTTATAAGATAAAAAAAATGCGAAGTTGGTCAAAGGTTGGTCCAAATCTGTGCAGTTTAAAAGTTCTTCATTTTCAATTTTCCCCATGTTAATTGTATCGGAAATTTCCAATTTTTCATTTTTCACAATCTTTTTGCACCTTGTGTCATAAAAATCATCACCCCAATCAATTTTAGCAATCAAATTGTCATTACAACTACATTTTACTGCTCAAAATCAAGTTACTGCAAAACAATTGTGCAATTCCCATTGGAAATACATTTACAATGTTAATCCTATAGGAAATGTCAAATTTCCAATTTTCGAAATTTTACCTTCTTTTTGCGCCTAGGATCATAAAAGTCATAACCTAAAATAATTCTGATTATCAGTTTGCTTATAAAATGGTTTTTACACTCGAAATCCTAACCTAAAAATTTAAAGATATTCGAAAAATTGAATTTGTGATTTAAAAAAAAAATTTAGAAAATTTATTTAAAATTTGGATCAAGAATCACTACATAACATGTTTCCAACGCAAAATCCGAATTTGAAAGAATTGAGCTAATGTCGAGAAAGAGGAATTTCACCTATTGAAAATACATGGCTGACGATATTCAATGAATTATTCTTCAAAAAGTTAAAATCTCAATTTTTTTTCCTTTGGCGAAATTGAAGCTTTTATATAGGAGAATCTGCATTTCCAAATTTTTTAGATAAAAAAAATGCGAAGTTGGTCAAAGGTTGGTCCAAATCTGTGCAGTTTAAATGTTTTTCATTTTCAATTTTCCCCATGTTAATTGTATCGGAAATTTCCAATTTTTCCTTTTTCACAATCTTTTTGGACCTTGTGTCATAAAAATCATCACCCCAATCAATTTTAGCAATCAAATTGTCATTACAACTACATTTTACTGCTCAAAATCAAGTTACTGCAAAACAATTGTGCAATTCCCATTGGAAATACATTTACAATGTTAATCCTATAGGAAATGTCAAATTTCCAATTTTCGAAATTTTACCTTCTTTTTGCGCCTAGGATCATAAAAGTCATAACCTAAAATAATTCTGATTATCAGTTTGCTTATAAAATGGTTTTTACACTCGAAATCCTAACCTAAAAATTTAAAGATTTTCGAAAAACTGAATTTGTGATTTAAAAAAAAAATTTAGAAAATTTATTTAAAATTTGGATCAAGAATTACTACATAATACGTTTCCAAAGCAAAATCCGAATTTGTAAGCATTTGAGCCAAAGTCGAGTAAAGCGAATTTCACCTATTGAAAATACATGGGGGACGATATTCAATGAATTATTTTTCAAAAAGTAAAAATCTCAATTTTTTTTCCTTTGGCGTAATTGAAGCTTTTATATAGGAGAATCTCCATTTCCAATTTTTTTAGATAAAGGAAATGCGAAGTTGGTCAAAGGTTGGTCCAAATCTGTGCAGTTTAAATGTTTTTCATTTTCAATTTTCCCCATGTTAATTGTATAGGATATTTCAAAATTTTCAATTTTCGAAATTTTACGATCTTTTTGCACCTTGTGTCATCAAAATCTTCACCCCAATCAATTTTCACAATCAAATCCTCATTATAACTACATTTTACTGCTCAAAATCTAGTTACTGCAAAACAATTGTGCATTTCCCTTTGGAAATACATTTACAATGTTAATCCTATAGGAAATGTCAAATTTCCAATTATAGAAATTTTACCTTCTTTTTGCGCCTAGGATCATAAAAGTCATAACCTAAAATAATTATGATCATCAGTTTGCTTATAAAATGGTTTTTACACTCGAAATCTTAACCTAAATAGTAAAAGATTTTCAAAAAATTGAATTTGATATTTTAAATTTTTTTTAAAAAATGTATTTAAAATTTGGATCAAGAATTACTACATAATACGTTTCCAAAGCAAAATCCAAATTTGTAAGCATTTGAGCCAAAGTCGAGAAAAGCGAATTTCACCTATTGAAAATACATGGGGGACGGTATTTAATGAATTATTTTTCAAAAAGTAAAAATCTCAATTTTTTTTCCTTTGGCGAAATTGAAGCTTTTATATAGGAGAATCTCCATTTCCAAATTTATAAGATAAAAAAAATGCTAAGTTGGTCAAAAATTGGTCCAAATCAGTGCAGTTTAAAAGTTCTTCATTTTCAATTTTCCCCATGTTAATTGTATCGGAAATTTCCAATTTTTCATTTTTCACAATCTTTTTGCACCATGTGTCATAAAAATCATCACCCCAATCAAGTTTTACCATCAAATTGTCATTACAACTACATTTTACTGCTCAAAATCTAGTTACTGCAAAACAATTGTGCATTTCCCATTGGAAATACATTTACAATGTTAATCCTATAGGAAATGTCAAATTTCCAATTTTCGAAATTTTACCTTCTTTTTGCGCCTAGGATCATAAAAGTCATAACCTAAAATAATTCTGATTATCAGTTTGCTTATAAAATGGTTTTTACACTCGAAATCCTAACCTAAAAATTTAAAGATTTTCGAAAAACTGAATTTGTGATTTAAAAAAAAAAATTAAAAAATGTATTTAAAATTTGGATCAAGAATTACTACATAATACGTTTCCAAAGCAAAATCCGAATTTGTAAGCATTTGAGCCAAAGTCGAGAAAAGCGAATTTCACCTATTGAAAATACATGGGGGACGATATTCAATGAATTATTTTTCAAAAAGTAAAAATCTCAATTTTTTTTCCTTTGGCGAAATTGAAGCTTTTATATAGGAGAATCTCCATTTCCAAATTTATAAGATAAAAAAAATGCTAAGTTGGTCAAAGGTTGGTCCAAATATGTGCAGTTTAAAAGTTTTTCATTTTCAATTTTCCCCATGTTAATTGTATCGGAAATTTCCAATTTTTAATTTTTCACAATCTTTTTGCACCTTGTGTCATAAAAATCATCACCCCAATCAATTTTTACAATCAAATTGTCATTACAACTACATTTTACTGCTCAAAATCTAGTTACTGCAAAACAATTGTGCAATTCCCATTGGAAATACATAAACAATGTTAATCCTAAGGGAAATGTCAAATTTCCAATTTTCGAAATTTTACCTTCTTTTTGCGCCTAGGATCATAAAAGTCATAACCTAAAATAATTCTGATTATCAGTTTGCTTATAAAATGGTTTTTACACTCGAAATCCTAACCTAAAAATTTAAAGATTTTCGAAAAACTGAATTTGTGATTTAAAAAAAAAAATTAAAAAATGTATTTAAAATTTGGATCAAGAATTACTACATAATACGTTTCCAAAGCAAAATCCGAATTTGTAAGCATTTGAGCCAAAGTCGAGAAAAGCGAATTTCACCTATTGAAAATACATGGGGGACGATATTCAATGAATTATTTTTCAAAAAGTAAAAATCTCAATTTTTTTTTCCTTTGGCGTAATTGAAGCTTTTATATAGGAGAATCTCCATTTCCAATTTTTTTAGATAAAGAAAATGCGAAGTTGGTCAAAGGTTGGTCCAAATCTGTGCAGTTTAAAAGTTTTTCATTTTCAATTTTCCCCATGTTAATTGTATCGGAAATTTCCAATTTTTCATTTTTCACAATCTTTTTGGACCTTGTGTCATAAAAATCATCACCCCAATCAATTTCCACAATCAAATCCTCATTATAACTACATTTTACTGCTCAAAATCTAGTTACTGCAAAACAATTGTGCAATTCCCATTGGAAATACATAAACAATGTTAATCCTAAGGGAAATGTCAAATTTCCAATTTTCGGAATTTTACCTTCTTTTTGCGCCTAGGATTATAAAAGTCATAACCTAAAATAATTCTGATCATCAGTTTGCTTATAAAATGGTTTTTACACTCGAAATCTTAACCTAAATATTAAAAGATTTTCAAAAAATTGAATTTGATATTTTAAATTTTTTTTAAAAATGTATTTAAAATTTGGATCAAGAATTACTACATAATACGTTTCCAAAGCAAAATCCAAATTTGTAAGCATTTGAGCCAAAGTCGAGAAAAGCGAATTTCACCTATTGAAAATACATGGGGGACGATATTTAATGAATTATTTTTCAAAAAGTAAAAATCTAAATTTTCTTTCCTTTGGCGAAATTGAAGCTTTTATATAGGAGAATCTCCATTTCCAAATTTTTTAGATAAAAAAAATGCGAAGTTGGTCAAAGGTTGGTCCAAATCTGTGCAGTTTAAATGTTTTTCATTTTCAATTTTCCCCATGTTAATTGTATGGAATATTTCAAAATTTTCAATTTTCGAAATTTTACGATCTTTTTGCACCTTGTGTCATCAAAATCTTCACCCCAATCAATTTTCACAATCAAATCCTCATTATAACTACATTTTACTGCTCAAAATCTAGTTACTGCAAAACATGTGTGCATTTCCCATTGGAAATACATAAACAATGTTAATCCTAAGGGAAATGTCAAATTCCCAATTTTTGAAATTTTACCTTCTTTTTGCGCCTAGGATCATAAAAGTCATAACCTGAAATAATTCTGATCATCCGTTTTCTTATAAAATGGTTTTTACACTCGAAATCTTAACCTAAAAATTAAAAGATTTTCAAAAAATTGAATTTGATATTTTAAATTTTTTTTAAAAAATGTATTTAAAATTTGGATCAAGAATTACTACATAATACGTTTCCAACGCAAAATCCAAATTTGTAAGCATTTGAGCCAAAGTCGAGAAAAGCGAATTTCACCTATTGAAAATACATGGGGGACGGTATTTAATGAATTATTTTTCAAAAAGTAAAAATCTCAATTTTTTTTCCTTTGGCGAAATTGAAGCTTTTATTAGGAGAATCTCCATTTCCAAATTTATAAGATAAAAAAAATGCTAAGTTGGTCAAAAATTGGTCCAAATCAGTGCAGTTTAAAAGTTCTTCATTTTCAATTTTCCCCATGTTAATTGTATCGGAAATTTCCAATTTTTCATTTTTCACAATCTTTTTGCACCATGTGTCATAAAAATCATCACCCCAATCAAGTTTTACCATCAAATTGTCATTACAACTACATTTTACTGCTCAAAATCTAGTTACTGCAAAACAATTGTGCATTTCCCATTGGAAATACATTTACAATGTTAATCCTATAGGAAATGTCAAATTTCCAATTTTCGAAATTTTACCTTCTTTTTGCGCCTAGGATCATAAAAGTCATAACCTAAAAAAATTCTGATTATCAGTTTGCTTATAAAATGGTTTTTACACTCGAAATCCTAACCTAAAAATTTAAAGATTTTCGAAAAACTGAATTTGTGATTTAAAAAAAAAAATTAAAAAATGTATTTAAAATTTGGATCAAGAATTACTACATAATACGTTTCCAAAGCAAAATCCGAATTTGTAAGCATTTGAGCCAAAGTCGAGAAAAGCGAATTTCACCTATTGAAAATACATGGGGGACGATATTCAATGAATTATTTTTCAAAAAGTAAAAATCTCAATTTTTTTTCCTTTGGCGAAATTGAAGCTTTTATATAGGAGAATCTCCATTTCCAAATTTATAAGATAAAAAAAATGCTAAGTTGGTCAAAGGTTGGTCCAAATATGTGCAGTTTAAAAGTTTTTCATTTTCAATTTTCCCCATGTTAATTGTATCGGAAATTTCCAATTTTTAATTTTTCACAATCTTTTTGCACCTTGTGTCATAAAAATCATCACCCCAATCAATTTTTACAATCAAATTGTCATTACAACTACATTTTACTGCTCAAAATCTAGTTACTGCAAAACAATTGTGCAATTCCCATTGGAAATACATAAACAATGTTAATCCTAAGGGAAATGTCAAATTCCACATTTTTGAAATTTTACCTTCTTTTTGCGCCTAGGATCATAAAAGTCATAACCTGAAATAATTCTGATCATCCGTTTTCTTATAAAATGGTTTTTACACTCGAAATCTTAACCTAAAAATTAAAAGATTTTCAAAAAATTGAATTTGATATTTTAAATTTTTTTTAAAAAATGTATTTAAAATTTGGATCAAGAATTACTACATAATACGTTTCCAACGCAAAATCCAAATTTGTAAGCATTTGAGCCAAAGTCGAGAAAAGCGAATTTCACCTATTGAAAATACATGGGGGACGATATTTAATGAATTATTTTTCAAAAAGTAAAAATTTCAATTTTTTTTCCTTTGGCGAAATTGAAGCTTTTATATAGGAGAATCCCCATTTCCAAATTTATAAGATAAAAAAAATGCGAAGTTGGTCAAAGGTTGGTCCAAATCTGTGCAGTTTAAAAGTTTTTCATTTTCAATTTTCCCCATGTAATTGTATCGGAAATTTCCAATTTTTCATTTTTCACAATCTTTTTGCACCTTGTGTCATAAAAATTATCACCCCAATCAATTTTTACAATCAAATTGTCATTACAACTACATTTTACTGCTCAAAATCTAGTTACTGCAAAACAATTGTGCATTTCCCATTCGAAATACATTTACAATGTTAATCCTATAGGAAATGTCAAATTTCCAATTTTCGAAATTTTACCTTCTTTTTGCGCCTAGGATCATAAAAGTCATAACCTAAAATAATTCTGATTATCAGTTTGCTTATAAAATGGTTTTTACACTCGAAATCCTAACCTAAAAATTTAAAGATTTTCGAAAAATTGAATTTCTGATTTAAAAAAAAAATTTAGAAAATTTATTTAAAATTTGGATCAAGAATCACTACATAACATGTTTCCAACGCAAAATCCGAATTTGAAAGAATTGAGCTAATGTCGAGAAAGAGGAATTTCACCTATTGAAAATACATGGCTGACGATATTCAATGAATTATTCTTCAAAAAGTTAAAATCTCAATTTTTTTTCCTTTGGCGAAATTGAAGCTTTTATATAGGAGAATCTCCATTTCCAAATTTTTTAGATAAAAAAAATGCGAAGTTGGTCAAAGGTTGGTCCAAATCTGTGCAGTTTAAATGTTTTTCATTTTCAATTTTCCCCATGTTAATTGTATCGGAAATTTCCAATTTTTCCTTTTTCACAATCTTTTTGGACCTTGTGTCATAAAAATCATCACCCCAATCAATTTTAGCAATCAAATTGTCATTACAACTACATTTTACTGCTCAAAATCAAGTTACTGCAAAACAATTGTGCAATTCCCATTGGAAATACATTTACAATGTTAATCCTATAGGAAATGTCAAATTTCCAATTTTCGAAATTTTACCTTCTTTTTGCGCCTAGGATCATAAAAGTCATAACCTAAAATAATTCTGATTATCAGTTTGCTTATAAAATGGTTTTTACACTCGAAATCCTAACCTAAAAATTTAAAGATTTTCGAAAAACTGAATTTGTGATTTAAAAAAAAAAATTAAAAAATGTATTTAAAATTTGGATCAAGAATTACTACATAATACGTTTCCAAAGCAAAATCCGAATTTGTAAGCATTTGAGCCAAAGTCGAGAAAAGCGAATTTCACCTATTGAAAATACATGGGGGACGATATTCAATGAATTATTTTTCAAAAAGTAAAAATCTCAATTTTTTTTCCTTTGGCGTAATTGAAGCTTTTATATAGGAGAATCTCCATTTCCAATTTTTTTAGATAAAGAAAATGCGAAGTTGGTCAAAGGTTGGTCCAAATCTGTGCAGTTTAAAAGTTTTTCATTTTCAATTTTCCCCATGTTAATTGTATCGGAAATTTCCAATTTTTCATTTTTCACAATCTTTTTGGACCTTGTGTCATAAAAATCATCACCCCAATCAATTTCCACAATCAAATCCTCATTATAACTACATTTTACTGCTCAAAATCTAGTTACTGCAAAACAATTGTGCAATTCCCATTGGAAATACATAAACAATGTTAATCCTAAGGGAAATGTCAAATTTCCAATTTTCGGAATTTTACCTTCTTTTTGCGCCTAGGATTATAAAAGTCATAACCTAAAATAATTCTGATCATCAGTTTGCTTATAAAATGGTTTTTACACTCGAAATCTTAACCTAAATATTAAAAGATTTTCAAAAAATTGAATTTGATATTTTAAATTTTTTTTAAAAATGTATTTAAAATTTGGATCAAGAATTACTACATAATACGTTTCCAAAGCAAAATCCAAATTTGTAAGCATTTGAGCCAAAGTCGAGAAAAGCGAATTTCACCTATTGAAAATACATGGGGGACGATATTTAATGAATTATTTTTCAAAAAGTAAAAATCTAAATTTTCTTTCCTTTGGCGAAATTGAAGCTTTTATATAGGAGAATCTCCATTTCCAAATTTTTTAGATAAAAAAAATGCGAAGTTGGTCAAAGGTTGGTCCAAATCTGTGCAGTTTAAATGTTTTTCATTTTCAATTTTCCCCATGTTAATTGTATGGAATATTTCAAAATTTTCAATTTTCGAAATTTTACGATCTTTTTGCACCTTGTGTCATCAAAATCTTCACCCCAATCAATTTTCACAATCAAATCCTCATTATAACTACATTTTACTGCTCAAAATCTAGTTACTGCAAAACATGTGTGCATTTCCCATTGGAAATACATAAACAATGTTAATCCTAAGGGAAATGTCAAATTCCCAATTTTTGAAATTTTACCTTCTTTTTGCGCCTAGGATCATAAAAGTCATAACCTGAAATAATTCTGATCATCCGTTTTCTTATAAAATGGTTTTTACACTCGAAATCTTAACCTAAAAATTAAAAGATTTTCAAAAAATTGAATTTGATATTTTAAATTTTTTTTAAAAAATGTATTTAAAATTTGGATCAAGAATTACTACATAATACGTTTCCAACGCAAAATCCAAATTTGTAAGCATTTGAGCCAAAGTCGAGAAAAGCGAATTTCACCTATTGAAAATACATGGGGGACGGTATTTAATGAATTATTTTTCAAAAAGTAAAAATCTCAATTTTTTTTCCTTTGGCGAAATTGAAGCTTTTATATAGGAGAATCTCCATTTCCAAATTTATAAGATAAAAAAAATGCTAAGTTGGTCAAAGGTTGGTCCAAATCAGTGCAGTTTAAAAGTTCTTCATTTTCAATTTTCCCCATGTTAATTGTATCGGAAATTTCCAATTTTTCATTTTTCACAATCTTTTTGCACCATGTTTCATAAAAATCATCACCCCAATCAAGTTTTACCATCAAATTGTCATTACAACTACATTTTACTGCTCAAAATCTAGTTACTGCAAAACAATTGTGCATTTCCCATTGGAAATACATTTACAATGTTAATCCTATAGGAAATGTCAAATTTCCAATTTTCGAAATTTTACCTTCTTTTTGCGCCTAGGATCATAAAAGTCATAACCTAAAATAATTCTGATTATCAGTTTGCTTATAAAATGGTTTTTACACTCGAAATCCTAATCTAAAAATTTAAAGATTTTCGAAACACTGAATTTGTGATTTAAAAAAAAAATTTAGAAAATTTATTTAAAATTTGGATCAAGAATTACTACATAACATGTTTCCAACGCAAAATCCGAATTTGAAAGAATTGAGCTAATGTCGAGAAAGAGGAATTTCATCTATTGAAAATACATGGCTGACGATATTCAATGAATTATTCTTCAAAAAGTTAAAATCTCAATTTTTTTTCCTTTGGCGAAATTGAAGCTTTTATATAGGAGAATCTCCATTTCCAAATTTTTTAGATAAAAAAAATGCGAAGTTGGTCAAAGGTTGGTCCAAATCTGTGCAGTTTAAATGTTTTTCATTTTCAATTTTCCCCATGTTAATTGTATGGAATATTTCAAAATTTTCAATTTTCGAAATTTTACGATCTTTTTGCACCTTGTGTCATCAAAATCTTCACCCCAATCAATTTTCACAATCAAATCCTCATTATAACTACATTTTACTGCTCAAAATCTAGTTACTGCAAAACATGTGTGCATTTCCCATTGGAAATACATAAACAATGTTAATCCTAAGGGAAATGTCAAATTCCCAATTTTTGAAATTTTACCTTCTTTTTGCGCCTAGGATCATAAAAGTCATAACCTGAAATAATTCTGATCATCCGTTTTCTTATAAAATGGTTTTTACACTCGAAATCTTAACCTAAAAATTAAAAGATTTTCAAAAAATTGAATTTGATATTTTAAATTTTTTTTAAAAAATGTATTTAAAATTTGGATCAAGAATTACTACATAATACGTTTCCAACGCAAAATCCAAATTTGTAAGCATTTGAGCCAAAGTCGAGAAAAGCGAATTTCACCTATTGAAAATACATGGGGAACGATATTTAATGAATTATTTTTCAAAAAGTAAAAATCTCAATTTTTTTTCCTTTGGCGAAATTGAAGCTTTTATATAGGAGAATCCCCATTTCCAAATTTATAAGATAAAAAAAATGCGAAGTTGGTCAAAGGTTGGTCCAAATCTGTGCAGTTTAAAAGTTTTTCATTTTCAATTTTCCCCATGTTAATTGTATCGGAAATTTCCAATTTTTCCTTTTTCACAATCTTTTTGGACCTTGTGTCATAAAAATCATCACCCCAATCAATTTTAGCAATCAAATTGTCATTACAACTACATTTTACTGCTCAAATTCAAGTTACTGCAAAACAATTGTGCAATTCCCATTGGAAATACATAAACAATGTTAATCCTAAGGGAAATGTCAAATTCCCAATTTTTGAAATTTTACCTTCTTTTTAGGCCTAGGATCATAAAAGTCATAACCTGAAATAATTCTGATCATCCGTTTTCTTATAAAATGGTTTTTACACTCGAAATCTTAACCTAAATATTAAAATATTTTCAAAAAATTGAATTTGATATTTTAAATTTTTTTAAAAAAATGTATTTAAAATTTGGATCAAGAATTACTACATAATACTTTTCCAAAGCAAAATCCAAATTTGTAAGCATTTGAGCCAAAGTCGAGAAAAGCGAATTTCACCTATTGAAAATACATGGGGGACGATATTTAATGAATTATTTTTCAAAAAGTAAAAATCTCAATTTTTTTTTCCTTTGGCGAAATTGAAGCTTTTATATAGGAGAATCTCCATTTCCAAATTTATAAGATAAAAAAAATGCGAAGTTGGTCAAAGGTTGGTCCAAATATGTGCAGTTTAAAAGTTTTTCATTTTCAATTTTCCCCATGTTAATTGTATCGGAAATTTCCAATTTTTCATTTTTCACAATCTTTTTGCACCTTGTGTCATAAAAATCATCACCCCAATCAATTTTTACAATCAAATTGTCATTACAACTACATTTTACTGCTCAAAATCTAGTTACTGCAAAACAATTGTGCAATTCCCATTGGAAATACATAAACAATGTTAATCCTAAGGGAAATGTCAAATTCCCAATTTTTGAAATTTTACCTTCATTTTGCGCATAGGATCATAAAAGTCATAACCTGAAATAATTCTGATCATCCGTTTTCTTATAAAATGGTTTTTACACTCGAAATCTTAACCTAAAAATTAAAAGATTTTCAAAAAATTGAATTTGATATTTTAAATTTTTATTAAAAAATGTATTTAAAATTTGGATCAAGAATTACTACATAACATGTTTCCAACGCAAAATCCGAATTTGAAAGAATTGAGCTAATGTCGAGAAAGAGGAATTTCACCTATTGAAAATACATGGCTGACGATATTCAATGAATTATTCTTCAAAAAGTTAAAATCTCAATTTTTTTTCCTTTGGCGAAATTGAAGCTTTTATATAGGAGAATCTCCATTTCCAAATTTATAAGATAAAAAAAATGCTAAGTTGGTCAAAGGTTGGTCCAAATCTGTGCAGTTTAAATGTCTTTCATTTTCAATTTTCCCCATGTAATTGTATCGGATATTTCCAATTTTTCATTTTTCACAATCTTTTTGCACCTTGTGTCATAAAAATTATCACCCCAATCAATTTTTACAATCAAATTGTCATTACAACTACATTTTACTGCTCAAAATCTAGTTACTGCAAAACAATTGTGCATTTCCCATTGGAAATACATTTACAATGTTAATCCTATAGGAAATGTCAAATTTCCAATTTTCGAAATTTTACCTTCTTTTTGCGCCTAGGATCATAAAAGTCATAACCTAAAATAATTCTGATTATCAGTTTGCTTATAAAATGGTTTTTACACTCGAAATCCTAACCTAAAAATTTAAAGATTTTCGAAAAATTGAATTTGTGATTTAAAAAAAAAATTTAGAAAATTTATTTAAAATTTGGATCAAGAATTACTACATAACATGTTTCCAACGCAAAATCCGAATTTGAAAGAATTGAGCTAATGTCGAGAAAGAGGAATTTCACCTATTGAAAATACATGGCTGACGATATTCAATGAATTATTCTTCAAAAAGTTAAAATCTCAATTTTTTTTCCTTTGGCGAAATTGAAGCTTTTATATAGGAGAATCTCCATTTCCAAATTTTTTAGATAAAAAAAATGCGAAGTTGGTCAAAGGTTGGTCCAAATCTGTGCAGTTTAAATGTTTTTCATTTTCAATTTTCCCCATGTTAATTGTATCGGAAATTTCCAATTTTTCCTTTTTCACAATCTTTTTGGACCTTGT
Organism: Linyphia triangularis; assembly: GCA_963978545.1. NCBI lineage: Eukaryota > Metazoa > Arthropoda > Arachnida > Araneae > Linyphiidae > Linyphia > Linyphia triangularis. Next base: position 13,023,880 of record OZ021721.1, on the reverse strand, counting down.
GTCATAAAAATCATCACCCCAATCAATTTTAGCAATCAAATTGTCATTACAACTACATTTTACTGCTCAAAATCAAGTTACTGCAAAACAATTGTGCAATTCCCATTGGAAATACATAAACAATGTTAATCCTAAGGGAAATGTCAAATTCCCAATTTTTGAAATTTTACCTTCTTTTTGCGCCTAGGATCATAAAAGTCATAACCTGAAATAATTCTGATCATCCGTTTTCTTATAAAATGGTTTTTACACTCGAAATCTTAACCTAAATATTAAAAGATTTTCAAAAAATTGAATTTGATATTTTAAATTTTTTTAAAAAAATGTATTTAAAATTTGGATCAAGAATTACTACATAATACGTTTCCAAAGCAAAATCCAAATTTGTAAGCATTTGAGCCAAAGTCGAGAAAAGCGAATTTCACCTATTGAAAATACATGGGGGACGATATTTAATGAATTATTTTTCAAAAAGTAAAAATCTAAATTTTCTTTCCTTTGGCGAAATTGAAGCTTTTATATAGGAGAATCTCCATTTCCAAATTTATAAGATAAAAAAAATGCGAAGTTGGTCAAAGGTTGGTCCAAATCTGTGCAGTTTAAAAGTTCTTCATTTTCAATTTTCCCCATGTTAATTGTATCGGAAATAACCAATTTTTCATTTTTCACAATCTTTTTGCACCATGTGTCATAAAAATCATCACCCCAATCAAGTTTTACCATCAAATTGTCATTACAACTACATTTTACTGCTCAAAATCTAGTTACAACAAAACAATTGTGCAATTCCCATTGGAAATACATAAACAATGTTAATCCTATAGGAAATGTCAAATTTCCAATTTTCGAAATTTTACCTTCTTTTTGCGCCTAGGATCATAAAAGTCATAACCTAAAATAATTCTGATTATCAGTTTGCTTATAAAATGGTTTTTACACTCGAAATCCTAACCTAAAAATTTAAAGATTTTCGAAAAATTGAATTTGTGATTTAAAAAAAAAATTTAGAAAATTTATTTAAAATTTGGATCAAGAATTACTACATAACATGTTTCCAACGCAAAATCCGAATTTGAAAGAATTGAGCTAATGTCGAGAAAGAGGAATTTCACCTATTGAAAATACATGGCTGACGATATTCAATGAATTATTCTTCAAAAAGTTAAAATCTCAATTTTTTTTCCTTTGGCGAAATTGAAGCTTTTATATAGGAGAATCTCCATTTCAAATTTTTTAGATAAAAAAAATGCGAAGTTGGTCAAAGGTTGGTCCAAATCTGTGCAGTTTAAATGTTTTCATGGCTGACGATATTCAATGAATTATTCTTCAAAAAGTTAAAATCTCAATTTTTTTTCCTTTGGCGAAATTGAAGCTTTTATATAGGAGAATCTCCATTTCCAAATTTTTTAGATAAAAAAAATGCGAAGTTGGTCAAAGGTTGGTCCAAATCTGTGCAGTTTAAATGTTTTTCATTTTCAATTTTCCCCATGTTAATTGTATGGGATATTTCAAAATTTTCAATTTTCGAAATTTTACGATCTTTTTGCACCTTGTGTCATCAAAATCTTCACCCCAATCAATTTTCACAATCAAATCCTCATTATAACTACATTTTACTGCTCAAAATCTATTTACTGCAAAACAATTGTGCAATTCCCATTGGAAACACATAAACAATATTAATCCTAAGGGAAATGTCAAATTTCCAATTTTCGAAATTTTACCTTCTTTTTGCGCCTAGGATCATAAAAGTCATAACCTAAAATAATTCTGATTATCAGTTTGCTTATAAAATGGTTTTTACACTCGAAATCCTAACCTAAAAATTTAAAGATTTTCGAAAAACTGAATTTGTGATTTAAAAAAAAAAATTAAAAAATGTATTTAAAATTTGGATCAAGAATTACTACATAATACGTTTCCAAAGGAAAATCCGAATTTGTAAGCATTTGAGCCAAAGTCGAGAAAAGCGAATTTCACCTATTGAAAATACATGGGGGACGATATTCAATGAATTATTTTTCAAAAAGTAAAAATCTCAATTTTTTTTCCTTTGGCGAAATTGAAGCTTTATATAGGAGAATCTCCATTTCCAAATTTATAAGATAAAAAAAATGCTAAGTTGGTCAAAGGTTGGTCCAAATATGTGCAGTTTAAAAGTTTTTCATTTTCAATTTTCCCCATGTTAATTGTATCGGAAATTTCCAATTTTTCATTTTTCACAATCTTTTTGCACCTTGTGTCATAAAAATCATCACCCCAATCAATTTTTACAATCAAATTGTCATTACAACTTTATTTTACTGCTCAAAATCTAGTTACTGCAAAACAATTGTGCAATTACCATTGGAAATACATAAACAATGTTAATCCTAAGGGATATGTCAAATTCCCAATTTTCGAAATTTTACCTTCTTTTTGCGCCTAGGATCATAAAAGTCATAACCTAAAATAATTATGATCATCAGTTTGCTTATAAAATGGTTTTTACACTCGAAATCTTAACCTAAATATTAAAAGATTTTCAAAAAATTGAATTTGATATTTTAAATTTTTTTTAAAAAATGTATTTAAAATTTGGATCAAGAATTACTACATAATACGTTTATAAAGCAAAATCCAAATTTGTAAGCATTTGAGCCAAAGTCGAGAAAAGCGAATTTCACCTATTGAAAATACATGGGATACGATATTTAATGAATTATTTTTCAAAAAGTAAAAATCTCAATTTTTTTTCCTTTGGCGAAATTGAAGCTTTTATATAGGAGAATCTCCATTTCCAAATTTATAAGATAAAAAAAATGCGAAGTTGGTCAAAGGTTGGTCCAAATCTGTGCAGATTAAAAGTTTTTCATTTTCAATTTTCCCCATGTTAATTGTATCGGAAATTTCAAATTTTTCATTTTTCACAATCTTTTTACACCATGTGTCATAAAAATCATCACCCCAATCAATTTTTACAATCAAATTGTCATTACAACTACATTTTACTGCTCAAAATCTAGTTACTGCAAAACAATTGTGCATTTCCCATTGGAAATACATTTACAATGTTAATCCTATAGGAAATGTCAAATTTCCAATTTTCGAAATTTTACCTTCTTTTTGCGCCTAGGATCATAAAAGTCATAACCTAAAATAATTCTGATCATCAGTTTGCTTATAAAATGGTTTTTACACTCGAAATCTTAATCTAAATATTAAAAGAATTTCAAAAAATGGAATTTGATATTTTAAATTTTTTTTAAAAAATGTATTTAAAATTTGGATCAAGAATTACTACATAATACGTTTCCAAAGAAAAATCCAAATTTGTAAGCATTTGAGCCAAAGTCGAGAAAAGCGAATTTCACCTATTGAAAATACATGGGGGACGATAAGCAATGAATTATTTTTCAAAAAGTTAAAATCTCAATTTTTTTTCCTTTGGCGAAATTGAAGCTTTTATATAGGAGAATCTCCATTTCCAAATTTATAAGATAAAAAAAATGCGAAGTTGGTCAAAGGTTGGTCCAAATCTGTGCAGTTTAAAAGTTTTTCATTTTAAATTTTCCCCATGTTAATTGTATCGGAAATTTCAAATTTTTCATTTTTCACAATCTTTTTGCACCATGTGTCATAAAAATCATCACTCCAATCAATTTTTACAATCATATTGTCATTACAACTACATTTTACTGCTCAAAATCTAGGTACTGCAAAGCAATTGTGCATTTCCCATTGGAAAATCATTTACAATGTTAATCCTATAGGAAATGTCAAATTTCCAATTTTCGAAATTTTACCTTCTTTTTGAGCCTAGGATCATAAAAGTCATAACTTAAATAATATTTCTGATCATCAGTTTGCTTATAAAATGGTTTTTACACTCGAAATCTTAACCTAAATATTAAAAGATTTTCAAAAAATTGAATTTGATATTTTAAATTTTTAAAAAAAATGTATTTAAAATTTGGATCAAGAATTACTACATAATACGTTTCCAAAGCAAAATCCAAATTTGTAAGCATTTGAGCCAAAGTCGAGAAAAGCGAATTTCACCTATTGAAAATACATGGGGGACGATATTTAATGAATTATTTTTCAAAAAGTAAAAATCTCTATTTTTTTTCCTTTGGCGAAATTGAAGCTTTTATATAGGAGAATCTCCATTTCCAAATTTATAAGATAAAAAAAATGCGAAGTTGGTCAAAGGTTGGTCCAAATCTGTGCAGTTTAAAAGTTTTTCATTTTAAATTTTCCCCATGTTAATTGTATCGGAAATTTCCAATTTTTCATTTTTCACAATCTTTTTGCACCATGTGTCATAAAAATAATCCCCCCAATCAATTTTTACAATCAAATTGTCATTACAACTACATTTTACTGCTCAAAATCTAGTTACTGCAAAACAATTGTGCATTTCCCATTTTAAATACATTTACAATGTTAATCCTATAGGAAATGTCAAATTTCCAATTTTCGAAATTTTACCTTCTTTTTGCGCCTAGGATCATAAAAGTCATAACCTAAAATAATTATGATCATCAGTTTGCTTTTAAAATGGTTTTTTACACTCGAAATCTTAACCTAAATATTAAAAGATTTTCAAAAAATTGAATTTGATATTTAAAGTTTTTTTTAAAAAATGTATTTAAAATTTGGATCAAGAATTACTACATAATACGTTTCCAAAGCAAAATCCAAATTTGTAAGCATTTGAGCCAAAGTCGAAAAAAGCGAATTTCACCTATTGAAAATACATGGGGGACGATAAGCAATGAATTATTTTTCAAAAAGTTAAAATCTCAATTTTTTTTCCTTTGGCGAAATTGAAGCTTTTATATAGGAGAATCTCCATTTCCAAATTTATAAGATAAAAAAAATGCGAAGTTGGTCAAAGGTTGGTCCAAATCTGTGCAGTTTAAAAGTTTTTCATTTTAAATTTTCCCCATGTTAATTGTATCGGAAATTTCCAATTTTTCATTTTTCACAATCTTTTTGCACCATGTGTCATAAAAATCATCACTCCAATCAATTTTTACAATCATATTGTCATTACAACTACATTTTACTGCTCAAAATCTAGGTACTGCAAAACAATTGTGCATTTCCCATTGGAAAATCATTTACAATGTTAATCCTATAGGAAATGTCAAATTTCCAATTTTCGAAATTTTACCTTCTTTTTGCGCCTAGGATCATAAAAGTCATAACTTAAATAATAATTCTGATCATCAGTTTGCTTATAAAATGGTTTTTACACTCGAAATCTTAACCTAAATATTAAAAGATTTTCAAAAAATTGAATTTGATATTTTAAATTTTTTTTAAAAAATGTATTTAAAATTTGGATCAAGAATTACTACATAATACGTTTCCGAAGCAAAATCCAAATTTGTAAGCATTTGAGCCAAAGTCGAGAAAAGCGAATTTCACCTATTGAAAATACATGGGATACGATATTTAATGAATTATTTTTCAAAAAGTAAAAATCTCAATTTTTTTTCCTTTGGCGAAATTGAAGCTTTTATATAGGAGAATCTCCATTTCCAAATTTATAAGATAAAAAAAATGCGAAGTTGGTCAAAAGTTGGTCCAAATCTGTGCAGTTTAAAAGTTTTTCATTTTCAATTTTCCCCATGTTAATTGTATCGGAAATTTCAAATTTTTCATTTTTCACAATCTTTTTGCACCATGTGTCATAAAAATCATCACCCCAATCAATTTTTACAATCAAATTGTCATTACAACTTTATTTTACTGCTCAAAATCTAGTTACTGCAAAACAATTGTGCATTTCCCATTGGAAATACATTTACAATGTTAATTCTATAGGAAATGTCAAATTTCCAATTTTCGAAATTTTACCTTCTTTTTGCGCCTAGGATCATAAAAGTCATAACCTAAAATAATTCTGATTATCAGTTTGCTTATAAAATGGTTTTTACACTCGAAATCCTAACCTAAAAATTTAAAGATTTTCGAAAAACTGAATTTGTGATTTTAAAAAAAAATTTAGAAAATTTATTTAAAATTTGGATCAAGAATTACTACATAACATGTTTCCAACGCAAAATCCGAATTTGAAAGAATTGAGCTAATGTCGAGAAAGAGGAATTTCACCTATTGAAAATACATGGCTGACGATATTCAATGAATTATTCTTCAAAAAGTTAAAATCTCAATTTTTTTTCCTTTGGCGAAATTGAAGCTTTTATATAGGAGAATCTCCATTTCCAAATTTATAAGATAAAAAAAATGCGAAGTTGGTCAAAGGTTGGTCCAAATCTGTGCAGTTTAAAAGTTTTTCATTTTAAATTTTCCCCATGTTAATTGTATCGGAAATTTCCAATTTTTCATTTTTCACAATCTTTTTGCACCATGTGTCATAAAAATCATCACCCCAATCAATTTTTACAATCAAATTGTCATTACAACTACATTTTACTGCTCAAAATCTAGTTACTGCAAAACAATTGTGCATTTCCCATTGGAAATACATTTACAATGTTAATCCTATAGGATATGTCAAATTCCCAATTTTCGAAATTTTACCTTCTTTTTGCGCCTAGGATCATAAAAGTCATAACCTAAAATAATTATGATCATCAGTTTGCTTATAAAATGTTTTTTTACACTCGAAATCTTAACCTAAATATTAAAAGATTTTCAAAAAATTGAATTTGATATTTAAAGTTTTTTTTTAAAAAATGTATTTAAAATTTGGATCAAGAATTACTACATAATACGTTTCCAAAGCAAAATCCAAATTTGTAAGCATTTGAGCCAAAGTCGAAAAAAGCGAATTTCACCTATTGAAAATACATGGGGGACGATAAGCAATGAATTATTTTTCAAAAAGTTAAAATCTCAATTTTTTTTCCTTTGGCGAAATTGAAGCTTTTATATAGGAGAATCTCCATTTCCAAATTTATAAGATAAAAAAAATGCGAAGTTGGTCAAAGGTTGGTCCAAATCTGTGCAGTTTAAAAGTTTTTCATTTTAAATTTTCCCCATGTTAATTGTGTCGGAACTTTCCAATTTTTCATTTTTCACAATCTTTTTGCACCATGTGTCATAAAAATCATCACCCCAATCAATTTTTACAATCAAATTGTCATTACAACTACATTTTACTGCTCAAAATCTAGTTACTGCAAAACAATTGTGCATTTCCCATTGGAAATACATTTACAATGTTAATCCTATAGGAAATGTCAAATTTCCAATTTTCGAAATTTTACCTTCTTTTTGCGCCTAGGATCATAAAAGTCATAACCTAAAATAATTCTGATCATCAGTTTGCTTATAAAATGGTTTTTACACTCGAAATCTTAATCTAAATATTAAAAGAATTTCAAAAAATGGAATTTGATATTTTAAATTTTTTTTAAAAAATGTATTTAAAATTTGGATCAAGAATTACTACATAATACGTTTCCAAAGAAAAATCCAAATTTGTAAGCATTTGAGCCAAAGTCGAGAAAAGCGAATTTCACCTATTGAAAATACATGGGGGACGATAAGCAATGAATTATTTTTCAAAAAGTTAAAATCTCAATTTTTTTTCCTTTGGCGAAATTGAAGCTTTTATATAGGAGAATCTCCATTTCCAAATTTATAAGATAAAAAAAATGCGAAGTTGGTCAAAGGTTGGTCCAAATCTGTGCAGTTTAAAAGTTTTTCATTTTAAATTTTCCCCATGTTAATTGTATCGGAAATTTCAAATTTTTCATTTTTCACAATCTTTTTGCACCATGTGTCATAAAAATCATCACTCCAATCAATTTTTACAATCATATTGTCATTACAACTACATTTTACTGCTCAAAATCTAGGTACTGCAAAGCAATTGTGCATTTCCCATTGGAAAATCATTTACAATGTTAATCCTATAGGAAATGTCAAATTTCCAATTTTCGAAATTTTACCTTCTTTTTGAGCCTAGGATCATAAAAGTCATAACTTAAATAATATTTCTGATCATCAGTTTGCTTATAAAATGGTTTTTACACTCGAAATCTTAACCTAAATATTAAAAGATTTTCAAAAAATTGAATTTGATATTTTAAATTTTTAAAAAAAATGTATTTAAAATTTGGATCAAGAATTACTACATAATACGTTTCCAAAGCAAAATCCAAATTTGTAAGCATTTGAGCCAAAGTCGAGAAAAGCGAATTTCACCTATTGAAAATACATGGGGGACGATATTTAATGAATTATTTTTCAAAAAGTAAAAATCTCTATTTTTTTTCCTTTGGCGAAATTGAAGCTTTTATATAGGAGAATCTCCATTTCCAAATTTATAAGATAAAAAAAATGCGAAGTTGGTCAAAGGTTGGTCCAAATCTGTGCAGTTTAAAAGTTTTTCATTTTAAATTTTCCCCATGTTAATTGTATCGGAAATTTCCAATTTTTCATTTTTCACAATCTTTTTGCACCATGTGTCATAAAAATAATCCCCCCAATCAATTTTTACAATCAAATTGTCATTACAACTACATTTTACTGCTCAAAATCTAGTTACTGCAAAACAATTGTGCATTTCCCATTTTAAATACATTTACAATGTTAATCCTATAGGAAATGTCAAATTTCCAATTTTCGAAATTTTACCTTCTTTTTGCGCCTAGGATCATAAAAGTCATAACTTAAATAATAATTCTGATCATCAGTTTGCTTATAAAATGGTTTTTTACACTCGAAATCTTAACCTAAATATTAAAAGATTTTCAAAAAATTGAATTTGATATTTAAAGTGTTTTTTTAAAAATGTATTTAAAATTTGGATCAAGAATTACTACATAATACGTTTCCAAAGCAAAATCCAAATTTGTAAGCATTTGAGCCAAAGTCGAAAAAAGCGAATTTCACCTATTGAAAATACATGGGGGACGATAAGCAATGAATTATTTTTCAAAAAGTTAAAATCTCAATTTTTTTTCCTTTGGCGAAATTGAAGCTTTTATATAGGAGAATCTCCATTTCCAAATTTATAAGATAAAAAAAATGCGAAGTTGGTCCAAATCTGTGCAGTTTAAAAGTTTTTCATTTTCCCCATGTTAATTGTATCGGAAATTTCCAATTTTTCATTTTTCACAATCTTTTTGCACCATGTGTCATAAAAATCATCACCCCAATCAATTTTTACAATCAAATTGTCATTACAACTTTATTTTACTGCTCAAAATCTAGTTACTGCAAAACAATTGTGCAATTACCATTGGAAATACATAAACAATGTTAATCCTAAGGGAAATGTCAAATTCCCAATTTTTGAAATTTTACCTTCTTTTTGCGCCTAGGATCATAAAAGTCATAACCTGAAATAATTCTGATCATCCGTTTTCTTATAAAATGGTTTTTACACTCGAAATCTTAACCTAAAAATTAAAAGATTTTCAAAAAATTGAATTTGATATTTTAAATTTTTTTTAAAAAATGTATTTAAAATTTGAATCAAGAATTACTACATAATACGTTTCCAAAGCAAAATCCGAATTTGTAAGCATTTGAGCCAAAGTCGAGAAAAGCGAATTTCACCTATTGAAAATACATGGGGGACGATATTTAATGAATTATTTTTCAAAAAGTAAAAATCTCAATTTTTTTTCCTTTTGCGAAATTGAATGTTTTATATAGGAGAATCTCCATTTCCAAATTTATAAGATAAAAAAAATGCGAAGTTGGTCAAAGGTTGGTCCAAATCTGTGCAGTTTAAAAGTTTTTCATTTTAAATTTTCCCCATGTTAATTGTATCGGAAATTTCCAATTTTTCATTTTTCACAATCTTTTTGCACCATGTGTCATAAAAATCATCACCCCAATCAATTTTTACAATCAAATTGTCATTACAACTACATTTTACTGCTCAAAATCTAGTTATTGCAAAACAATTGTGCATTTCCCATTGGAAATACATTTACAATGTTAATCCTATAGGAAATGTCAAATTTCCAATTTTCGAAATTTTACCTTCTTTTTGCGCCTAGGATCATAAAAGTCATAACTTAAATAATATTTCTGATCATCAGTTTGCTTATAAAATGGTTTTTACACTCGAAATCTTAACCTAAATATTAAAAGATTTTCAAAAAATTGAATTTGATATTTTAAATTTTTTTAAAAAAATGTATTTAAAATTTGGATCAAGAATTACTACATAATACGTTTCCAAAGCAAAATCCAAATTTGTAAGCATTTGAGCCAAAGTCGAGAAAAGCGAATTTCACCTATTGAAAATACATGGGGGACGATATTTAATGAATTATTTTTCAAAAAGTAAAAATCTCAATTTTTTTTCCTTTGGCGAAATTGAAGCTTTTATATAGGAGAATCTCCATTTCCAAATTTATAAGATAAAAAAAATGCGAAGTTGGTCAAAGGTTGGTCCAAATCTGTGCAGTTTAAAAGTTTTTCATTTTAAATTTTCCCCATGTTAATTGTATCGGAAATTTCCAATTTTTCATTTTTCACAATCTTTTTGCACCATGTGTCATAAAAATAATCCCCCCAATCAATTTTTACAATCAAATTGTCATTACAACTACATTTTACTGCTCAAAATCTAGTAACTGCAAAACAATTGTGCATTTCCCATTGGAAATACATTTACAATGTTAATCCTATAGGAAATGTCAAATTTCCAATTTTCGAAATTTTACCTTCTTTTTGCGCCTAGGATCATAAAAGTCATAACTTAAATAATATTTCTGATCATCAGTTTGCTTATAAAATGGTTTTTACACTCGAAATCTTAACCTAAATATTAAAAGATTTTCAAAAAATTGAATTTGATATTTTAAATTTTTTTAAAAAAATGTATTTAAAATTTGGATCAAGAATTACTACATAATACGTTTCCAAAGCAAAATCCAAATTTGTAAGCATTTGAGCCAAAGTCGAGAAAAGCGAATTTCACCTATTGAAAATACATGGGGGACGATATTTAATGAATTATTTTTCAAAAAGTAAAAATCTCAATTTTTTTTCCTTTGGCGAAATTGAAGCTTTTATATAGGAGAATCTCCATTTCCAAATTTATAAGATAAAAAAAATGCGAAGTTGGTCAAAGGTTGGTCCAAATCTGTGCAGTTTAAAAGTTTTTCATTTTAAATTTTCCCCATGTTAATTGTATCGGAAATTTCCAATTTTTCATTTTTCACAATCTTTTTGCACCATGTGTCATAAAAATAATCCCCCCAATCAATTTTTACAATCAAATTGTCATTACAACTACATTTTACTGCTCAAAATCTAGTAACTGCAAAACAATTGTGCATTTCCCATTGGAAATACATTTACAATGTTAATCCTATAGGAAATGTCAAATTTCCAATTTTCGAAATTTTACCTTCTTTTTGCGCCTAGGATCATAAAAGTCATAACCTAAAATAATTATGATCATCAGTTTGCTTATAAAATGGTTTTTTACACTCGAAATCTTAACCTAAATATTAAAAGATTTTCAAAAAATTGAATTTGATATTTAAAGTTTTTTTTAAAAAATGTATTTAAAATTTGGATCAAGAATTACTACATAATACGTTTCCAAAGCAAAATCCAAATTTGTAAGCATTTGAGCCAAAGTCGAAAAAAGCGATTTTCACCTATTGAAAATGCATGGGGGACAATAAGCAATGAATTATTTTTCAAAAAGTTAAAATCTCAATTTTTTTTCCTTTGGCGAAATTGAAGCTTTTATATAGGAGAATCTCCATTTCCAAATTTATAAGATAAAAAAAATGCGAAGTTGGTCAAAGGTTGGTCCAAATCTGTGCAGTTTAAAAGTTTTTCATTTTAAATTTTCCCCATGTTAATTGTATCGAAAATTTCCAATTTTTCATTTTTCACAATCTTTTTGCACCATGTGTCATAAAAATCATCACTCCAATCAATTTTTACAATCATATTGTCATTACAACTACATTTTACTGCTCAAAATCTAGGTACTGCAAAACAATTGTGCATTTCCCATTGGAAAATCATTTACAATGTTAATCCTATAGGAAATGTCAAATTTCCAATTTTCGAAATTTTACCTTCTTTTTGCGCCTAGGATCATAAAAGTCATAACTTAAATAATAATTCTGATCATCAGTTTGCTTATAAAATGGTTTTTACACTCGAAATCTTAACCTAAAAATTAAAAGATTTTCAAAAAATTGAATTTGATATTTTAAATTTTTTTTAAAAAATGTATTTAAAATTTGGATCAAGAATTACTACATAATACGTTTCCAACGCAAAATCCTAATTTGTAAGCATTTGAGCCAAAGTCGAAAAAAGCGAATTTCACCTATTGAAAATACATGGGGGACGATATTCAATGAATTATTTTTCAAAAAGTAAAAATCTCAATTTTTTTTTCCTTTTGCGAAATTGAATGTTTTATATAGGAGAATCTCCATTTCCAAATTTATAAGATAAAAAAAATGCGAAGTTGGTCAAAGGTTGGTCCAAATCTGTGCAGTTTAAAAGTTTTTCATTTTAAATTTTCCCCATGTTAATTGTATCGGAAATTTCCAATTTTTCATTTTTCACAATCTTTTTGCACCATGTGTCATAAAAATCATCACCCCAATCAATTTTTACAATCAAATTGTCATTACAACTACATTTTACTGCTCAAAATCTAGTTACTGCAAAACAATTGTGCATTTCCCATTGGAAATACATTTACAATGTTAATCCTATAGGAAATGTCAAATTTCCAATTTTCGAAATTTTACCTTCTTTTTGCGCCTAGGATCATAAAAGTCATAACCTAAAATAATTATGATCATCAGTTTGCTTATAAAATGGTTTTTTACACTCGAAATCTTAACCTAAATATTAAAAGATTTTCAAAAAATTAAATTTGATATTTAAAGTTTTTTTTAAAAAATGTATTTAAAATTTGGATCAAGAATTACTACATAATACGTTTCCAAAGCAAAATCCAAATTTGTAAGCATTTGAGCCAAAGTCGAAAAAAGCGAATTTCACCTATTGAAAATACATGGGGGACGATAAGCAATGAATTATTTTTCAAAAAGTTAAAATCTCAATTTTTTTTCCTTTGGCGAAATTGAAGCTTTTATATAGGAGAATCTCCATTTCCAAATTTATAAGATAAAAAAAATGCGAAGTTGATCAAAGGTTGGTCCAAATCTGTGCAGTTTAAAAGTTTTTCATTTTCAATTTTCCCCATGTTAATTCTATCGGAAATTTCCAATTTTTCATTTTTCACAATCTTTTTGCACCATGTGTCATAAAAATCATCCCCCCAATCTATTTTTACAATCAAATTGTCATTACAACTACATTTTACTGCTCAAAATCTAGTTACTGCAAAACAATTGTGCATTTCCCATTGGAAATACATTTACAATGTTAATCCTATAGGAAATGTCAAATTTCCAATTTTCGAAATTTTACCTTCTTTTTGCGCCTAGGATCATAAAAGTCATAACCTAAAATAATTATGATCATCAGTTTGCTTATAAAATGGTTTTTTACACTCGAAATCTTAACCTAAATATTAAAAGATTTTCAAAAAATTGAATTTGATATTTAAAGTTTTTTTTTAAAAATGTATTTAAAATTTGGATCAAGAATTACTACATAATACGTTTCCAAAGCAAAATCCAAATTTGTAAGCATTTGAGCCAAAGTCGAGAAAAGCGAATTTCACCTATTGAAAATACATGGGGGACGATATTTAATGAATTATTTTTCAAAAAGTAAAAATCTCAATTTTTTTTCCTTTGGCGAAATTGAAGCTTTTATATAGGAGAATCTCCATTTCCAAATTTATAAGATAAAAAAAATGCGAAGTTGATCAAAGGTTGGTCCAAATCTGTGCAGTTTAAAAGTTTTTCATTTTCAATTTTCCCCATGTTAATTCTATCGGAAATTTCCAATTTTTCATTTTTCACAATCTTTTTGCACCATGTGTCATAAAAATCATCCCCCCAATCTATTTTTACAATCAAATTGTCATTACAACTACATTTTACTGCTCAAAATCTAGTTACTGCAAAACAATTGTGCATTTCCCATTGGAAATACATTTACAATGTTAATCCTATAGGAAATGTCAAATTTCCAATTTTCGAAATTTTACCTTCTTTTTGCGCCTAGGATCATAAAAGTCATAACCTAAAATAATTATGATCATCAGTTTGCTTATAAAATGGTTTTTTACACTCGAAATCTTAACCTAAATATTAAAAGATTTTCAAAAAATTGAATTTGATATTTAAAGTTTTTTTTAAAAAATGTATTTAAAATTTGGATCAAGAATTACTACATAATACGTTTCCAAAGCAAAATCCAAATTTGTAAGCATTTGAGCCAAAGTCGAAAAAAGCGAATTTCACCTATTGAAAATACATGGGGGACGATAAGCAATGAATTATTTTTCAAAAAGTTAAAATCTCAATTTTTTTTTCTTTGGCGAAATTGAAGCTTTTATATAGGAGAATCTCCATTTCCAAATTTATAAGATAAAAAAAATGCGAAGTTGGTCAAAGGTTGGTACAAATCTGTGCAGTTTAAAAGTTTTTCATTTTAAATTTTCCTCATGTTAATTGTATCGGAAATTTCCAATTTTTCATTTTTCACAATCTTTTTGCACCATGTGTCATAAAAATCATCACTCCAATCAATTTTTACAATCATATTGTCATTACAACTACATTTTACTGCTCAAAATCTAGTTACTGCAAAACAATTGTGCATTTCCCATTGGAAATACATTTACAATGTTAATCCTATAGGAAATGTCAAATTTCCAATTTTCGAAATTTTACCTTCTTTTTGCGCCTAGGATCATAAAAGTCATAACCTAAAATAATTCTGATCATCAGTTTGCTTATAAAATGGTTTTTACACTCGAAATCTTAATCTAAATATTAAAAGAATTTCAAAAAATGGAATTTGATATTTTAAATTTTTTTTTTAAAAATGTATTTAAAATTTGGATCAAGAATTACTACATAATACGTTTCCGAAGCAAAATCCAAATTTGTAAGCATTTGAGCCAAAGTCGAGAAAAGCGAATTTCACCTATTGAAAATACATGGGATACGATATTTAATGAATTATTTTTCAAAAAGTAAAAATCTCAATTTTTTTTCCTTTGGCGAAATTGAAGCTTTTATATAGGAGAATCTCCATTTCCAAATTTATAAGATAAAAAAAATGCGAAGTTGGTCAAAGGTTGGTCCAAATCTGTGCAGTTTAAAAGTTTTTCATTTTAAATTTTCCCCATGTTAATTGTATCGGGAAATTTCCAATTTTTCATTTTTCACAATCTTTTTGCACCATGTGTCATAAAAATCATCACTCCAATCAATTTTTACAATCAAATTGTCATTACAACTTTATTTTACTGCTCAAAATCTAGTTACTGCAAAACAATTGTGCAATTACCATTGGAAATACATAAACAATGTTAATCCTAAGGGAAATGTCAAATTCCCAATTTTTGAAATTTTACCTTCTTTTTGCGCCTAGGATCATAAAAGTCATAACCTGAAATAATTCTGATCATCCGTTTTCTTATAAAATGGTTTTTACACTCGAAATCTTAACCTAAAAATTAAAAGATTTTCAAAAAATTGAATTTGATATTTTAAATTTTTTTTTAAAAAATGTATTTAAAATTTGGATCAAGAATTACTACATAATACGTTTCCAACGCAAAATCCTAATTTGTAAGCATTTGAGCCAAAGTCGAAAAAAGCGAATTTCACCTATTGAAAATACATAGGGGACGATATTCAATGAATTATTTTTCAAAAAGTAAAAATCTCAATTTTTTTTCCTTTTGCGAAATTGAATGTTTTATATAGGAGAATCTCCATTTCCAAATTTATAAGATAAAAAAAATGCGAAGTTGGTCAAAGGTTGGTCCAAATCTGTGCAGTTTAAAAGTTTTTCATTTTAAATTTTCCCCATGTTAATTGTATCGGAAATTTCCAATTTTTCATTTTTCACAATCTTTTTGCACCATGTGTCATAAAAATCATCACCCTAATCAATTTTTACAATCAAATTGTCATTACAACTACATTTTACTGCTCAAAATCTAGTTACTGCAAAACAATTGTGCATTTCCCATTGGAAATACATTTACAATGTTAATCCTATAGGAAATGTCAAATTTCCAATTTTCGAAATTTTACCTTCTTTTTGCGCCTAGGATCATAAAAGTCATAACCTAAAATAATTCTGATCATCAGTTTGCTTATAAAATGGTTTTTACACTCGAAATCTTAATCTAAATATTAAAAGAATTTCAAAAAATGGAATTTGATATTTTAAATTTTTTTTAAAAAATGTATTTAAAATTTGGATCAAGAATTACTACATAATACGTTTCCAAAGCAAAATCCAAATTTGTAAGCATTTGAGCCAAAGTCGAGAAAAGCGAATTTCACCTATTGAAAATACATGGGGGACGATAAGCAATGAATTATTTTTCAAAAAGTTAAAATCTCAATTTTTTTTCCTTTGGCGAAATTGAAGCTTTTATATAGGAGAATCTCCATTTCCAAATTTATAAGATAAAAAAAATGCGAAGTTGGTCAAAGGTTGGTCCAAATCTGTGCAGTTTAAAAGTTTTTCATTTTAAATTTTCCCCATGTTAATTGTATCGGAAATTTCCAATTTTTCATTTTTCACAATCTTTTTGCACCATGTGTCATAAAAATCATCACTCCAATCAATTTTTACAATCATATTGTCATTACAACTACATTTTACTGCTCAAAATCTAGTTACTGCAAAACAATTGTGCATTTCCCATTGGAAATACATTTACAATGTTAATCCTATAGGAAATGTCAAATTTCCAATTTTCGAAATTTTACCTTCTTTTTGCGCCTAGGATCATAAAAGTCATAACCTAAAATAATTATGATCATCAGTTTGCTTATAAAATGGTTTTTTACACTCGAAATCTTAACCTAAATATTAAAAGATTTTCAAAAAATTGAATTTGATATTTAAAGTTTTTTTTAAAAAATGTATTTAAAATTTGGATCAAGAATTACTACATAATACGTTTCCAAAGCAAAATCCAAATTTGTAAGCATTTGAGCCAAAGTCGAAAAAAGCGAATTTCACCTATTGAAAATACATGGGGGACGATAAGCAATGAATTATTTTTCAAAAAGTTAAAATCTCAATTTTTTTTCCTTTGGCGAAATTGAAGCTTTTATATAGGAGAATCTCCATTTCCAAATTTATAAGATAAAAAAAATGCGAAGTTGGTCAAAGGTTGGTCCAAATCTGTGCAGTTTAAAAGTTTTTCATTTTAAATTTTCCCCATGTTAATTGTATCGGAAATTTCCAATTTTTCATTTTTCACAATCTTTTTGCACCATGTGTCATAAAAATCATCACCCTAATCAATTTTTACAATCAAATTGTCATTACAACTACATTTTACTGCTCAAAATCTAGTTACTGCAAAACAATTGTGCATTTCCCATTGGAAATACATTTACAATGTTAATCCTATAGGAAATGTCAAATTTCCAATTTTCGAAATTTTACCTTCTTTTTGCGCCTAGGATCATAAAAGTCATAACCTAAAATAATTATGATCATCAGTTTGCTTATAAAATGGTTTTTTACACTCGAAATCTTAACCTAAATATTAAAAGATTTTCAAAAAATTGAATTTGATATTTAAAGTTTTTTTTAAAAAATGTATTTAAAATTTGGATCAAGAATTACTACATAATACGTTTCCAAAGCAAAATCCAAATTTGTAAGCATTTGAGCCAAAGTCGAAAAAAGCGAATTTCACCTATTGAAAATACATGGGGGACGATAAGCAATGAATTATTTTTCAAAAAGTTAAAATCTCAATTTTTTTTCCTTTGGCGAAATTGAAGCTTTTATATAGGAGAATCTCCATTTCCAAATTTATAAGATAAAAAAAATGCGAAGTTGGTCAAAGGTTGGTACAAATCTGTGCAGTTTAAAAGTTTTTCATTTTAAATTTTCCCCATGTTAATTGTATCGGAAATTTCCAATTTTTCATTTTTCACAATCTTTTTGCACCATGTGTCATAAAAATCATCACTCCAATCAATTTTTACAATCATATTGTCATTACAACTACATTTTACTGCTCAAAATCTAGGTACTGCAAAACAATTGTGCATTTCCCATTGGAAAATCATTTACAATGTTAATCCTATAGGAAATGTCAAATTTCCAATTTTCGAAATTTTACCTTCTTTTTGCGCCTAGGATCATAAAAGTCATAACTTAAATAATAATTCTGATCATCAATTTGCTTATAAAATGGTTTTTACACTCGAAATCTTAACCTAAATATTAAAAGATTTTCAAAAAATTGAATTTGATATTTTAAATTTTTTTTTAAAAATGTATTTAAAATTTGGATCAAGAATTACTACATAATACGTTTCCGAAGCAAAATCCAAATTTGTAAGCATTTGAGCCAAAGTCGAGAAAAGCGAATTTCACCTATTGAAAATACATGGGATACGATATTTAATGAATTATTTTTCAAAAAGTAAAAATCTCAATTTTTTTTCCTTTGGCGAAATTGAAGCTTTTATATAGGAGAATCTCCATTTCCAAATTTATAAGATAAAAAAAATGCGAAGTTGGTCAAAGGTTGGTCCAAATCTGTGCAGTTTAAAAGTTTTTCATTTTAAATTTTCCCCATGTTAATTGTATCGGAAATTTCCAATTTTTCATTTTTCACAATCTTTTTGCACCATGTGTCATAAAAATCATCACCCTAATCAATTTTTACAATCAAATTGTCATTACAACTACATTTTACTGCTCAAAATCTAGTTACTGCAAAACAATTGTGCATTTCCCATTGGAAATACATTTACAATGTTAATCCTATAGGAAATGTCAAATTTCCAATTTTCGAAATTTTACCTTCTTTTTGCGCCTAGGATCATAAAAGTCATAACCTAAAATAATTCTGATCATCAGTTTGCTTATAAAATGGTTTTTACACTCGAAATCTTAATCTAAATATTAAAAGAATTTCAAAAAATGGAATTTGATATTTTAAATTTTTTTTAAAAAATGTATTTAAAATTTGGATCAAGAATTACTACATAATACGTTTCCAAAGCAAAATCCAAATTTGTAAGCATTTGAGCCAAAGTCGAGAAAAGCGAATTTCACCTATTGAAAATACATGGGGGACGATAAGCAATGAATTATTTTTCAAAAAGTTAAAATCTCAATTTTTTTTCCTTTGGCGAAATTGAAGCTTTTATATAGGAGAATCTCCATTTCCAAATTTATAAGATAAAAAAAATGCGAAGTTGGTCAAAGGTTGGTCCAAATCTGTGCAGTTTAAAAGTTTTTCATTTTAAATTTTCCCCATGTTAATTGTATCGGAAATTTCCAATTTTTCATTTTTCACAATCTTTTTGCACCATGTGTCATAAAAATCATCACTCCAATCAATTTTTACAATCATATTGTCATTACAACTACATTTTACTGCTCAAAATCTAGGTACTGCAAAGCAATTGTGCATTTCCCATTGGAAAATCATTTACAATGTTAATCCTATAGGAAATGTCAAATTTCCAATTTTCGAAATTTTACCTTCTTTTTGCGCCTAGGATCATAAAAGTCATAACTTAAATAATATTTCTGATCATCAGTTTGCTTATAAAATGGTTTTTACACTCGAAATCTTAACCTAAATATTAAAAGATTTTCAAAAAATTGAATTTGATATTTTAAATTTTTTAAAAAAAATGTATTTAAAATTTGGATCAAGAATTACTACATAATACGTTTCCAAAGCAAAATCCAAATTTGTAAGCATTTGAGCCAAAGTCGAGAAAAGCGAATTTCACCTATTGAAAATACATGGGGGACGATATTTAATGAATTATTTTTCAAAAAGTAAAAATCTCAATTTTTTTTCCTTTGGCGAAATTGAAGCTTTTATATAGGAGAATCTCCATTTCCAAATTTATAAGATAAAAAAAATGCGAAGTTGATCAAAGGTTGGTCCAAATCTGTGCAGTTTAAAAGTTTTTCATTTTCAATTTTCCCCATGTTAATTCTATCGGAAATTTCCAATTTTTCATTTTTCACAATCTTTTTGCACCATGTGTCATAAAAATCATCCCCCCAATCTATTTTTACAATCAAATTGTCATTACAACTACATTTTACTGCTCAAAATCTAGTTACTGCAAAACAATTGTGCATTTCCCATTGGAAATACATTTACAATGTTAATCCTATAGGAAATGTCAAATTTCCAATTTTCGAAATTTTACCTTCTTTTTGCGCCTAGGATCATAAAAGTCATAACCTAAAATAATTATGATCATCAGTTTGCTTATAAAATGGTTTTTTACACTCGAAATCTTAACCTAAATATTAAAAGATTTTCAAAAAATTGAATTTGATATTTAAAGTTTTTTTTAAAAAATGTATTTAAAATTTGGATCAAGAATTACTACATAATACGTTTCCAAAGCAAAATCCAAATTTGTAAGCATTTGAGCCAAAGTCGAAAAAAGCGAATTTCACCTATTGAAAATACATGGGGGACGATAAGCAATGAATTATTTTTCAAAAAGTTAAAATCTCAATTTTTTTTCCTTTGGCGAAATTGAAGCTTTTATATAGGAGAATCTCCATTTCCAAATTTATAAGATAAAAAAAATGCGAAGTTGGTCAAAGGTTGGTACAAATCTGTGCAGTTTAAAAGTTTTTCATTTTAAATTTTCCCCATGTTAATTGTATCGGAAATTTCCAATTTTTCATTTTTCACAATCTTTTTGCACCATGTGTCATAAAAATCATCACTCCAATCAATTTTTACAATCATATTGTCATTACAACTACATTTTACTGCTCAAAATCTAGGTACTGCAAAACAATTGTGCATTTCCCATTGGAAAATCATTTACAATGTTAATCCTATAGGAAATGTCAAATTTCCAATTTTCGAAATTTTACCTTCTTTTTGCGCCTAGGATCATAAAAGTCATAACTTAAATAATAATTCTGATCATCAATTTGCTTATAAAATGGTTTTTACACTCGAAATCTTAACCTAAATATTAAAAGATTTTCAAAAAATTGAATTTGATATTTTAAATTTTTTTTTAAAAATGTATTTAAAATTTGGATCAAGAATTACTACATAATACGTTTCCGAAGCAAAATCCAAATTTGTAAGCATTTGAGCCAAAGTCGAGAAAAGCGAATTTCACCTATTGAAAATACATGGGATACGATATTTAATGAATTATTTTTCAAAAAGTAAAAATCTCAATTTTTTTTCCTTTGGCGAAATTGAAGCTTTTATATAGGAGAATCTCCATTTCCAAATTTATAAGATAAAAAAAATGCGAAGTTGGTCAAAGGTTGGTCCAAATCTGTGCAGTTTAAAAGTTTTTCATTTTAAATTTTCCCCATGTTAATTGTATCGGAAATTTCCAATTTTTCATTTTTCACAATCTTTTTGCACCATGTGTCATAAAAATCATCACCCTAATCAATTTTTACAATCAAATTGTCATTACAACTACATTTTACTGCTCAAAATCTAGTTACTGCAAAACAATTGTGCATTTCCCATTGGAAATACATTTACAATGTTAATCCTATAGGAAATGTCAAATTTCCAATTTTCGAAATTTTACCTTCTTTTTGCGCCTAGGATCATAAAAGTCATAACCTAAAATAATTCTGATCATCAGTTTGCTTATAAAATGGTTTTTACACTCGAAATCTTAATCTAAATATTAAAAGAATTTCAAAAAATGGAATTTGATATTTTAAATTTTTTTTAAAAAATGTATTTAAAATTTGGATCAAGAATTACTACATAATACGTTTCCAAAGCAAAATCCAAATTTGTAAGCATTTGAGCCAAAGTCGAGAAAAGCGAATTTCACCTATTGAAAATACATGGGGGACGATAAGCAATGAATTATTTTTCAAAAAGTTAAAATCTCAATTTTTTTTCCTTTGGCGAAATTGAAGCTTTTATATAGGAGAATCTCCATTTCCAAATTTATAAGATAAAAAAAATGCGAAGTTGGTCAAAGGTTGGTCCAAATCTGTGCAGTTTAAAAGTTTTTCATTTTAAATTTTCCCCATGTTAATTGTATCGGAAATTTCCAATTTTTCATTTTTCACAATCTTTTTGCACCATGTGTCATAAAAATCATCACTCCAATCAATTTTTACAATCATATTGTCATTACAACTACATTTTACTGCTCAAAATCTAGGTACTGCAAAGCAATTGTGCATTTCCCATTGGAAAATCATTTACAATGTTAATCCTATAGGAAATGTCAAATTTCCAATTTTCGAAATTTTACCTTCTTTTTGCGCCTAGGATCATAAAAGTCATAACTTAAATAATATTTCTGATCATCAGTTTGCTTATAAAATGGTTTTTACACTCGAAATCTTAACCTAAATATTAAAAGATTTTCAAAAAATTGAATTTGATATTTTAAATTTTTTAAAAAAAATGTATTTAAAATTTGGATCAAGAATTACTACATAATACGTTTCCAAAGCAAAATCCAAATTTGTAAGCATTTGAGCCAAAGTCGAGAAAAGCGAATTTCACCTATTGAAAATACATGGGGGACGATATTTAATGAATTATTTTTCAAAAAGTAAAAATCTCAATTTTTTTTCCTTTGGCGAAATTGAAGCTTTTATATAGGAGAATCTCCATTTCCAAATTTATAAGATAAAAAAAATGCGAAGTTGATCAAAGGTTGGTCCAAATCTGTGCAGTTTAAAAGTTTTTCATTTTCAATTTTCCCCATGTTAATTCTATCGGAAATTTCCAATTTTTCATTTTTCACAATCTTTTTGCACCATGTGTCATAAAAATCATCCCCCCAATCTATTTTTACAATCAAATTGTCATTACAACTACATTTTACTGCTCAAAATCTAGTTACTGCAAAACAATTGTGCATTTCCCATTGGAAAATCATTTACAATGTTAATCCTATAGGAAATGTCAAATTTCCAATTTTCGAAATTTTACCTTCTTTTTGCGCCTAGGATCATAAAAGTCATAACTTAAATAATAATTCTGATCATCAATTTGCTTATAAAATGGTTTTTACACTCGAAATCTTAACCTAAATATTAAAAGATTTTCAAAAAATTGAATTTGATATTTTAAATTTTTTTTTAAAAATGTATTTAAAATTTGGATCAAGAATTACTACATAATACGTTTCCGAAGCAAAATCCAAATTTGTAAGCATTTGAGCCAAAGTCGAGAAAAGCGAATTTCACCTATTGAAAATACATGGGATACGATATTTAATGAATTATTTTTCAAAAAGTAAAAATCTCAATTTTTTTTCCTTTGGCGAAATTGAAGCTTTTATATAGGAGAATCTCCATTTCCAAATTTATAAGATAAAAAAAATGCGAAGTTGGTCAAAGGTTGGTCCAATTCTGTGCAGTTTAAAAGTTTTTCATTTTAAATTTTCCCCATGTTAATTGTATCGGAAATTTCCAATTTTTCATTTTTCACAATCTTTTTGCACCATGTGTCATAAAAATCATCACTCCAATCAATTTTTACAATCAAATTGTCATTACAACTTTATTTTACTGCTCAAAATCTAGTTACTGCAAAACAATTGTGCAATTACCATTGGAAATACATAAACAATGTTAATCCTAAGGGAAATGTCAAATTCCCAATTTTTGAAATTTTACCTTCTTTTTGCGCCTAGGATCATAAAAGTCATAACCTGAAATAATTCTGATCATCCGTTTTCTTATAAAATGGTTTTTACACTCGAAATCTTAACCTAAAAATTAAAAGATTTTCAAAAAATTGAATTTGATATTTTAAATTTTTTTTTAAAAAATGTATTTAAAATTTGGATCAAGAATTACTACATAATACGTTTCCAACGCAAAATCCTAATTTGTAAGCATTTGAGCCAAAGTCGAGAAAAGCGAATTTCACCTATTGAAAATACATGGGGGACGATAAGCAATGAATTATTTTTCAAAAAGTTAAAATCTCAATTTTTTTTCCTTTGGCGAAATTGAAGCTTTTATATAGGAGAATCTCCATTTCCAAATTTATAAGATAAAAAAAATGCGAAGTTGGTCAAAGGTTGGTCCAAATCTGTGCAGTTTAAAAGTTTTTCATTTTAAATTTTCCCCATGTTAATTGTATCGGAAATTTCCAATTTTTCATTTTTCACAATCGTTTTGCACCATGTGTCATAAAAATAATCCCCCCAATCAATTTTTACAATCAAATTGTCATTACAACTACATTTTACTGCTCAAAATCTAGTTACTGCAAAACAATTGTGCATTTCCCATTGGAAATACATTTACAATGTTAATCCTATAGGAAATGTCAAATTTCCAATTTTCGAAATTTTACCTTCTTTTTGCGCCTAGGATCATAAAAGTCATAACCTAAAATAATTATGATCATCAGTTTGCTTATAAAATGGTTTTTTACACTCGAAATCTTAACCTAAATATTAAAAGATTTTCAAAAAATTGAATTTGATATTTAAAGTTTTTTTTTAAAAATGTATTTAAAATTTGGATCAAGAATTACTACATAATACGTTTCCAAAGCAAAATCCAAATTTGTAAGCATTTGAGCCAAAGTCGAAAAAAGCGAATTTCACCTATGGAAAATACATGGGGGACGATAAGCAATGAATTATTTTTCAAAAAGTTAAAATCTCAATTTTTTTTCCTTTGGCGAAATTGAAGCTTTTATATAGGAGAATCTCCGTTTCCAAATTTATAAGATAAAAAAAATGCGAAGTTGGTCAAAGGTTGGTCCAAATCTGTGCAGTTTAAAAGTTTTTCATTTTAAATTTTCCCCATGTTAATTGTATCGAAAATTTCCAATTTTTCATTTTTCACAATCTTTTTGCACCATGTGTCATAAAAATCATCACTCCAATCAATTTTTACAATCATATTGTCATTACAACTACATTTTACTGCTCAAAATCTAGGTACTGCAAAACAATTGTGCATTTCCCATTGGAAAATCATTTACAATGTTAATCCTATAGGAATGTCAAATTTCCAATTTTCGAAATTTTACCTTCTTTTTGCGCCTAGGATCATAAAAGTCATAACTTAAATAATAATTCTGATCATCAGTTTGCTTATAAAATGGTTTTTACACTCGAAATCCTAACCTAAAAATTTAAAGATTTTCGAAAAACTGAATTTGTGATTTTAAAAAAAAATTTAGAAAATTTATTTAAAATTTGGATCAAGAATTACTACATAACATGTTTCCAACGCAAAATCCGAATTTGAAAGAATTGAGCTAATGTCGAGAAAGAGGAATTTCACCTATTGAAAATACATGGCTGACGATATTCAATGAATTATTCTTCAAAAAGTTAAAATCTCAATTTTTTTTCCTTTGGCGAAATTGAAGCTTTTATATAGGAGAATCTCCATTTCCAAATTTATAAGATAAAAAAAATGCGAAGTTGGTCAAAGGTTGGTCCAAATCTGTGCAGTTTAAAAGTTTTTCATTTTAAATTTTCCCCATGTTAATTGTATCGAAAATTTCCAATTTTTCATTTTTCACAATCTTTTTGCACCATGTGTCATAAAAATCATCACTCCAATCAATTTTTACAATCATATTGTCATTACAACTACATTTTACTGCTCAAAATCTAGGTACTGCAAAGCAATTGTGCATTTCCCATTGGAAAATCATTTACAATGTTAATCCTATAGGAAATGTCAAATTTCCAATTTTCGAAATTTTACCTTCTTTTTGCGCCTAGGATCATAAAAGTCATAACTTAAATAATATTTCTGATCATCAGTTTGCTTATAAAATGGTTTTTACACTCGAAATCTTAACCTAAATATTAAAAGATTTTCAAAAAATTGAATTTGATATTTTAAATTTTTTAAAAAAAATGTATTTAAAATTTGGATCAAGAATTACTACATAATACGTTTCCAAAGCAAAATCCAAATTTGTAAGCATTTGAGCCAAAGTCGAGAAAAGCGAATTTCACCTATTGAAAATACATGGGGGACGATATTTAATGAATTATTTTTCAAAAAGTAAAAATCTCAATTTTTTTTCCTTTGGCGAAATTGAAGCTTTTATATAGGAGAATCTCCATTTCCAAATTTATAAGATAAAAAAAATGCGAAGTTGGTCAAAGGTTGGTCCAAATCTGTGCAGTTTAAAAGTTTTTCATTTTAAATTTTCCCCATGTTAATTGTATCGGAAATTTCCAATTTTTCATTTTTCACAATCTTTTTGCACCATGTGTCATAAAAATCATCACCCCAATCAATTTTTACAATCAAATTGTCATTACAACTACATTTTACTGCTCAAAATCTAGTTACTGCAAAACAATTGTGCATTTCCCATTGGAAATACATTTACAATGTTAATCCTATAGGAAATGTCAAATTTCCAATTTTCGAAATTTTACCTTCTTTTTGCGCCTAGGATCATAAAAGTCATAACCTAAAATAATTCTGATCATCAGTTTGCTTATAAAATGGTTTTTACACTCGAAATCTTAATCTAAATATTAAAAGAATTTCAAAAAATGGATTTTGATATTTTAAATTTTTTTTAAAAAATGTATTTAAAATTTGGATCAAGAATTACTACATAATACGTTTCCAAAGCAAAATCCAAATTTGTAAGCATTTGAGCCAAAGTCGAGAAAAGCGAATTTCACCTATTGAAAATACATGGGGGACGATAAGCAATGAATTATTTTTCAAAAAGTTAAAATCTCAATTTTTTTTCCTTTGGCGAAATTGAAGCTTTTATATAGGAGAATCTCCATTTCCAAATTTATAAGATAAAAAAAATGCGAAGTTGGTCAAAGGTTGGTCCAAATCTGTGCAGTTTAAAAGTTTTTCATTTTAAATTTTCCCCATGTTAATTGTATCGGAAATTTCCAATTTTTCATTTTTCACAATCTTTTTGCACCATGTGTCATAAAAATCATCACTCCAATCAATTTTTACAATCATATTGTCATTACAACTACATTTTACTGCTCAAAATCTAGGTACTGCAAAGCAATTGTGCATTTCCCATTGGAAAATCATTTACAATGTTAATCCTATAGGAAATGTCAAATTTCCAATTTTCGAAATTTTACCTTCTTTTTGCGCCTAGGATCATAAAAGTCATAACTTAAATAATATTTCTGATCATCAGTTTGCTTATAAAATGGTTTTTACACTCGAAATCTTAACCTAAATATTAAAAGATTTTCAAAAAATTGAATTTGATATTTTAAATTTTTTTTAAAAAATGTATTTAAAATTTGGATCAAGAATTACTACATAATACGTTTCCGAAGCAAAATCCAAATTTGTAAGCATTTGAGCCAAAGTCGAGAAAAGCGAATTTCACCTATTGAAAATACATGGGATACGATATTTAATGAATTATTTTTCAAAAAGTAAAAATCTCAATTTTTTTTCCTTTGGCGAAATTGAAGCTTTTATATAGGAGAATCTCCATTTCAAAATTTATAAGATAAAAAAAATGCGAAGTTGGTCAAAGGTTGGTCCAAATCTGTGCAGTTTAAAAGTTTTTCATTTTAAATTTTCCCCATGTTAATTGTATCGGAAATTTCCAATTTTTCATTTTTCACAATCTTTTTGCACCATGTGTCATAAAAATCATCACTCCAATCAATTTTTACAATCATATTGTCATTACATCTACATTTTACTGCTCAAAATCTAGGTACTGCAAAGCAATTGTGCATTTCCCATTGGAAATACATTTACAATGTTAATCCTATAGGAAATGTCAAATTTCCAATTTTCGAAATTTTACCTTCTTTTTGCGCCTAGGATCATAAAAGTCATAACTTAAATAATAATTCTGATCATCAGTTTGCTTATAAAATGGTTTTTACACTCGAAATCTTAACCTAAATATTAAAAGATTTTCAAAAAATTGAATTTGATATTTAAAGTTTTTTTTAAAAAATGTATTTAAAATTTGGATCAAGAATTACTACATAATACGTTTCCAAAGCAAAATCCAAATTTGTAAGCATTTGAGCCATAGTCGAAAAAAGCGAATTTCACCTATTGAAAATACATGGGGGACGATAAGCAATGAATTATTTTTCAAAAAGTTAAAATCTCAATTTTTTTTCCTTTGGCGAAATTGAAGCTTTTATATAGGAGAATCTCCATTTCCAAATTTATAAGATAAAAAAAATGCGAAGTTGGTCAAAGGTTGGTCCAAATCTGTGCAGTTTAAAAGTTTTTCATTTTAAATTTTCCCCATGTTAATTGTATCGGAAATTTCCAATTTTTCATTTTTCACAATCGTTTTGCACCATGTGTCATAAAAATCATCACTCCAATCAATTTTTACAATCATATTGTCATTACAACTACATTTTACTGCTCAAAATCTAGGTACTGCAAAACAATTGTGCATTTCCCATTGGAAAATCATTTACAATGTTAATCCTATAGGAATGTCAAATTTCCAATTTTCGAAATTTTACCTTCTTTTTGCGCCTAGGATCATAAAAGTCATAACTTAAATAATAATTCTGATCATCAGTTTGCTTATAAAATGGTTTTTACACTCGAAATCCTAACCTAAAAATTTAAAGATTTTCGAAAAACTGAATTTGTGATTTTAAAAAAAAATTTAGAAAATTTATTTAAAATTTGGATCAAGAATTACTACATAACATGTTTCCAACGCAAAATCCGAATTTGAAAGAATTGAGCTAATGTCGAGAAAGAGGAATTTCACCTATTGAAAATACATGGCTGACGATATTCAATGAATTATTCTTCAAAAAGTTAAAATCTCAATTTTTTTTCCTTTGGCGAAATTGAAGCTTTTATATAGGAGAATCTCCATTTCCAAATTTATAAGATAAAAAAAATGCGAAGTTGGTCAAAGGTTGGTCCAAATCTGTGCAGTTTAAAAGTTTTTCATTTTAAATTTTCCCCATGTTAACTGTATCGGAAATTTCCAATTTTTCATTTTTCACAATCGTTTTGCACCATGTGTCATAAAAATAATCCCCCCAATCAATTTTTACAATCAAATTGTCATTACAACTACATTTTACTGCTCAAAATCTAGTTACTGCAAAACAATTGTGCATTTCCCATTGGAAATACATTTACAATGTTAATCCTATAGGAAATGTCAAATTTCCAATTTTCGAAATTTTACCTTCTTTTTGCGCCTAGGATCATAAAAGTCATAACCTAAAATAATTATGATCATCAGTTTGCTTATAAAATGGTTTTTTACACTCGAAATCTTAACCTAAATATTAAAAGATTTTCAAAAAATTGAATTTGATATTTAAAGTTTTTTTTTAAAAATGTATTTAAAATTTGGATCAAGAATTACTACATAATACGTTTCCAAAGCAAAATCCAAATTTGTAAGCATTTGAGCCAAAGTCGAAAAAAGCGAATTTCACCTATGGAAAATACATGGGGGACGATAAGCAATGAATTATTTTTCAAAAAGTTAAAATCTCAATTTTTTTTCCTTTGGCGAAATTGAAGCTTTTATATAGGAGAATCTCCGTTTCCAAATTTATAAGATAAAAAAAATGCGAAGTTGGTCAAAGGTTGGTCCAAATCTGTGCAGTTTAAAAGTTTTTCATTTTAAATTTTCCCCATGTTAATTGTATCGAAAATTTCCAATTTTTCATTTTTCACAATCTTTTTGCACCATGTGTCATAAAAATCATCACTCCAATCAATTTTTACAATCATATTGTCATTACAACTACATTTTACTGCTCAAAATCTAGGTACTGCAAAACAATTGTGCATTTCCCATTGGAAAATCATTTACAATGTTAATCCTATAGGAATGTCAAATTT
Source organism: Linyphia triangularis (assembly GCA_963978545.1). Classification (NCBI taxonomy): domain Eukaryota; kingdom Metazoa; phylum Arthropoda; class Arachnida; order Araneae; family Linyphiidae; genus Linyphia; species Linyphia triangularis. The sequence goes on along the minus strand of OZ021721.1, from coordinate 12,993,979 downwards.
CCAATTTTCGAAATTTTACCTTCTTTTTGCGCCTAGGATCATAAAAGTCATAACTTAAATAATAATTCTGATCATCAGTTTGCTTATAAAATGGTTTTTACACTCGAAATCCTAACCTAAAAATTTAAAGATTTTCGAAAAACTGAATTTGTGATTTTAAAAAAAAATTTAGAAAATTTATTTAAAATTTGGATCAAGAATTACTACATAACATGTTTCCAACGCAAAATCCGAATTTGAAAGAATTGAGCTAATGTCGAGAAAGAGGAATTTCACCTATTGAAAATACATGGCTGACGATATTCAATGAATTATTCTTCAAAAAGTTAAAATCTCAATTTTTTTTCCTTTGGCGAAATTGAAGCTTTTATATAGGAGAATCTCCATTTCCAAATTTATAAGATAAAAAAAATGCGAAGTTGGTCAAAGGTTGGTCCAAATCTGTGCAGTTTAAAAGTTTTTCATTTTAAATTTTCCCCATGTTAATTGTATCGAAAATTTCCAATTTTTCATTTTTCACAATCTTTTTGCACCATGTGTCATAAAAATCATCACTCCAATCAATTTTTACAATCATATTGTCATTACAACTACATTTTACTGCTCAAAATCTAAGTACTGCAAAGCAATTGTGCATTTCCCATTGGAAAATCATTTACAATGTTAATCCTATAGGAAATGTCAAATTTCCAATTTTCGAAATTTTACCTTCTTTTTGCGCCTAGGATCATAAAAGTCAGAACCTAAAATAATTCTGATCATCAGTTTGCTTATAAAATGGTTTTTACACTCGAAATCTTAACCTAAATATTAAAAGATTTTCAAAAAATTGAATTTGATATTTTAAATTTTTTTTAAAAAATGTATTTAAAATTTGGATCAAGAATTACTACATAATACGTTTCCAAAGCAAAATCCAAATTTGTAAGCATTTGAGCCAAAGTCGAGAAAAGCGAATTTCACCTATTGAAAATACATGGGGGACGATATTTAATGAATTATTTTTCAAAAAGTAAAAATCTCAATTTTTTTTCCTTTGGCGAAATTGAAGCTTTTATATAGGAGAATCTCCATTTCCAAATTTATAAGATAAAAAAAATGCGAAGTTGGTAAAAGGTTGGTCCAAATCTTTGCAGTTTAAATCTTTTTCATTTTCAATTTTCCCCATGTTAATTGTATGGGATATTTCAAAATTTTCAATTTTAGAAATTTTACAATCTTTTTGCACTTTGTGTCATAAAAATCATCACTCCAATCAATTTTTACAATCAAATTGTCATTACAACTTTATTTTACTGCTCAAAATCTAGTTACTGCAAAACAATTGTGCAATTACCATTGGAAATACATAAACAATGTTAATCCTAAGGGAAATGTCAAATTTCCAATTTTCGAAATTTTACCTTCTTTTTGCGCCTAGGATCATAAAAGTCATAACTTAAATAATAATTCTGATCATCAGTTTGCTTATAAAATGGTTTTTACACTCGAAATCTTAACCTAAATATTAAAAGATTTTCAAAAAATTGAATTTGATATTTTAAATTTTTTTTAAAAAATGTATTTAAAATTTGGATCAAGAATTACTACATAATACGTTTCCAAAGCAAAATCCAAATTTGTAAGCATTTGAGCCAAAGTCGAGAAAAGCGAATTTCACCTATTGAAAATACATGGGGGACGATATTTAATGAATTATTTTTCAAAAAGTAAAAATCTCAATTTTTTTTCCTTTGGCGAAATTGAAGCTTTTATATAGGAGAATCTCCATTTCCAAATTTATAAGATAAAAAAAATGCGAAGTTGATCAAAGGTTGGTCCAAATCTGTGCAGTTTAAAAGTTTTTCATTTTCAATTTTCCCCATGTTAATTGTATCGGAAATTTCCAATTTTTCATTTTTCACAATCTTTTTGCACCATGTGTCATAAAAATCATCACTCCAATCAATTTTTACAATCATATTGTCATTACAACTACATTTTACTGCTCAAAATCTAGGTACTGCAAAACAATTGTGCATTTCCCATTGGAAAATCATTTACAATGTTAATCCTATAGGAAATGTCAAATTTCCAATTTTCGAAATTTTACCTTCTTTTTGCGCCTAGGATCATAAAAGTCATAACTTAAATAATAATTCTGATCATCAGTTTGCTTATAAAATGGTTTTTACACTCGAAATCTTAACCTAAAAATTAAAAGATTTTCAAAAAATTGAATTTGATATTTTAAATTTTTTTTTAAAAATGTATTTAAAATTTGGATCAAGAATTACTACATAATACGTTTCCAACGCAAAATCCAAATTTGTAAGCATTTGAGCCAAAGTCGAGAAAAGCGAATTTCACCTATTGAAAATACATGGGATACGATATTTAATGAATTATTTTTCAAAAAGTAAAAATCTCAATTTTTTTTCCTTTTGCGAAATTGAATGTTTTATATAGGAGAATCTCCATTTCCAAATTTATAAGATAAAAAAAATGCGAAGTTGGTCAAAGGTTGGTCCAAATCTGTGCAGTTTAAAAGTTTTTCATTTTCAATTTTCCCCATGTTAATTGTATCGGAAATTTCCAATTTTTCATTTTTCACAATCTTTTTGCACCTTGTGTCATAAAAATCATCACCCCAATCAATTTTTACAATCAAATTGTCATTACAACTACGTTTTACTGCTCAAAATCTAGTTACTGCAAAACAATTGTGCAATTCCCATTGGAAATACATAAACAATGTTAATCCTAAGGGAAATGTCAAATTCCCAATTTTTGAAATTTTACCTTCTTTTTGCGCCTAGGATCATAAAAGTCATAACCTGAAATAATTCTGATCATCCGTTTTCTTATAAAATGGTTTTTACACTCGAAATCTTAACCTAAAAATTAAAAGATTTTCAAAAAATTGAATTTGATATTTTAAATTTTTTTAAAAAAATGTATTTAAAATTTGGATCAAGAATTACTACATAATACGTTTCCAACGCAAAATCCAAATTTGTAAGCATTTGAGCCAAAGTCGAGAAAAGCGAATTTCACCTATTGAAAATACATGGGGGACGATATTTAATGAATTATTCTTCAAAAAGTAAAAATCTCAATTTTTTTTCCTTTGGCGAAATTGAAGCTTTTATATAGGAGAATCTCCATTTCCAAATTTATAAGATAATAAAAATGCTAAGTTGGTCAAAGGTTGGTCCAAATCTGTGCAGTTTAAAAGTTTTTCATTTTAAATTTTCCCCATGTTAATTGTATCGGAAATTTCCAATTTTTCATTTTTCACAATCTTTTTGCACCATGTGTCATAAAAATCATCACCCCAATCAATTTTTACAATCAAATTGTCATTACAACTTTATTTTACTGCTCAAAATCTAGTTACTGCAAAACAATTGTGCATTTCCCATTGGAAATACATTTACAATGTTAATTCTATAGGAAATGTCAAATTTCCAATTTTCGAAATTTTACCTTCTTTTTGCGCCTAGGATCATAAAAGTCATAACCTAAAATAATTCTGATTATCAGTTTGCTTATAAAATGGTTTTTACACTCGAAATCCTAACCTAAAAATTTAAAGATTTTCGAAAAACTGAATTTGTGATTTTAAAAAAAAATTTAGAAAATTTATTTAAAATTTGGATCAAGAATTACTACATAACATGTTTCCAACGCAAAATCCGAATTTGAAAGAATTGAGCTAATGTCGAGAAAGAGGAATTTCACCTATTGAAAATACATGGCTGACGATATTCAATGAATTATTCTTCAAAAAGTTAAAATCTCAATTTTTTTTCCTTTGGCGAAATTAAAGCTTTTATATAGGAGAAACTCCATTTCCAAATTTATAAGATAAAAAAAATGCGAAGTTGGTCAAAGGTTGGTCCAAATCTTTGCAGTTTAAATGTTTTTCATTTTCAATTTTCCCCATGTTAATTGTATGGGATATTTCAAAATTTTCAATTTTCGAAATTTTACAATCTTTTTGCACTTTGTGTCATCAAAATCTTCACCACAATCAATTTCCACAATCAAATCCTCATTATAACTACATTTTACTGCTCAAAATCTAGTTACTGCAAAACAATTGTGCAATTCCCATTGGAAATACATAAACAATGTTAATCCTAAGGGAAATGTCAAATTCCCAATTTTTGAAATTTTACCTTCTTTTTGCGCCTAGGATCATAAAAGTCATAACCTGAAATAATTCTGATCATCCGTTTTCTTATAAAATGGTTTTTACACTCGAAATCTTAACCTAAAAATTAAAAGATTTTCAAAAAATTGAATTTGATATTTTAATTTTTTTTTAAAAAATGTATTTAAAATTTGGATCAAGAATTACTACATAATACGTTTCCAACGCAAAATCCAAATTTGTAAGCATTTGAGCCAAAGTCGAGAAAAGCGAATTTCACCTATTGAAAATACATGGGGGACGATATTTAATGAATTATTTTTCAAAAAGTAAAAATCTCAATTTTTTTTCCTTTTGCGAAATTGAATGTTTTATATAGGAGAATCTCCATTTCCAAATTTATAAGATAAAAAAAATGCGAAGTTGGTCAAAGGTTGGTCCAAATCTGTGCAGTTTAAAAGTTTTTCATTTTCAATTTTCCCCATGTAATTGTATCGGAAATTTCCAATTTTTCATTTTTCACAATCTTTTTGCACCTTGTGTCATAAAAATCATCACCCCAATCAATTTTTACAATCAAATTGTCATTACAACTACATTTTACTGCTCAAAATCTAGTTACTGCAAAACAATTGTGCATTTCCCATTGGAAATACATTTACAATGTTAATCCTATAGGAAATGTCAAATTTCCAATTTTCGAAATTTTACCTTCTTTTTGCGCCTAGGATCATAAAAGCCATAACCTAAAATAATTCTGATTATCAGTTTGCTTATAAAATGGTTTTTACACTCGAAATCCTAACCTAAAAATTTAAAGATTTTCGAAAAACTGAATTTGTGATTTAAAAAAAAAATTTAGAAAATTTATTTAAAATTTGGATCAAGAATTACTACATAACATGTTTCCAACGCAAAATCCGAATTTGAAAGAATTGAGCTAATGTCGAGAAAGAGGAATTTCACCTATTGAAAATACGTGGCTGACGATATTCAATGAATTATTTTTCAAAAAGTAAAAATCTCAATTTTTTTTCCTTTGGCGAAATGGAAGCTTTTATATAGAAGAATCTCCATTTCCAAATTTTTTAGATAAAAAAAATGCGAAGTTGGTCAAAGGTTGGTCCAAATCTGTGCAGTTTAAATGTTTTCATGGCTGACGATATTCAATGAATTATTCTTCAAAAAGTTAAAATCTCAATTTTTTTTCCTTTGGCGAAATTGAAGCTTTTATATAGGAGAATCTCCATTTCCAAATTTTTTAGATAAAAAAAATGCGAAGTTGGTCAAAGGTTGGTTCAAATCTGTGCAGTTTAAATGTTTTTCATTTTCAATTTTCCCCATGTTAATTGTATAGGATATTTCAAAATTTTCAATTTTCGAAATTTTACGATCTTTCTACACCTTGTGTCATCAAAATCTTCACCACAATCAATTTCCACAATCAAATCCTCATTATAACTACATTTTACTGCTCAAAATCAAGTTACTGCAAAACAATTGTGCATTTCCCATTGGAAATACATTTACAATGTTAATCTAATAGGAAATGTCAAATTTCCAATTTTCGAAATTTTACCTTCTTTTTGCGCCTAGGATCATAAAAGTCATAACCTAAAATAATTCTGATCATCAGTTTGCTTATAAAATGGTTTTTACACTCGAAATCTTAACCTAAATATTAAAAGATTTTCAAAAAATTGAATTTGATATTTTAAATTTTTTTTAAAAAATGTATTTAAAATTTGGATCAAGAATTACTACATAATACGTTTCCAAAGCAAAATCCAAATTTGTAAGCATTTGAGCCAAAGTCGAGAAAAGCGAATTTCACCTATTGAAAATACATGGGGGACGATATTTAATGAATTATTTTTCAAAAAGTAAAAATCTCAATTTTTTTCCCTTTGGCGAAATTGAAGCTTTTATATAGGAGAATCTCCATTTCCAAATTTATAAAATAAAAAAAATGCTTAGTTGGTCAAAGGTTGGTCCAAATCTGTGCAGTTTAAAAGTTTTTCATTTTCAATTTTCCCCATGTTAATTGTATCGGAAATTTCCAATTTTTCATTTTTCACAATCTTTTTGCACCATGTGTCATAAAAATCATCACCCCAATCAATTTTTACAATCAAATTGTCATTACAACTTTATTTTACTGCTCAAAATCTAGTTACTGCAAAACAATTGTGCTTTTCCCATTGGAAATACATTTACAATGTTAATTCTATAGGAAATGTCAAATTTCCAATTTTCGAAATTTTACCTTCTTTTTGCGCCTAGGATCATAAAAGTCATAACCTAAAATAATTCTGATTATCAGTTTGCTTATAAAATGGTTTTTACACTCGAAATCCTAACCTAAAAATTTAAAGATTTTCGAAAAACTGAATTTGTGATTTTAAAAAAAAATTTAGAAAATTTATTTAAAATTTGGATCAAGAATTACTACATAACATGTTTCCAACGCAAAATCCGAATTTGAAAGAATTGAGCTAATGTCGAGAAAGAGGAATTTCACCTATTGAAAATACATGGCTGACGATATTCAATGAATTATTCTTCAAAAAGTTAAAATCTCAATTTTTTTTCCTTTGGCGAAATTGAAGCTTTTATATAGGAGAATCTCCATTTCCAAATTTTTTAGATGAAGAAAATGCGAAGTTGGTCAAAGGTTGGTCCAAATCTGTGCAGTTAAAATGTTTCTCATTTTCAATTTTCCCCATGTTAATTGTATCGGAAATTTCCAATTTTTCATTTTTCACAATCTTTTTGCACCTTGTGTCATCAAAATCTTCACCACAATCAATTTCCACAATCAAATCCTCATTATAACTACATTTTACTGCTCAAAATCTAGATACTGCAAAACAATTGTGCAATTCCCATTGGAAATACATAAACAATGTTAATCCTAAGGGAAATGTCAAATTCCCAATTTTTGAAATTTTACCTTCTTTTTGCGCCTAGGATCATAAAAGTCATAACCTGAAATAATTCTGATCATACGTTTTCTTATAAAATGGTTTTTACACTCGAAATCTTAACCTAAAAATTAAAAGATTTTCAAAAAATTGAATTTGATATTTTAAATTTTTTAAAAAAAATGTATTTAAAATTTGGATCAAGAATTACTACATAATACGTTTCCAAAGCAAAATCCAAATTTGTAAGCATTTGAGCCAAAGTCGAGAAAAGCGAATTTCACCTATTGAAAATACATGGGGGACGATATTCAATGAATTATTTTTCAAATGTAAAAATCTCAATTTTTTTTCCTTTGGCGAAATTGAAGCTTTTATATAGGAGAATCTCCATTTCCAAATTTTTTAGATAAAAAAAATGCGAAGTTGGTCAAAGGTTGGTCCAAATCTGTGCAGTTTAAATGTTTTCATGGCTGGCGATATTCAATGAATTATTCTTCAAAAAGTTAAAATCTCAATTGTTTTTCCTTTGGCGAAATTGAAGCTTTTATATAGGAGAATCTAAATTTCCAAATTTTTTAGATAAAAAAAATGCGAAGTTGGTCAAAGGTAGGTCCAAATCTGTGCAGCTTAAATGTTTTTCATTTTCAATTTTCCCCATGTTAATTGTATAGGATATTTCAAAATTTTCAATTTTCGAAATTTTACGATCTTTTTGCACCTTGTGTCATCAAAATCTTCACCACAATCAAATCCTCATTATAACTACATTTTACTGCTCAAAATCTAGTTACTGCAAAACAATTGTGCATTTCCCATTGGAAATACATTTACAATGTTAATCCTATAGGAAATGTCAAATTTCCAATTTTCGAAATTTTACCTTCTTTTTGCGCCTAGGATCAAAAAATTCATAACCTGAAATAATTCTTATCATCAGTTTGCTTATAAAATGGTTTTTACACTCGAAATCCTAAACTAAAAATTTAAAGATTTTCGAAAAACTAAATTTATGATTTAAAAAAAAAATTTAGAAAATTTATTTAAAATTTGGATCAAGAATTACTACATAACATGTTTCCAACGCAAAATCCGAATTTGAAAGAGTTGAGCTAATGTCGAGAAATGCGAATTTCACCTATTGAAAATACATGGGGGACGATATTCAATGAATTACTCTTCAAGAGGTAAAAATCTCATTTTTTTTCCCTTTTGCGAAATTGAAGCTTTTATATAGGAAAATCTCCATTTCCAAATTTTTTAGATAAAATAAATGCGAAGTTGGTCAAAGGTTGGTCCAAATCTGTTCAGTTTAAAAGTTTTTCATTTTCAATTTTCCCCATGTTAATTGTATAGGATATTTCAAACTTTTCAATTTTCGAAATTTTACGACCTTTTTGCGCCTTGTGTCATAAAAATAATCACCCCAATCAATTTCCACAATCAAATCGTCATTATAACTACATTTTACTGCTCAAAATCTAGTTACTGCAAAACAATTGTGCATTTCCCATTGGAAATACATATACAGTGTTAATCCTACCGGGAAATGTCAAATTCCCAATTTTCAAAATGTTACCTTCTTTTTGCGCCTAGGATCATAAAAGTCATAACCTGAAATAATTCTGATCCTCAGTTTGCTTATAAAATTGTTTTTACACTCGAAATCCTAACCAAAAAATTTAAAGATTTTCGAAAATCTGAATTTGTTATTTAAGAAAAAAATTTAGAAAATTTATTTAAAATTTGGATCAAGAATTACTACATAACATGTTTCCATCTTAAAATTCAAATTTGAAAGCATTTGAGCCAATGTTGAGAAATGCGAATTTCACCTATTGAAAATGCATGGGGGACGATATTCAATGAATTATTGTTCAAAAAGTAAAAATCTCAATTTCTTTTCCTTTGACGAAATTGAAGCTTTTATATAGGAGAATATCCATTTCCAAATTTATAAAATAAAAAAAATTCGAAGTTGGTCAAAGTTTGGTCCAAATCTGTGCAGTTTAAAAGTTTTTCATTTTCAATTTTCCCCATGTTAATTGTATATGATATTTCAAACTTTTCAATTTTCGAAATTTTACGATATTTTTGCACCTTGTGTCATCAAAATCTTCACCCCAATCATTTTCCACAATCAAATCATCATTATAACTACATTTTACTGCTTAAAATCTAGTTACTGCAAAACAATTGTGCAATTCCCATTGGAAATAAATATACAATGTTAATCCTATAGGAAATGTCAAATTCCCAATTTTCGAAATTTTACCTTCTTTTTGCGCCTAGGATCATAAAAGTCATAACCTGAAATAATTTTGATCATCAGTTTGCTTATAAAATTGTTTTTACACTCGAAATCCTAACCTAAAAATTTAAAGATTTTCGAAAATCTGAATTTGTTATTTAAGAAAAAAATTTAGAAAATTTATTTAAAATTTGGATCAAGAATTACTACATAACATGTTTCCAACGCAAAATCCAAATTTGAAAGCATTTGAGCCAATGTTGAGAAATGCGAATTTCTCCTATTGAAATTCCCCAAAAAAAAACTTTTGAAAAGTAGAAAAACCACCAACCTCAAAAATAAAAAATTTCTTGCCATACAAAAATCATAAATATGATTAAAATCTTCAGCTACAAACAGTGATATCGAAAATGGCCATCCTCTGATTACAGATCTCGGTTGTGACTCACGTAAGAATGTATGCTTACTTAGTTTATTTTTAAAATTTAAGTTCCGTTCCCATAAAAATTTACGCTGCTTGAAGTTGGCATCCGTCATAGGAATATTAACAATGCTTGCATTTAAACTAATTTATGGCTGTTTGCACGAATATTTGAGGAGATATGATTTCATTAGGATGGGTAGGAAATACAATGTAGTGTAAATCTTCGTGTTCATGTAGATGTAATTTTCAAAATAGTATAGAGAAACTGTGCTCAAACTCTCACATTTGAATCCATATTAAGAATTTTTTAAGTAGGAAACATAAGTGTTTGTGGTAAGCTTTTGTTTGGTTGATACATGCATTTTGGAAAGTTTTTATTGTGTAGGGGTTTTTGGTTAGTGATTAAGACGGGTGCCAACCTCAAACAGCGTAGATTTTTATGGGAGCGGAACTTAAATTTTAAAAATAAACTAAGTAAGCATATATTCTTAAGTGAGTCACAACCGAGATCTGTAATCAGAGTTTGGCCATTTTTGATATCACTGTGCTTGTAGCTGAAGATTTTAATCATATTTATGATTTTTGTATGGCAAGAAATTTTTTTTATATTTGAGGTTGGTGGTTTTTCTACTTTTCAAAAGGTTTTTTTTTGCTGATATCAGAATTTTTTTTTAAACATTGGCAACTTCTATTTTTTGAATTTGTCCCTTTCATCGTTTTTCTCTTTATCCGCGACGCCTTTTCCATTTTACTCCAGGTCACTTACCAGAGTTTCATCATTATCCCTAGCCATACGTATGTCCTGCAATTTCTTCATTCTGCTTGGCGAATTCAATGACATTCAACATGATATAGTTATCTTGAAATTGGACTCTCCATGGTACCACTAACAGTCATAATTTTTCAAGACAAGTCTAACGACATCCAACATGATATATTTATCTTGAAAATTGACAAATCAGATTTGATAACACCTATGGTATACCTGGTATCTCAAACATTCATAATTCTTCAAGACAAGCCTAACGACATCCAACATGCCATATTTATCTTAAAAATTTACAAACTAGAAGTGGTATCACCTATGGTACACCTGGTATCTTAAACATTCATAATTCTTCAAGACAAGTCCAACGACATCCAACATGACATATTTATCTTCAAAATTGATAAACCAGAAGTAGTACCACCTATGGTACACCTGGTACCATGAATATTCATAATTCTTCAAGTTGAGTTCAATGATATCTTACATGCCATAATCTTCTGGAAAATTTACTAACCGGTTGAATGGGGACGGCAGTAACCATCAAAATCGGCCATAAACGAGTATTAAAAATTTGTGTATGCAACTCAACCCCCAAAATTTAATGGAATATATTACCATCGACAAAGAGCCTGTCTGCCAAGTTTCAGATCGATTGGTTAGATTGTACGCACAACGACCTATTTTTGGGCATAATAACGACTAATCAGTCCGGGACCTATATCTTAACGTAGATTCCGAATCATGACGAACATCCTTAACCCAGGAATCAAATCCGGCACCTTTAACATACAAGGCCAGAGCGTTCATCCCATTTAAAATTTATTCTAATAAAATATTACTAATAAATATTACAAGTTTTTTAAAGTCTAATTATTGCAATAAACCTTATTTTGATTATACCAAGCATTATTTTGGGTTCACATAGGTTGCGTTCGTAAACGTAATTTTTTTTGGTTACGAAATCTGACTAAACTGGAACCGGTTTAAATCGTTAAGTCAGTTCTCGGTGTCTTTTACGAACGTCCAGTTACGAAGAGCGTCGTCCTCTATTTGTTTACATTGGAAAAGAGTTTAAAATTTACAAATGTGTACTTTTACTGTAAGAAATGAAGAAACGTTTCGTTTTTTGATTGCCTCGTGTACAAATACAAAATTCGCATGAAAATTAATTTACTTTTATCAATTAAAATGATATTTTTTTTTATATAAATATCATCTACTCATTAAGATGTACAAAAATACTGGTTAAATTTTAAAATGTATCAAACTGTTTTAACAAAAAGGAAAGAAAAAAGATTTTGAATTTAGAACTAAATTAAAAACTTTTGAAGTTAATGCACTGTTGATGATTTAGTGTTAGCAAGCTAAAATATGTGTAACAATGTGCAATTGGATTGAATGATAAAGGATAAACACAAATATGAATAAGATATTAAAATATAAGTTGAAACCATATTGTTACCCAAAGAGAAAGATGATCTCAAATTGAACTTAAAACACATGAAATATCTCACATTAAAAAGCTTGGAAGAGATTTTGCTATTCAATAATAATCAGAAATGGATTATATAAAAAGTCTTCAGCACATTAAAAATGCTGTTTGTAATATTTTTTAGTTCTGCACTAATGCAACTGTTTACTTGGAAATCACCAAATTTAGAAAGCATATCAATCCCGATACCAGTAGTAAGTTTGGAACAGAAGCAGTATAAGATACCGTAAGAAATTTTTTTAGTTGAATTGGTGGTGGTGTTGTTTTGTTCAATTTCTGGGTACCTCAAGATGGTTGTTTGGAAGAGTAGTTAAAATGCACTATACGCCCCTCCCCTTGGTAACTTTGCAAAATACCGTCAAGTTGAATTGACACTACTACTGAATTGTACTGGTTTGTCAAAGTGGATGCCAAGTTGTAATGGAACCATACTTGGTGCAGAATTACCAAAAAAAGGGGGAGGGGGCGTATAACGCATTCTTTATGGATGAGCTATCATTAATTTGGCGGTTTTTTATCTGGTACACATCTAATGGAAGAATACCGATATTATTTAATCGAAGCTGCATTTCCCTTTTTAAGAATTTTGTTTGCACCCTACTTCCACTTTTATATATTATTGTTGCTAATTGCTAAATTGCAATTGATTAATTTCTTTACATTGTATTTTCAACGTTTTATATTATATAAGTTACCTAAGGAGTTAAAGTGTTAAGTCCCTACTGGAAACATTTTTGCTTTAGCGTTTAATTTAGTTGCAAAGGGAAAAAGTTGACAATCGAGTCATATATAACTCTCTTTTTTCCTAATATTCGAGGTGGTGGCTTCAGTGAATTATGATTTTTCAAAGGGCGAGGACACCCGAACGGTGATCTTTTGGAAGCAAAACGGTTATATACTAGTGTGTGGGTGTTCAGTTCAAAACACTAAATAAATCTTATTTTGCTAACCTGCCACATAAAACCACAACTTAAATAAAGGTAAACTAAGTGCCAAAACTTCACCCACAACAGTACACAAGTACCATCTTTTTAATTGTTCTCCTCGAAAAAGATTCTTGGCTACATAAAAAGGCTCTTTTTTACTGTCACCACTCGGATCAAGTTTTTCAGCCTTTGATATATTAAAATTTTTACTGTAAAATGTCTCTACTTGGCTGAAAAATAAAATTTAAAGGTGGGAGGGGAGACTAAAAACCCAAATATTTTGAAGATTAACGATACCTTGCAAGAAATGATCTTTTACGGTCATTGAAAACTATACCACACATCCTCAAACAAGCTTATGCAGTGCTAAAATTGTTACCATAAATAAAATTACCATTAATTACCCCACTTTTCGAGAAAATACCCATGCGTCCCTCCCTTTTAAAACCACTGAAATCCATCCTACCTAACACACTTTTAAAAACACTCAATCTGCCTGAAAACTATTAATGAAAAATAACTTTTAAATGTAGTGACATTGAGAAGTTATTTTTTTTTACACTTGAAAACTATTTAAGGTATATATATATTATACTATTAAGAAAATGTATTATACTACTTTGTGTAAAGATACAAGTATTTTTATTAACAAATACTGTTATACTTGGTCAACTTTTAACTTTGAAGGAACTTTCTTTTAAGTTAGATTTCTATTCTTGTTTCATAAAAAGAAAAGCCATTTTTTAAAAAAACTTTTTGGAGTTCTTTATTAATTTAATTTCATGAAAGTATGTACATTTACAAGCACTATTTAAATCCAAATCAACAGTTTTGCGTACAATGTTGAATCATTACTTTATTTAATCTTACTTCCAAGTATAAAACTAAGTTGCAGAATATTCATTAAAAAAAACAATAAATTTTGAACCCTTGTTCAATCTTAGTGTTAGGAAGTATAAATTATTTCCTTACTAGTTAATATTTTTATTATAAGTTAAAAAATTATAAAATTTATAGGTGAACATGGGGTATCTCAACACTTTTTTTTTCACCGCTGCTTGTTTTAGAATTGAGATGTTTTATTCAAGTCAGCAGAAACATGTAAGAAGTGTATCTTAAAGCTTAAAAAATTATTCTACAATTTCATATTTACTACTTGGCATTCTTTTTCACAAATGATAACAAGCAAAAGTACAATATTTTAACTATACTATTTCTATTAATAATAGTATTTGTGCTTCAAGTAGTTTTTTTTTTTATTAATTTCTAATTGTTCTATATTATTCATTATGACAGTTATTTATAAATTAACTATTTTAAGATTTTACATCGATGGCCTAAAACTGAGTTTTTGCGCAGTTCCTTCAATTTAAATAGTATCTTTTTCCTTTTACACCTCCTAATAGTACATATAATATTTTTTAATCACTATTTTCCTACATGGATTTTAATTTTTCGAAGCAGGCTTTCACAGAAAATTTTCAAATAGTTTATCATACTAAATACCGTCTTAAATATAATTTGACATCACAAACATAGCTAAACAATTATTTTGAATTATTGACATAGCATGCGTATTTTTCAAATCTAGTACATCTTCACTAAGGTGTTCATTGTTTAAAAAATCATTTTCAAAAAATTACAATTATGATATGCATAGTAAAATTTAAACAATTTTTCATATACTACTTCCATTTGGTTCAAGTGTCCCCTGCCAGATTTATTCTATGAAATATTTGCTATTATATTTTAGTAACTATAATCTGCTTATTTTCTTTTGAAGCACAGCACCAATTGTGTTAGTGCATATTGGTTGGCCCACCTGATGGCTGTGTGGTCAACGCTCTGGCTTTACATGCCAAGGGTACAAATCCTGGGTTAGGCATGGATGTTCGTTGTGGTTGGGAATCCACGTTAAGCTGTAGGTTCAGACTTGATTAGCCATCATTATGCATAAAAATAGATCGTCGAGTGTACAAACCAACCTATATTGGTTGTCAGACTGTGGTAGCTTTTCATATTTTCTCCAAATCGAAACATGCAGAATGGTTTTAGTAAAGCCCTTGCACCATAAAACATCATCAACCAATTCGAAACACAAATATGGGAAATTTTCCCCTTCATAGACTTACACGAAAGTATCTCCTTTTCACAGAAATAATGATTTGACAATGGTTCAATACAAAAGCCTTGAGATATAGCTCCTGTGCAAGGCAATTTCTAACCTGATCAATCAACTCTTTTGAAACAGTCGAAACAATTTCAAAAAGACAAATCTTTAAATATATATAGATGTGTATAAATACAGTACAATAAAAATTATTTCAAGCATTTTCTAATTGCAATTTATATTAATTAACAGAGAACTCGATAGAAATTTTTTCTTTACCTAATTAGTTCAGTATACCTTTCCACCAAAATATTTAAAAATTGTGATTATTATTTATATGACTTGATAGTGTTAATTAAATACATAGAATTGTAGTTTGCCAATGATTAATAAACACATAATGTTCATGTTGTATAAATATTAAAATATTATCTTTGCACATAATTATGCATATCCACTCTTGAAGGTTGGTTGTATTCAGATTATCTGGCGCAGTCAGCAACATGAGGGCTATAATGAGCCGAAACGTTCGTCATTAGACAAGCCAACATACATTTACAAACACCCATGCCTAACACGGGACTCGAACCCTCAACCTCGCGGTCTAGAAGCCAGCATGCTAACCACTATACCGTTTGGTCGGCTCCACTCTTGAAGGAAAATTTCTGGCTGTGCTCCAGATCAATTACATAGAAGTAATAATAAGGAATGACATAGCATTATCAAAAATTTAATCTGAAAGTTTAGTCTCATAAATGCATTTTTATTTACATTTTAAGACATTTTCAAAAGTTCTGTGTTCATAAAATTGAAACAAATTTAAAGACTAAATGTAATGCAACATTAATTAAATAACAGCGTCTTTTAATGAGGTGGCAAACATATTAAAATTTGTTTCAAGTTAGTATTATATAAAAGAAAACTTGGAATCAGCACTATCTGTACAGAAATAATTTGCGTTTAAAAATTCTCATTACCATTAGAATAAGTTTCAATATGAGCACAATAAGAATTCAGTTTTAGTAACAAGATTTAAAAATATACAATAAGCAATGTTATCGTATAAATTTATTTTCAAGAAAAGCCGAAGAAGTCCAAAGTTTGTGCATATAAATAATAAAAAAACATGATAAACAAAGTAAATTTTATTGAAATCAATTTTCAAAACTGGTGCAAATCCAAAAAATTACGAAAAAAACCATAACTAATATAAAAATTTCCACGCCGAATCAAAACATTTGAAAAACCTACAAATTTACAAGCCCAAACTCAAAACAAAGTATTTTCAGTGGGAAGGGAGGGGGGATACACCAGCTCGAACGAAATAAACCGAAAGTTACCCAGCTTCTACCTTGGTTAAGAAAGTTCGATAGCCAACTTAACAAGTTAAAAAAAATCGACTTTACGAACGGACAATTACAAAACCAGTTAAGATTACGAACGCTAACACGGTTTTGCCTCAGGCTACATAACTCACTTTTCCAGTTAGAGTTTAGAAACGCACCCATAATAATCCATTGATATTTGAACAAAATAAAAATATTTTCTTAATAACAATTTTAAAATTCACTATGAAGTTATAATTTTGATGATATACGATTCTACGATTTCATTTTACAACGGAAATTAAACAAAATCAACACAATTTTTAAAAACGAATGACATTTTTGCAAATTCCATTAGCCAATCGCAATGCGTGTTTTATTTAGTCCCGCTGTAATGAATTGACTGTGACGTCAGCTCGCATAACCTCCACGTTTATACTTTGTATTCAGCCCATTGTGTCTTGCAACAAAATATGATTATTTTCATTTTTCAACGGAGATTTCCCGAAATTAAAGTGTTTTTGATAATTAACTCATTCTAAATTGACATACAGTTCAAATAACACAAGCAATTTGAAGAACAAATATTTCTCTTTAATTCTGTCTCTTCAAAAATTAAATAATTTCAATTTTAAAGATGCTATTAGCCATATAATTATAGTCCGATTCGTTCTGCCTATACTTTAACATTACGTTCATTCTTACTTAAGCCTAACATGTCGGGCAAGCTAACTTCGAAATTATAGCAAACATGTTTGGCAACTTTTGGCATATATATCTGAACCTCAATTACAAGCTGGTCGCCTTTATCTGTCGCCAAATTATGAAATGAAAAAAAGTGGTTTTAAATTAATTAAAAATAGAAAGAATTATTTGATGAAGTTCAAACCAGCGTAGGATTTTAAGTTGAAACATTCCGCATCCTATAATTCAATCCGTCTGAAGATCTATAGCTTAGTTTTGGCTGGACGTTTGTCTAAATTTTTACATCAAAATCGGGCTAGAAGTCGTTTTTTTTTATTTCGTTTTGGAAATTTCAATATTTTTTTTCTTCGTTGTTTTTTATCCTAGGTACTCAATTTTTTTTTCTTTGAAAGATATCACCGAAACAAATCTATGGTATTTTTTGTATAATTATGCGAAGTTCCGTAAGCACTCTAGAAAATAGTCAATTTCGGCTTTTTCGCTGGAAGTTGTGCAGAGAATAGATACTTACTGTCGTTTCTGCCTTTTTTAAAGTTGGCGGCGAAATGACCGTTTCGTCTGATACATGGGGGACGATATTCAATGAATTATTCTTCAAAAAGTAAAAATCTCAATTTTTTTTCCTTTAGCGAAATTGAAGCTTTTATATAGGAGAATCTACATTTCCAAATATATAACATAAAAAAAATGTGAAGTTGGTCAAAGGTTGGTCCAAATCTGTGGAGTTTAAATGTTCTTCATTTTCAATTTTCCCCATGTTAATTGTATAGGATATTTCCAAACTTTTCCATTTTCGAAATTTTACGATCTTTTTGCACCTTGTGTCATAAAAATAATCACCCCAATCAATTTCCACAATCAAATCGTCATTAAAACTCCATTTTACTGCTCAAAATCTAGTTACTGCAAAACAATTGTGCATTTCCCATTGGAAATTGTTATTAACAGGAGGGAGTCAAACCAACACCAGGTTAAAAAAAAAACATCCTCTTTAATAAAAACACAGCAACAGTTTATATATCCAATTTCCACTACCGGTGGAAAGAAGAACTAAAAAGAATTTACATATAGCCGCTAATATATTCTTAAATTACCAACAATCTCCTCCTGCGACTGTATGTAAATGAAACTTAAATTAAATTAATTTGATTCATACTTGATAACAATCTCTCACAAGTTAAGGCCTTAGTCAAAAAATCAGCCATCATTTCATTACTTGATATATAAATCTAAGCTTATTAAATTGATTCATGTAAATCTTTAACAAAATGAAATTTTAAATTAATATGTCTAGTCTTAGTTGAAGATCTAGATCCATTTATCCAATCAATTGCGGATTTACAATCAGATTAGATATTTACAGGTGCTTGTACAAAAACATCACATTCAATTTCCCTCAAAAAATTAAGTCCAAGTTACATGTATGCAATTTGTGATATTTCCAAACAATTCAACTTCACATGTCGACATTCCAACACATTTTTGTTTATTGCTCTTCCAACTTACTAAAGAGTTACCAATCATAATAACTCCTCCTGAAAAAGATTTCCCTTCATTGGCATTACCCCAGCTCGCATCTGAGCTTGCATTTATAGTACCAATACAATAGGGTATTTGACACCATCAACAAATAATTACCAAATGCGGTATATTTATAGTATTTAACGAAATAATAAGAATGCAAGCAGTTTTAACTCGAAATAATTGCTCAAATTTTTATAAATCAAATTTTAAAAATTGCTTTTCTGGGCGCTTCGTCACGTGATCAGAAACGCTCGGATAAGCTCCTCCCAGAGTGTGACGTCAATGTTGACCACATTTGTAAGCAAACAGCTTCATGCGTTTATTTTAAAGCTTGGTTGGTTGGTTGTATTCAGATTATCTGGCGCCGTCAGCAACACGAGGGCTATAATGCGCCGAAACATTCGTCATTAGACAAGCCAACATACATTTACAAACACCCATGCCAACACGGGACTCGAACCCGCAACCTCGCGGTCTAGAAGCCAGCACGCTAACCACTATACCGTTTGGTCGGCTTTTAAAGCTTGGTTCATCTCTTTTCCTACTATATGATAAATTATGACTATTGAAGGTCACTTTTAGGAAATATTTATTTAAAGAAGTGTTATTGGAACATTGGAAGACGGTTTTGTAAAGGTACACATTTCGAATTTACCCAAAATAGATGTTTTGTTGGTGGGGTTCTTTTTCAAGTCAAGCTCAGAATTTTATTCTGCGGAGTTTAGAAATGTTAAAACATTTGTGTAAGTATCAACAATTCTCACAGTTCTTATAATTAGAAAAGCAACAACAACTCTTTTACAGTTATAATAATCATAAAAACATTAGGATAAAAAAAAAAAAAAATTAATATAATTCGCTGAGTACTGTTAAAACGGAGCGAAAAGGAACAATTTTCAACTTTCAAAGTAAAAATAGAATGTAATAATATCGTTAACGAACATATTTTTGATTTAGGAACGTGGGTCTTACCTTCTTCTACATATAATGTTCAAGCCCAAAAATGTTGGGAAAAACGTGACTTACATTGATTTTGATTTTTTTCGTGTTGTTCCGATTCACCCCGCAGAAAGGGGTGAATCGGAACACTCGTTACAATTTATGTCTGATCTTATTTAAATGTTTACAGGGTGGCAAAAAACAAATAATAATGCATTGTGGTGAATAGGAACACAAAATTATCATAAAAAAATCATTTAATATGCCGGATAAAATTTGTGTTTGTTAATTATTGTTAAAACAAATCATATGTTTGAAAGCGTATCAACTCTTATATAACTCATCCAAATAGTCGTTAAAATTAAAAATACTTTTTAATCTACTTTATGTTTGCGTGTCGTATGACTGCAAATTCTTTAAAATATCTTGAGAAAGGAGAAAAGCATCCTCATTTGTTTCAGAAAATCTCTTCGTTCATAAGCGCTATTTGTAAAACACACTTATATAGCAATAATCTTGTGGGTCTAAAACTTTGCTCACATAGAGTCTTCATACATTTTCCCATATAACTTAAAGATAACGAAGTCATTTAGAGAAAAAACCACTGGAACAATCGGGTTTTCTAACATGCAGAAACTAGGCTCCTCATCTAACATTTATTCAAGCCTGCAATCTTGATTACTGTCTTGAAGAAAGTAATTAGACTCTTCTTCAGTCGTTGAATTTTGTGGCGAACATAATCTTGCCAAAAACAGCTTTTTAATATCACTTTTCAAGTGTTCCGATTCACCCCGCAAATCTCAAAATCGAGACGAGGCAAAACATAAAAATTCGTAAAATAAAAAGTTTTTAAAACCATGTTAAATTAAGTATGGCATGCTGTTGTGGATGTTTATACTTATCTAAAAATATATTACTTAAGTCTATAACTGGTGCATGTTATTAATTACGGGATAAGTTTTGGAGAGGTTAAAACTCATTGGATTGCATGCACGCTATTTCAGAAATTTTTTTTAAAAAAAGGGCAGTGTTGAAAAATCCACAAAACATGTTCCAAGATTAAAAACATGTCAACCAAATGAAATATATATATATAATTAATAAAACTGCTTTATTTGTGTAAAATAATAATTTCTTTGTAATTTCATGAAGTTTCGTTCCGATTTACCCCGCTGTTACTATTCACCCCATTTTACGGTATGCCTGCTTTCCTGGGCACATATGTACACAACTTTTCTGGAGTTTTAATTGAAGTACTTGTACAGTGGGGTACTGCATAATACCGATACCGGTGAGACATTTCTTGGAACGAAATCAAAAGAAAAACACACTTCGCGCTAGAAACTCACTCGCGATTGCGATGTTGTGTATGCAAGATTGACGTCACACAGACAGATGGGTTTTTGAGCAGCGTTTAAGGGGCGGGGCTTCTACTTGCATTTTGGTTGGTTGGTTGTATTCAGATTATCTGGCGCCGTCAGCAACACGAGGGCTATAATGCGCCGAAACATTCGTCATTAGACAAGCCAACATACATTTACAAACACCCATGCCAACACGGGACTCGAACCCGCAACCTCGCTGTCTAGAAGCTAGCATGCTAACCACTATACCGTTTGGTCGGCTCTACTTGCATTTTAAAATGCAATTTTTAACGTTTTTCAGCATTATTTTGAAAAAAGAAAAAATACGTGT
Source organism: Linyphia triangularis (assembly GCA_963978545.1). Lineage (NCBI taxonomy): Eukaryota > Metazoa > Arthropoda > Arachnida > Araneae > Linyphiidae > Linyphia > Linyphia triangularis. The sequence continues at coordinate 12,972,757 of OZ021721.1, read as the reverse complement.
CTTTTATTTTGTGCATACCTTTTATTTAAAACATATTTTGAAAATTTGTCAAATACCCTATTATCATAAAACAATATTTTATCTTTTGTACCCTTAAGATAACTTAAAACCTTTTTCAACAGTTCATAATGACGCTTTTTGAATTTTTGCGGGAACCTGATTAAAAGCTAAACTCGCGTTTTCTTTTTCTTTTAATCTATCAGATCTTCGAAGGTCAAGGTCAATTGCACGTTGTTCCGCATCTAATTTGCGCTGTTCAGTAAGTTCTTGACTTTTTGCTTTAGTCATTCCTACCCAACTTTCTCGATTGGTTAGGATTCGAATCCTGAGATTCTAAGTTCAAGTCCAGATTGATCCTAGTCGGTTCCGAATTTGGATTCGAACTCGTATCTTGCCTTTTAGAATTAAACACATTTTCGATGATTGATAAGGTATTCGTGCCGTCTTTTACTAAAAATACACAACCCTTTATCTGTTCATTAAATTTTACTAATCTCTCTTCAATTACTTTTTGACCTTCTATATCAAATATTCGGTATCCACGCCATTGTGTTGAATATCCTAACATAATACCACGTTTAACGGGAGGTTCAAATTTCTTGCGCAAAACTTTAGGGACATGAAAATATACAAGAGAACCAAACACTCTTAAATAATTAATACTTGATTTTTGCCCTGTAAATAGTTCAAAAGGGGTCACGCTTTTACCCTTTCTATAAATTAAGTTTGTTACAAGTGTACTACATGCTACTGCTTCCGCCCAAAATTCCAATGGAAGTCCACTGTCATAAAGTAAGGTTTTAGCACGACTAACAATTACTCCTATAGCTCTCTCCCTTTTCCCGTTACTTGGCGCATTATAGGGAACGGTTAATTCTCGCACAATGCCCGATTATTCTAAGAAAGCGTTAAATTCATTATTAACAAATTCTTTCCCATTACCAGTCCTGAACCGTTTGATTCGAACATTGCAAAGATTCTTCTCGCACAATGCCCGATTGTTCTAAGAAAGCGTTAAATTCATTATTAACAAATTCTTTCCCATTATCAGTCCTGAACCGTTTGATTCGAACATTGCAAAGATTCTCATATCTTTCCTTAAATTCTTTAAATTTACAAAATACTTCACTCTTACTCTTTAGAAAATAAGTAAAGTACATTCCAGAAAAATCATCTACTAGAACCTTGATTGTCCCAATGATGGTTCATTTATAGGACTACACACTTCACAATGGATAAGTTCCAAAATAGAACTACTTTGGTCAACATCTATAATCTTATGAGGTCTATGTTTAATTTTACACATGTTACAACTATCACACTCTAAATTAATATTCACAGTTAAATCATTACTTTTAGTCATATTCTCATTAATCATTTTAGAAACATGTTTATTATTAACATGACATAACCTTTTGTGCCATAAGGTACTGGAATCGAACCTTTCAGATTGTAATTGATTAGCTGCCGCCAAGTTATTTATATCTGGAATCATATACACTTCTAAACGTTTATCTCTCATTAAACCAGTTAACATTAATTCTCCATATTTATTATTTGCCGACCAAACGGTATAGTGGTTAGCGTGCTAGCTTCTGGACCGCGAGGTTGCTGGTTCGAGTCCCGCGTTGACATGGGTGTCTGTAAATGTATGTTGGCTTGTCTAATGACGAATGTTTCGGCGCATTATAGCCCTCGTGTTGCTGACGGCGCCAGATAATCTGAATACAACCAACCAACCAACTACAACCATATTTATTAAATATTAACATTTTATCATAATCAGACACTATTTTATAACCTTTTAATATTAAAGTGGTCAATGAAAGCAAATTATGTTTTAATTTAGGCATATATAATACATTATCCATTGTCACTGATATTTCTTTACACTGACTCTTAATCTTAGCTTTAGCAAATCCTATATCTTCAGAATATAATTCACCATCAGTACCAGCTTGAAATATTTTACTAGAATTATAATTAAATTCACTAAACCATTTTAAGTCATTAGTCATGTGCGAAGTCGCCCCACTGCCAATTAGCCATATATCAGAAATATTACCTTTCAGTTCTTCGGAACTTGCATTCAAGGCACAGTTGTCAGCTCTATTGGATGCACTCGTGGATTGAAAGTCCTTTTTCACATTAGGATTCGAGTCTGTGACCTTGTTTCTGCCACTCTGTACTTTCATTTTAGTCCTTAAATTACAGTTCTTGTACAAATGTCCTTTTTGTGGCATGCGCAGCAAGTCTTCTCGAATCTCCGTTGAGGATCCCCCGTGAATCCGCTTGCTTGGAATTACGTTGAAATTCGCGTTCTTCCTCGCGCAAAATTTCCAGCACTTCTTCAATCGATTTTTCTCGTTGAGTTTTCAACATCTCACGTACCTTCGCAAAGCGACCTCTCAATCCTCGAACGGTGTAGAAAACAAATTCTCTTGGTGAGATAACTCCAAGAGATGCACACTTCGCCCCGAGACCTTTAGCTCTGGCCACATAGTCATTAAGCAGTTCTTTCTCTTGCATCTCCAAGCACTTTAATTCTTGACCGGCATCAATTTTGCGATCTTCTAAAGTACCGGTAAAACTATCTTTGATATGCTGTAACAGTTGCTTCGCATTAGTTTCACTTGCGTACTGCAAAGCTTGCTCGTCACTCAGGGAAAGTTTAATGCAGGCGACAGCTTCGTAATTTTCTTTCTGACAGGCAGGAAGTTTCGTTTCTTCTGTTGGAGGGTCTTGAGTAATAACTTCAGAAAGTCCTCGAAGGCATAAAGCTGCTTCAAGTTTCATTGCCCACACGAGATAGTTCGTGCCAGTCAGGGCAGGTATCGAAATAGGATATCTATCCATCTCACTCCAATCCTGTTAGTTCCAAATCACGACAAGAAAACCGACGTCGTATTTTAACCTTTAACTGCTGTGGTTGGGTGGTTTGAGGTTTTTTTGCGCAAGAGCTACACATGGTCCATACTGCGCCAAACAAATTGTTTCTTAAACTTTAAACTAATGTTCACCAAAGTGTCAGAAAAATTAATATAAAAGTCAAAGATGCGATATTTTAGGGGGTGGAAGCATTAAAAAAAATGACTAGCGGTCTGTCAGACCGCTTACAGCAGTTAAAGGTTAACTCGTAACCAGCTGCTCTGCTACCAATTGTTATTAACAGGAGGGTGTCAAACCAACACCAGGTTAAACGAAAAACATCCAATTTATTAAAAACACAGCAAAAGTTTATATATCCAAATTCCACTACCGGTGGACAGGGCCGCCGACAGGATTTTCGGGCCCCTATGCAACTGCACCTAGGGCCCCCTTCCCCCCCCCCCCCCTTATCTCCCCCATTTACATATACTGCTGTCCATACTAAAAAGGTAATATTTCCACAGCAGTTATTAATTTGAAAATTAGGGAGATGGGGTTATAAATAGAGATGCGTATATAACAAGGGCCTTCAGACCAAGACGTCGGAGCCGCATGCGGTTCTTCTTATGGATATTTGTGATATTAAAGTTCTAACTAATTCAACCTAAGAAAAAACTAAAACAATAAATGGTGATACATTCTTTTTTTGGGTAAACTCATTATAAACTTACTGCTTAATCTCATACCTTAAAAAATAAAGAAAAGGCGAAGAAACACAGAAATGAGTGGCGTAGATTGGTAACATTAATATCAATACCAACTTAAAGACAGCGCTCCCTGGTATCTTCTCAGTGGAAATATGGAACAACAAGAATGCGTAATTGGAGTGATCCCCACAATGCGTCACAGTTACATTTGCATCGAGCTCTTGTTGACGTTCGCTGTTCTCTCGTATCCAACTGAGGTAGATAGCATCTTTTGTTGTTAACATTTCACGATTATGCGTCGTGTTAAAAAGTCTTTTGCCTTTGTTTTTGATGTACTATATTGGGAAAACATGGCCTCGACTTCGTCCAAAAGGAAGAGAAAAATCGTGAATTTAAGAAAGAATGAACTGAAATATATACGTTAATTCCAAGAAAAATGACATACTGACTTTTGTTTCATCTGCCATGATTTTTAAATCCTTTATATTAACTTCGATTTTGTGTGTGTGTATTGTACCGGCCGGGCATATCTGAAAAGGCCTAATATAACCCACTTGCCGTAATCCAATCAGTCTGAAACTTGTCAGGTATATTCATTGTCGATGAAAATGCATTTTATTGAAACTTTGGGGCTCTCACCGCCACAAAAAGATGGTTTTTACTCACACTTCTATAATTGCTTTGGAATTCAAATAAATCCCATTTAATCAATCATGGTTGAAACTCTTTCCTGGTGCCGAAATTGTTAAATAAATAAAATATAATTGGACGTGAATGCATAAATTCATTATGGACTGTGGTTCAGTAAATTTAACGTTGCGGTGGGTAGCAACGCTGTAAGTGAAACAGTTTTAATTGATCACTGCCAGAGGAGGTCAAAGGGACTTTTTAACTATAAGAGAAGATAATATGGGCACCCCTCACCCTTCCATTTTAAGGGGTCATCTATTTTTAAAGATGGTAATTTATATTTTATAAAATTCAAGTATAAATATGGAAACTAATTTTAAAATATCAAATATTTTAATAAATATGTTTGTAAACCTATTAGTTATAAATGGCTATTAGTTGACAAAAGAAGAGAGGGGAAGGAGGAAATTAAAATTTAATATATCAAAAACTTAATTTACTAATAAATATCAAGTAATTAAATAAAACAACCTGATTTTCAATCACATAGCAAAGTAAATATTGGAGTACCAGTAGATAACCTAATTATAGTTAATAATTAAAATACTACCGGCCTATTTTTTTAAAAAACTTTCAAGCTTTAAAATTAAAAACCAAAAAAGGAAATGAAATGTGCAGTTAGAGTGACAGTTGAAGTTCACAGAGAGTCAACATCTGAGCCAAGCCCCACCACCCCTTGATAATTTTTCTAATATACTTTACAACTAATTGAGGAAATCCAATGTATTGCCTTAATTTTTTAGTTTCAATAAAAATTAAAAAGCTGTTTTAACTTATCTTATTCTAATATTTTCATAAAAATAAAAAAAAGAAAATACTTTTAATCATTCAGAAACATTGTAATTTACTTGAATTAATGTTTAACAGCCTAATTAAAATCAATAAAATAAAATGTTTAAGACAAATTAAAATATGCCATATTTCTACTTGCATATTAACGTTTGTCAAAATAAAATTTCAAATTTAGTTTTGAATAAAATCCGTTGGAAAGTCATTCTTTTGTTAAAAATTGACGGCTTTGTTTTGGATATTAAATGTATATATATATATATATATATATATATATTAAATAATTCACGTTTCCTTCGCTGCGAAAAAGTGTTTTTAAAACTTTTGTTCAGAAAGCAATATTAAAATAAAATATATATCTTACAAAGGATACATTATTTTCATTTAGTTAATTAATTAGGTATAAGCAAATATCTAATAAAAAAATACTTCATTGTCAGAGTTCAGTTAGCAATTAAAAATAGATGTACGATAATAAATGTTTTGTCAAATACTATTTTTCTTACTTCATTGGATTGTTGGGGAGTTCTATTTCGTTTTGGTACATAACTCAACAGTCCTCCAACAACAGGTGAGGATTCCAGTCAGGGGGAAACTTGTATCGCGAATTATATTCTTAACAAGGGTATTGTTGTCCGTGGGAAGGAATGAGGATACTTTGAGATCGTATTGTCAGGTGGGGTCAGTGAATAAAGGTACCACGAAAATATGGATCATAAATAAGTATACCACATTTTATTAAATTCCCAGATGCAGAAAAAATAGCATTTCTTACGAAAACATGTTGCTGACCGATAGAACCCATGAGAAACGAGGGGGACAGGATGACAGGGATTGTTAACCAAGTTATAGATTCCAACAACAACAACAACGTAGATTCCAGGTGGTATGGAACGAGACAAATATTATTGTAAAAATGCTTAACTCGAAAACAAGCAAGGTGTATAAATATAAGGAATCATTCGGGGGGACAACATTCAGATTGAGATTCAGATTCGAAGTTGAGAGTTAGCTATCAGATACCAGTGATCAGGAGTGTGGGTTCTCAGATGCTAGTGCCATTCGATTATACCGCTTGAGACAGTGCCGGATCGGAGGGTTAATCATTAGCCATGGGTAGACAACTAAGTGGTAAGCGTCCTCACTTATATTCATCCTCACAGTCAATTCCGCGATAATAACATTACCTTATTAATGAAGGTTCTTAAATGGTTAATTGTAACTTAACTTAAGTTATCATGACTAATTCGAAGTCCAATAATTTGTTACTTAAGATCGTCATAGTAGAAATTGTACTAAATTGTTACAGTATATTAACTTACATAACCAGAATCTTATAAATATATTAAGTGTAAATAAATGTTCTTATATTAACCACTAGCATTGATTCAGTGTGTATTTCTTATGAGTTTAAATATTGATCACTTACATTACGGCCAGAGAGCTATTGTAGCTACTCAACAGGATTATGAAAAATTTAGTTAGTTCCAAATAAAACCTATTTTGCTTCATTTCCAGTTTATCGTCAAGTCAAAATCTCGATGGGGATTCAACAGAATTGATGGTAGCCACAAATTTATTTATAAATATATAAAAATGAACTTTATCACTTACCACAATTATCACCAATACTGCCAAAATACCGTAAAGTATACTAGGAATTAATTTAAATGAAAAAAAAAATATATCGCAGAACCACGAAGCGTATTAAGTATAGTACCAACGCAACAATAGTTAAAATTGTGAACTGTAACCATATAACTTCTATCTGGGTGTCACGTACTTGTCAGTCTGTGTCTGTTCGCCTGTTGATATATCCTACTGGACCACCCCATACCATCCTGCAAACCCCCAAGCAATGGTTTGGAGAATGGCCTTTCATGGAAAGCGTCATTATCAAAACCCCTGCTTTTAAAATTCCAACTGGAGACACAATTAGTTTATGGCCACCCCCTGGGTCCTGTCTATTGTAGAATTTGGAACAGAGTCATCGAGATAGATAACATCGAGCATCGCTTTGTAATTTCTCCCCCGTCTCACCCTGAGGCAAACGTTCTGGGAGGTAAAGTGGTATGGCGACATCTAGAGCAAATAACCCTATTCTCTCACGCGATCTTAAGATCATGTCTACTATTTTTTCTCAAATGCCTATTTCTTGTGAAACTTGGAAAGGCAATATTACACTTTATATATTGCGTTTTCCATTATGAGCAAAATCTAAAATGTTCTACAGAAATGGTTAATGTAACTTTTTTGAACGAAGCAATTACTTAAGAAAAAATTAGGAAAATGTTATTTTAAAATGTATTACTTTAAACTTTGATGTGCAACAAATGAACTTATATTATTGATTTTTCAACTAATACAACTAAAATTGGAAAACATTTTTATATATTCCGGACTTTTTAATCGTGAATTAAAAAAACAGTTGTGAAAAACATGATTATTGTATACCAAATCTTTATTTTACCGACTCTGAATAGATAAGAAGTAATGGAACTAAGTTTTTTTTAAAAAAGTATGCTTAATACCACAGAATTTTGTTGAACAATTTTCACAAGTCGTAAGTGTTTATAAAATTTTAAATACATTGAAATGTCCATATTTTTTTTAATCAATGTATTATATTAAATTAAAAAAAAAAAGTTTGATAAAATCGAATACATTTTGAATTTTATTGAAATAGTCTTTCTCCCAAATGCTTGAAATCAAGGAAAAGAAAAGTTAAGAAATTTTTTTATATTTTAATATTAATAGCAATTCGTAAAAGTAATTAATAGAGACTGCAAATATGAAAAAAAATTAGAATGAGGGGGAAAATGCGAATTATTAAAAAAAAATGTGATTTTTTTAAAACTAAAAATCACCCCTCAATATATTCTAAGAAATATTTTCCTTTAAATACAATTGTACATATGTATAGCGACAGAATCTTAAAATCTTGAGCTGAACGTTTTGGCAAATAATAATAATAACAATAAATAATATTTGTACTCATGAGGGACTGTGGCGTCCAAGCAGGGCTTGACCATGACAAGTTGGGGCCAAGGTCGGGACACATTTTGGGGCCCCTCTTATGCTCATATTTAAACGCGTGATTTATTGGAAATGGGCTTGACACAAAGTCAAATGAATTAACATTAATTATAGAAAGAGTTGATAAATTAATGTTAATACTGTTTCCTAAAAGTTTTTTTTTTTTTTTTTTTTTTTTTTTTTTTATCACAAATTAAGAAACAAATTTCAAACAATCAAATTTATAAATCAAAAGAGGAGAGACTTTGTTATGCATAGCATTGCATTTCACTATCACAATGTGTAGTAATATCCGTGACAACAATATCTGCAGCATTAATCACAACTTCAGAGTCGACATTTGATGATTTCTCAATAAAATTGTCAAGACTTCCTTTCAATTTTGTCTCCCTCAATCTTTCAAGAAAGCTTGTTTTTTACGCTTTTAAATTATGGTTTGGTTTATCTGAATAAATAGATTCTGGGATACGGTTGAAGATCAATACAAAATGATTTTTTTGTAAAAAAAAATTTATACAGATTATAAACGATATTCACATAGCTTTTATGAAACAAAAGTTATCGGTTTACAGCCAATTTCGGGGCCCCCTAAAATTATGGATTCAAAGCCCAGGCCTTGTGGCCCTAGGCGATGATCAGGGCCTACGTCCATGAGCATGTGGCGGGCACATAAACAATTAGCGTATTGATGATTATGTAGTTTGAATTTAAATATAACACATTTATTCTATTGGGACAACAATCGACGGGGCCCTTTCGAAGTTCAATGCTTGATGTATAATTCTTGTTTGTTTAGATTTTTTTAAGGTTGCGCGACGTACTTGTAGAGCACACTACAGAAAAATATTTATTCCTAGTACTTATACACAATTTGGGTGGGTATTAACATACTAAAATTATTGTTTACTATATTTTATTATTACGTTGTATTTTGGGGGCCCGGGTCTCCTCGGGCATACTTGATGTTTATAACGTTTTTGTTTATTCCTAAAAAATTATAATGAACTCTAGTCTATGAAATGACAATTAATAACTTTTGCATGTACTTAAATGAAGTTTCACGTTTAAGAATAAATATCGTATTTTATATGGGGGCAAGGGACCCTCAAAAAGATCCATAAGGCATAGGTCATCAAAGGCCACTTTGTAGATTAATTCTTACTTCATACTAAACCTTTGTCCACGAAATAACACTATAATTTTTTCAATAAATATTGTTTGCCTTTGAGGTCAGAGCTCGTCAGAGGCCCCTTAGAGGTTTATCAATATTCACTAGAACCAAAAAGATTGTTTACTAAGCGTCAAAAGAACAACAAAAAGTAAAAATTGGATGACTCCCACTCTGATAAAGCAGACACCCATTACAACTGTCCCCCATAGTCTCACCCTCCACTTGTGGTTTGTGTCTGTTGGACGGTGTAGCAAAAAAAAAAAAAAAGTCGTATATTGCGGGCCCTACTTGGCGAAGCGGGCCCTTATCATTTGCACTGTTTCCCCCCCCCCCCTGTTGGCGGCCCTGCCGGTGGAAAGAACTAAAAAGAATTTGCATATAGCCGCTAATACATTCTTAAATTACCAACAGAAATACATAAACAATGTTAATCCTATGGGAAATATAAATTCCCAATTTTCGAAACTTTACCTTCTTTTTGCGCCTAGGATCATAAAAGTCATAACCTAAAATAATTCTGATCATCAGTTTGCTTATAAAATGGTTTTTACACTTGAAATCCTAAACTAAAAATTTAAAGATTTTCGAAAAATTAAATTTGATTTAAAAAAAAAAAAAAATTATTTAAAATTTGGATCAAGAATAACTACATAACATGTTTCCAACGCAAAATCCAAATTTGAAAGCATTTGAGCCAATGTCGAGAAATGCGAATTTCACCTATTGAAAATACATGGGGACGATATTCAATGAATTATTCTTCAAAAAGAAAAATCTTAATTTTTTTTCCTTTGGCGAAATTGAAGCTTTTATATAGGAGAATCCCCATTTCCAAATTTATAACATAAAAAAATTCGAAGTTGGTCAAAGGTTGGTCCAAATCTGTGCAGTTTAAATGTTTTTTATTTTCAATTTTCCCAATGTTAATTGTATAGGATATTTCAAACTTTTCAATTTTCGAAATTTTACGATCTTTTTTCACCTTGTGTCATCAAAATCATCACCAGAATCAATTTCCACAATCAAATCGTCATTATAACTACATTTTACTGCTCAAAATCTAGTTACTGCAAAACAATTGTGCATTTCCCATTGGAAATACATAAACAATGTTAATATTATGGGAAATGTCAAATTTCCAATTTTCGAAATTTTACCTTCTTTTTGCGCGAAGGATCATAAAAGTCATAACCTGAAATAATTCTGATCATCAGTTTGCTTATAAAGTGGTTTTTACACTCGAAATCTTAACCTAAAAATTTTAAGATTTTCGAAAAATTGAATTAGTGATTTTAAAAAAAATTTAAAAAAAAATTTATTTAAAATTTGTATCAAGAGTTACTACATAATATGTTTAAAACCCAAAATACAAATTTGGAAGCATTTGAACTAATGTCGAGAAATGCAAATTTCACCTATTGAAAATACAGGGGGACGATATTCAATGAATTATTCTTCAAAAAGTAAAAATCACAATTTTTTTTCCTTTGGCGAAATTGAAACTTTTATATAGGAGAATTTCCATTTCCAAATTTATAACATAAAAAAAATGCGAAGTTGGTCAAAGGTTGGTCCAAATCTGTGCAGTTTAAATGTTTTTCATTTTCAATTTTCCCCATGTTAATTGTGTGGGAAATTTCAAATTTTTCAATTTTCACAATCTTTTTGCACCTTGTTTCATAAAAATCATCACCCCAATCAATTTTTACAATCAAATTGTCATTATAACTACATTTTACTGCTCTAAATCTAGTTATTGCAAAGAAATTGTGCATTTCCCATTGGAAATACATAAACTATGTTAATCCTATGGGAAATGTCAAATTCCCAATTTTCGAAATTTACCTTCTTTTTGCGAATAGGATCATGAAAATCATAACCTGAAATCATTTTGATCGTCAATTTGCTTATAAAATGGTATTTTACACTCGAAATCGAAATAATGCAAAGTACAAAAAACGGCTTTAAAACAGTTTATGAGCACTTTCTTTTCAAAATTTCAACTTGTCATTTTCTAACCGAAAAATGATTTTTTTTGCCAGATTTTGAACTTAGGGGAATTTACATTCGATAAAAAAAATACAATTTGGATCTGTTTGACCAAAATGAAATTTTCCACTCAAATATACTCAAAACCTAAAAATTTCACGATTTTCGAAAAAACGAATTTGAGATTTTAAGAAAAATTAAAAAAGTTTTATTTAAAATTTGGATCAAGCATTACTACATAACATGTTTCCAACCCAAAATCCAAATTTGAAAGCATTTGACCAATGTCGAAAAATGCAAATTTCGCCTATTGAAAATACATGGGGGACGATATTCAATGAATTATTCTTCAAAAAGCAAAAATCTCAATTTTTTTTCCTTTAGTGAAATTGAAGCTTTTATATAGGAGAATCTACAATTCCAAATTTATAACATAAAATTTTTTTGAAGTTTGTCAAAACTGTGCAGTTTCAAAGTTTTTCATTTTCTATTTTCCCCATAATAACCGTATGGGAAATTTCAAACTTTTCAAGTTTCGAAAATTTACATTGTTTTTGCGCCTAGAATCAAAAAAATCAGCAACCGAATTGATTCTTTTTATCAATTTGCTTAAAAATTGGTATTTTAGCACTCAAAATCAAAATAATGCAAAGTACAAAAAACGTCTTAAAAACAGTTTTGAGCGCATTCGTTTCAAAATTTCAAGCTGTCATTTTCGAGCTGAAAAATTATGTTTTTGCCAAATATTGAACTAAGTTGAATTTATAGAGTGTTTCTCAATATAAAAACACAATTTGGATCCATTTGACCAACATGAAATTTTCCGATCAAATACACTCGAAACAAAAAATTTCCCGAATATCGTAAAATTTAATTTCTGATTTCAAGATAAATTAAAATTTGGACCAAGAATTACTATAAAACATATTTCTAACCCAAAACAAAAAATTTGAAAGCATTTAAGCCAATGTCGAGAAAAGCAAATTTCACCTATTGAAAATACATAGGGGACGATATTCAATGAATTATTGTTCAAAAAGAGAAAACCTCAATTTTTTTTAATTATGTTGAAATTAAAGCTTTTATACAGGAGAATCTCCATTTCTAAATTCATAACATACAAAAAATGTGAAGTGGGTCAAAGGTTGTCCAAAACAGTGCAGTTTTAAAGTTTTTCATTTCAATTTCCCCCTCGAAAAAAAATAATTCACGAATTTCGAAAAATTGAATTTCGGATTTTAAGAAAAATGTAAAAAGTTTTAATTTAAATTTGGACCAAGAATTACTATATAACATATTTCTAATCCAAAATCAATAATTGAAAGCATTTAAGGTATACATATACATTACGAATCGCGAAATTTGACTCAAGTCTGCGTTTTTGTTTTTTGGTTTTAAAATATTCCCGAGCTCATTGCGATTAAAATGATACCATTTTCTTTCTGAGACTCAATTACTTTTTACTTACACTTAATTACTTTTTAAATTACAGTAGGTTTTGTGAACCGGTTTTGTATCTCGTTCATTAGTGCAGTAAACTTTAAACGCGTTTTCTGAAGAATGACATTTTGGTGTTATACGACTTTACGCCAACGGTCATGACTTCATAATAAATGGTCCGATTTACAAAATTCTAACTTTGTTTTGTAGACAATAGTTGTGAATGTGTTTTCTATGAAGTATTTAATATATATTGTTATAAACACATTTGTTATGCATATTTTAATATTAATTTTTTGGTGAAAACTATGTATTTTTTAAAACTTTTTATTTAAAAACTTATAATTAAATAAATATTGAAGCCAAATTCAAAATTCTCCATAGGAACGTGCGTCAATATAATGTATCTTATTTGCAATAAAAATAATACCTCTAAGTTAATTACAAGTTTATTTATGTATGTTCTAATAACGTCTTAATTAGTCACTTTGATTGCAATTATCTGATTCAAAAATTGACGGGAAAAAAAAAATTTGTATATAAAAATGCATAATTTTTAATTCTGATATACTGCCAAAAAGTTTGAAATTATAACCTAAAAATTAAAGAAAATCATCTCAATTGTATATGTATACCTTAAGCCAATGTCATGAAAAGCAAATTTCACCTATTGAAAATACATGGGGGACGATATTCAATGAATTACTGTTCAAAAAGAGAAAATCTCAATTTTTTTCCTTTATGCTGAAATTGAAGCTTTTATACAGGAGAATCTCCATTTCCAAATTTATAACATAAAAAAAATGTGAAGTGGGTCAAAGGTTGGTCCAAAGTTTTTCATTTTCAATTTTCCCCATAATAATCGTATGGGAAATTTCAAACTTTTGAATATTCGAAGTTTTACAATCACTTTGCGCCTAGGACCATAAAATTCATCACCCGAATCCATTCTGATCATCAATTTGCATAAAAATTGGGTGTTTTAGCACTCAAAATCCAAATTATGCAAAGTACAAAAAACGTCTAAAAAACAGTTTCTGAGCGCTTTCGTTTCAAAATTTCAATATGTCATGTTTTAATTGAAAATGATTTTTTGGCCAAATATTGAACTAAATTGAATTTATAAATGTTTTTTAATATAAAAACACAATTTGGAAGCATTTGTCCAAAATGAAATTTTCCGTTCAAATACACTAGAAACCAAAAAATTTCAAGAAATTTCGAAGAATTCAATTTCTGATTTTAAGAAAAATTTTAATAAAGGTTTGTTAGGGTGTTCAGCGCAGAACACCAGTATAACCTTTCATCATTAATACGTACAATTATAAGTTTATAAAATCATTAACAGTAAAAATTGACAATTTAGTGCACAATTTAGATAGTAAATGGGCAAGCTTAGGCTGAAACAGTAAAAGTGTAGTGAAGAATGGGAACGAACCCCTTAATTTCTATTAAAATGGGGCTGCAAAGGTAGATTGAAAGGGGGACATCTATTCAGTTTTATCTATTATATTTTTTGGATAGGATTGCGTCGGATAAAGCAAATGCCGCAAAAGGTCTAATTTTACTGTCCTCTGGGAGAACTTTATAGTTTATGTTAACTTGTAAATTGGAGTTGGCACACTTGGCGTTTTTATAGAAGTTAATATTCAACTTCGCCAAGTGTTCATCAATGAATTCATTTTTGAGATATCTGTGAATCTGAATTGAGTATGTAACTCGATGCTCCAACCATTTCACTTATAAAACTTAAATATCATTGGAAATTCGCATTAGTATGCTGGTTTTTTTAAACAAAAAGTGGTTGCTAACGACTGCTGAAATTCGGCTTAAAATGTATAAACAAAACATTGAAATGTTCAGTTAAGAAAAGAGTTTGATGATTCCGATAACTTATAGAAAATAAAAATATTCATGTCTTCAACACTGAATGTTGAAGTCAACTTGAATAACTTAGTAGTTAGAGGTGTCTAAAAGATGGAAATGATTTTCAGCAATCTTGATTTCGCCTAATTTTCAATAAGTTCTCTTATCCATAAATTCTACTCCCAACTATTATTAAATGTAATAAAAAAAAATATAATTACTGGAAAATAAATTAAAATTAAACGAAATTGCTTGGGAATGGATGGAAATCAATGGGTTGAAATAAAAACAAATTGTAGAAAGTTGTCATAAAGTATGAAAAAATAAGATAAAATATACAATGCAATGATTTACAAAATTTGCATACTGCAGTTTTCAAGGAATCATAATCGCGAATTTGTAATAAAATCTAGTTTTCAAGTGAGTAAAATTATTATTGAAATGTACTGATAGATTGTTTTATAATCAAGTAATGTTCTTCATGCAAAAAAAAAAAAAAAAAGAAATATTACATACCAAAGCAAAAGTGCATGCCTCTCATTTCTTCAAATCGCTTTTAAAAATATAAAAAGTCTTGCGTAAACTGTGAGGTCATTTTTTTACTCAAAATGGCCTCGAAATGAGCGATATTGCAATAATAGTCTTCAAACATACCTCTATTGTTGCAAGATAACAATGTGAAGTTGCAACAACACTGAATCTTCTGGAATCAAGAGTGATCTCAAGGAACTGATTGTATACAAACGTTCCAAGAATGCATTTGCATAAGGTTTAAAAGCCTTAATATGGAAGTATATCATATTAACAGGGCTGCCACTGACTTTAAGCTTTGAAAATAGTTGCTTTAGTAGCCCCAGATGTTAAAAATAGTAGCCAAAATAGCAGTCTCAGACTTTGAAAATAGTAGCCAAAATAGTAGTCTCAGAAGTTGAAAATAGTAATTAATCTCTTTTTTCAAGTCGACAACTGAGGACTAGAGTTGAAAAACGACCTAAGTACCAAAAAAAATCAAAAATCTTTTTTTTACCAAAAAATATATTAAAGCCAAGCTAAACAAAATGGAGAACGGAAAAAGGGCAAACTCCAGTAGCAATAGCTCAAATTCAATCTGGTACTGTCATAGCCTTAAGGTACTTGACCACCTTATAAATTAAAAAAAAAAAAAATCAACGGTCCAAGGATAGCAGATTAACAAGTTGTAAGTAAAAAAACTTGATTTTTTAAAAACTATTTGAAAAAAATAGCAAGTAAAAACTTTAAGCGCGTTTTTCTCTAAACTACATTTTTTCAAATGACATACATTTTATCTCTGAAACTAATCAACCGATTTCAATGATTTTAGTCTTGTTTTGTTCATTGACATGTTTGTACGCCAATTTACCACATTTTGCCGAAAAAATGTAATTATTACAGTGTTTTTTTAGCAAAAAATAGTGAAAAACAAGGTGTTTTCCAACCTTTATTTTCAAATAACCGCCATTTTTTTTTTTTTTTTTTTAATTTTTGGCAATTTGTGGTAAACTATAACGTAAGAAACCTTTCTTTTGAAGATTCCGGTTTTTTTTCTTCAGATTCAGCAATCCTGAGATTAACTGTCCGTCGTGGGACACCATTTTTTTTTTAGACTTCGACTTTGGCACCTCCTGAATAGTTGTTAAAAAACGAAATTTGAAAAATCAAGTATTTTTGTGTTTTATAAGCTTCAAATAAAAGTTTAAAAAAAAAATCATTGTAATATCTTATACAGCAAGGTTCCCACTCAAATCACTAAATGAAAATCAATGACTTTTAAGGACCTTTGAAAATTTGTTTTCAGGCATCATGTCTATATATAAATTTTTAATAAAGCACATTCTACCAAAAAAGTTACAAGTTGGTGGATGCGTAATATAAATATAACAAAAGAATTCCGATACAGTGCAGATAAGTGGCGGTCAAGCGGGGATAGCAAGTCCGAGTTGTATTTTTATAATTTTTGCAGTTGCGCACATAACATCCGCAAAACTTAAGGACCTCCAAGCATTTTCAATTACTTTTAAGCACCTCTAAGCATTTTCAAGGCCTTGAAAACAAGTTCAAAATTATTAAGCCCTTTTCACAACTTTCAATGACCGTGGGAACCCTGTACAGGAGATGAAAAAAAACCTATTGAAAATTTTATATTTTTTCAAGGTGGTCAAGTACCTTAGGTACCAGATGAGAGTGTTTTTAATTTTTTGGGTCTCCTGAAATATTTTCTTTTTTGAACTTGGGTCATTTTCTATTTCTAGTCCTCAATTGCCTTGCTCTTACTTTGAAGGTTTAAGTGTTCAACAAGATCGGAATAAACCTATTGATTAACATAAAACACGAAAACCCAGAAACCACTCCCCGTTAAATATATGGTCTTTCGATTCAAAATAGTGTCTTAATACTAAGTAAACACAACATCCCTTACGATAAAGACAATGTGTCGTAACACTCTTAACGATACTCGATCCATTAAAACGTTCAAAAGAATCGAATATCCACTCTTTTTCATGCCTTTTTTTATTAAAAGCAATAATTTTGTTTTTAAACCTTCAAAGCAAAAAAAGTTGAAGCGACGATAAAAATCGACTGGCAAATATATATATATATATATATATTTTTTTTTAATTTTCAAAAGTCAAATTGACAAAACAGTTTCATGTTTAAACAATAACAGGCGGATTTTTAATTTTTTAAGCGACATTCTAAGTAATTAAACTAGGGGTGTGGAACATCGCACAACTTTCAATTACACTGGATTTGTGTCTTTTACCTTTTGTATATTTTCATCCTTCATTTAAAATAAATGGCCAGTTTAACAATATTTTTGCAATAATTCTTGTATGCGCCTTTAAAAAAATTTAAAAAAAAAAAAAATCGGCAAAATGGAGATTTTGGCGATATACTTTTCAGTAATCCTTATATTATCCTTTATTATAAGCAAAACTGAGAGGAGAAGAAAAAATGATCGTTGATGAGGTATGCTCAAGGAAAGAGAACTCAGTGTTGAAGGCATTCATTTTTCAATTTTTTACGCCATTAAAACATTTTTACGGGGATTTTGGAGGTGGGGATGTTTAGAATACCTTAAGAGGCTACCACAGTGATTTCTATCAAAATCGTTAGAGCCGTTTTTTAGCAATCATTGAAAAACATGATTTTTTCAATGGCAAATGATTTTTTCAATGGTAAATAAAGCACGCACGATTTTGACGAAAACCTTAATTGTAGGTCCTAACCCTCATACCGAATTTGAACATCGTAGGTCCATTTGTTTGGGAGTTATGCTGACCACAAACAGACATTTTTTCTAGATCACTTTTTGAAATCGGGTTGTTCCAAAATGCGAATAATATCATGTGTGATTTTTAGTGTGAATTTCAATCCATATGTGTTAAGTTGGAGTTTTGCTTAGATTTTAGTGATAAGTGATGCGTGGATGCGAAATGTCATACAATAAGCTCCTCCTATTTCGTGATTTTCAGTACCTGGTGATTGACTTGGGAAAATAACAAGAATTTCTTATACTTAAATACTACAACTACCTTGGCTAAGTTAGGTGACTTTTTTAACAAGAGAAGAAAACAATTTACAATGACATTATCAGGCCATTTAAACTGCGGAAAAGTAGATGCTCCATTGGCTAAGTAGCAAACCTGATAGTAAATGTATAATTTAATTGGAATTTTTAAGCAAATACAAATTTTCAATTGGAAAAGAACAGGTTAAGAAAACTGTCTATATTGATGGCATTTTCTTCCAGCATTCCCAGCAAATTCCACAAATTCATTTTTGTCAATTAAAGTAAATAAAGGCAAAACAATATGATATTTGAGGATATATTGTATATATTGTTGAGACTTGAATAACAAAAGATAAAGCATAGGAACCAAACAGATAGGCGAAAACAACCGCCTATGAAGTTAAAAATAACAATCACCCGTACGCAGTTACCAGGGAGATACTATCATTGGACTACAAAAATGACCACTCGATCCACGAATATAAACTAAAATTAACCCCTATTTCGACAAAGTTCACTCTTCCTACCACCTTAAAAAAAATCACCGTTTTGACATAACTGCATTAGTACTCAATAGCCGATTTTTTTGTTCATCCTACTATCAGACTGTAATTTCTTAAAAAATAGTCGCCTTAGCCCAAAAATAGTTGAAGGTTTTGCGTAAAGTAGTCTTTTTGGGCCCTTTTTTCCTTAAAATAGTAGCCATAGTCACCTGGACACCAAAATAGTCGCTTTAGTAGCCTTTTTAGTCGCCTGTGGCAGCCCTGTATTAAAGGCTTCATGGCAATGTGCACTTGCACAAAAGGTATTTCTCGAAATCGATCTTGCAGAGTTCGATAAATCACCTTATGTGTCAGAGTAGAAAAAAGATTCCGTAAATGTTTTTCAATATACTGCCTATCTCATCTAGCATTAAAACGAGTTTTTGAAAATCAAAAATTTAACATACGAGTAATATTGAAGGAATTACTTTTTGAAATCAGTACTGATGTAGAATGGAAGAGCTCCTTAAGAAAAAGTACTACAGAGTATTCAATGGGGTCTAGTATGTTCCGTCTTTTTAGTATAGTAATCAACTACGAGTAAAAAGAAAACTTTTAGTTGCACTCCCTACAATCGTCCGAAATGGGGGGGACCAAGATTTTAAATTTAAACACACGAAAGAAACTTCCTATATTGTCCATTAGGTGACGCCACCATTTTCAATAATAAATTGAAAATAATCATTTTTATCTACTAAATACTATTTTTGGACTTAAGTTTTTCATAACAAAATGGCAAAAGATACATATCTAGTCTTTTCAACTCGAACAGGGTGACCACAAAATTCAGGTGGGAAAATTTCCCTGATAATTCCAGATATAATATTAAAGAGAACATGTGCTTAAAAAAGACATTATGCCCATTTCTAAGAAATTGCTTTGGTGGTAATGAAGTTTAAATTATTCCATTACATAAAACTTCTAACGATCACCGCTACAATTCTTCTGGTAAATGGCGCCAAAATAGGGTTGAACGGGGAAACGTACCTTCAGAACAAAGAAATTTCCTCGATACTCGTCAGATTTGAAAAAGTTTACTGACATTTCCAGGTTCTGTGGCCATTTAGATAGGAACAAGTAAAAACTAAATTTTATTTAAAAAAAGTTCATCAAATTTCAAATTCTATCTTCTTCATTATTCTTTCCCGAATATTTTTTAAAAAAATTCCAAATAATACACTCTAATTATTTAGGCATCGAATTTAGAATAAGTAAAATAGTTTTCGAGAAAAACAATAGATACTATGATGTGAAACAAAAAGCGTAAAAAACAGGTATTTTTCAACATTTAAATTTGTAAGAAAGCTTTTATTTTACTTAATAATCCATGCCTATTTTTTTCATATAGATATAAAGAATGTCACACACAAAAATTCGAGTCATTTCATTCATATTCGTTTTGCAGTTTTAATTTCTAAAAATCCGAAATGAGAAAAAAAGCGTTCGAAATATCGAAGGAGCAAGGGACAAGTTGAGCATTTTTTTTATTTTTATTAAGAATGACGAAAGACAACTAAAACTAGAAAAAGTTTTGAAATCCGTTTAATATTTCTCGAGTTATACCAGTTTCAATTTCCTACTTTTAAAGGCGCGGCAAAAACGAGACTAGCCTAGCTGTAACGTCTCCCTACGTCATAATCCGACTCAGGCTTCGCGCGGTCTTTGAAAGTATCGTGAATTTATTCGCATTGCTATAGCGCATTTTTTCCCCCTTTTAATCTTATATTCTTTTAATCGATTTAAAATCAAGTCCTCAAATTCAGCGTACAAACATTGCCTCATCCCGATTTGTAAGACTTCTTCAATTTCCAACGCTGCTAAATTATTTATCAGTGTTGCTAAACATGCAGATATCTACAAGAAGTGGTGTAAAGTCATGAAAACGAGACAATATTTCTGCAAAAAGTTCGCGACACGTTTTTTAAGATCATTTTTGATGTGATAATAGCACACCAATGACTCTTGTTAAATAATATTATGACCTAATTATTTTGAATTAGTTTAAAAATGTGTAGACAAAAAGTTCATAAGTTTGGAATTGAATTTGAATATTAATTCCTATATTTTTTTTAATATTAATTCTGAATGAAACCTAACACTTAAAAAAATATTGAATCGTTTTATTTTTATGAAAATATAAGTTCATAGAGCTGAAGAAAATGAATACCACAATGGTGTTCGTTCGACTTAACATTTTCCGATAAATTCACAGTAATAGAATTATTTTCTGGCTTTTTTTTTTAATGTTTGCATTGTGGAAACATGTAAAAAATCGATTGTCTGTAATATTTGATTTTACAATTCTTATAATCCATTTGTTGTTTAAAATCATCCCGAATATAATATAAATATTGTATTAACTATGTAATGGCAGAAGCTATATTTACTTCACCACGAACCAAAGCATTGCCTATGCTTGAGCTTATGTAATTAGTTAAAGACGAATGTAAAATAAAAATACATCTACAGCAGGGCATGAAACAAATATGAGAAAAAATAATAAAAAATAGAATCTTTTGAACAGTGGCGGCTGAAGCAGGGGCCCCTCACTTTTTGGGACCCTGATCCGACTTGTATATACTTGATAACGTTGCTTTGAAATTTCTGTAAAATATTTTTTAAATGAAAGACAATTGAAAGCAATTATTAATCTTGCAATATTAACTATTGTGCGTGAAGCAATAGCTCTCTTGCCACAAACTCGTGAAAATGTCAATCGACCGCACCCATTTTAATAAAAACACACTCCGTCCATCCCTTCTCTTAAAGACTCAATCATAATGACCTTGAAGTCTATTCGCGGGGACGCAATTCTTGAAGGATTTATTACCCCTTTCTCGGAGACCTTGAAAAGAACATAGATTAGAGCTTGTAGCCAG
The DNA here is from genome assembly GCA_963978545.1 of Linyphia triangularis. NCBI lineage: Eukaryota > Metazoa > Arthropoda > Arachnida > Araneae > Linyphiidae > Linyphia > Linyphia triangularis. The sequence goes on along the minus strand of OZ021721.1, from coordinate 12,951,248 downwards.
GTCCTTCACTTCCTGTGTGTTTTTTTTTGGGGGGGGGGGGGGAGAGGAGTGGGTTCTTTCTTCTTGAAGGGTATCAATTTACTGCAATTCTATTAGGAATGAGTCACTTTGTTTGTTGGGCAAAAGTAGTCGGGCTCGAGCTTGAACTGTCGAAAGAAGTGTTGGAAGTTTCTACAGCGCATGGATGAGCTCAATTGGTTATGTATTTCATTATCTTAATTATCATAAAAATATCATTTCTTTTTAATTCCTTCGATTTTAGAGGTGATTAGGCAAATGAGTTATGCAGCAAGTAAAGTTAGACTGTCCTCATCTCCCTCCTCCCATCCTATTTCACCACCTGGTCATCGTAGCAACCTCATTGACTTGACTGAAGTCTAAATCCGCTTCTGAGTATGCAGACATCTTTTTGGTATAGCAATGAAACTTCATTTTATGAGTAGTAAAAAACAATTATTTTTTTTCAATTGAAACATTTTTATCCATATAAATATGTTTGACATTCCCAACACAGAATATTAGCTATCTTTAACTCATTCAGTTGCCAGAAATGTCCATTTATGAGGACAACAATAAACGAATTTTTTGTGGTACATGCCACAAGTGACATAAGGCTCTCTCTGACTGAACAGTTAACAACCAAAATTTTTAATCAGTGAAAATATAAGATTGAAAATGTTTTTCCGTTGAGTTTAAATAAATAATTTAAAATACATACTTTTTTTCTGAAAGTCTCACAACTTTTCTTCTCTTCATTTTTAAATTTTTGAAAGCCATGAGCCATAAAGTTCAAAAGCTATAGGACATGGGGTTAATTTTCTTAAGCCATTGGCATTGTAGACATTTGTGTTATAATCATTCATTTTATTAAAACATATATTTTATTAAAATTTATTTGGATAAGGGGACTAGGTTCCTTCAAACTTTTTTATTTAAGCATTTAAAATTATAATCTTTACATTACCAAGTAAAAACAAAATTTTATTAAAAAAAAGTTCACATATTACTCTAAATTTTCAACAAAAAAATTATCAAATTTAAAATTCTTTTTTTTTTTCATTTTTCAATATATTTTTTAATTTCTAGTAATATAGTCTAACGTTTTAGGTATCGAATTTAGAATAAGTAAAACAGTTTTCGAGAAAAACGATAATTACTGTACCTATATATAAAAAAAGGGTATTTTTCAACATTTAAATTTGTAAAAAAAAAATTGTTTTTACTCAATAATCCATGCCTACTTTTGTCAAATAGATATTAAGAATGACACAAAAAAAATTTCAAGTGATTTCTTCACATTTGCTCACAAACTGAGAAAAATGCGATCGAAACATCAAAGGCGCTATTGCAGCAATGCTAAATTCTCCTTAAAAAATATAGTTTTTTTGCAATTGAAGTTATCGGATCAGCTAAAAAACTTGCCAGAATAAAAAGGTTTCAAAGATTATAAAAACGCAAAAATTATGATTATTTTTTGTGAGAACAAGGGGTACCAAGCCCCCTTAACTGCTCTTATAGCTTTGTTTTATGTATATTTGAATAACATTTAATTGCATGAAACTCGTGTATTTTAAAACTTACAGCCCCCCTCACTAAAAAAACCCCATGCCATTGTTAATTTGGGCCCCCTCACTTTTACTACTCACGAGCCACCACTGCTTTTGAAGCTTTTCAAGTTAATAGGAGTTCGTTCTAGCGGACTGTATGCGAACATCGCCGCCCGACTGTTCTTACTACACTAAAATTATCTTTTTAAAAAGTAGTTCAAAGAAAATTGTATCAGCGTTTTAATTGAATAGGAATATACAAGCACAGTTAAATTAAATGTATAAACAAAATTAAATTCTATTTGGTTTCTATTCTGCTTTGACAATTTGTTAAAACGATCCATTTTATTTTTTTTAGTAATAAATGTCGCCAACTTTGCGAATAACAGGCGTACAAGTTGTTGAAAGAGGTAACAAGTGTTCTTGAAAATAAGAGAGTAAAATTTCTAGCAGAATATAAATTAATCTGAACTGAAAAAAAAAAATGCTATATTGAAAATAATGGCAAACTTCTTTTTTAACTTTATTGTATTTTTATGGTAGTTGTTTACATAGCTTGCCAAGTTACAGACATTTCACTTATTAGTAAACAATGTGGAAACTTCTATTTGAAAATTTGATTTTAATAGCAGATGCTACTAGTAGCAGAAACAGACAGACCAAACCAATCCTGTTTCTAGTTTTGGGGACTTAAGGAAGTGAAGATTGGCTGAAGTAAAATCCGAAAGAAGATTTGCTCAGTGAAGTCAGTTTGAATTCGAAAAATACGGTCACATACATAGATTTGTAGCAAAATATAATTTTGATTATTACTTTTAAATTCAGGGTGGCCACAAAATTTAGGAAAAAAGTTTCCTGATAAATCCCCAATATATTTCTAAAAAATTCTCTAATTTTAAGGGAAATTTTTGTTCAGATTTTCACAACTTTTCCAGATGTGTGATCAATAGTGTTGCAAATTGACTCAGAAAATTCTGCTATTGGACACACCATAGTTGAGGAGGTGCCATGCAATCATAAATACAACAATTCAAACAATATTTTAGAATTGTAGCTATTCACCTCTTTTTGAGTTTTGAAAGTTGACATTCTGTGCAAAAAAATACATTTCTTGACATGTCATGTTCTAAGCAGATATCCGTTGAATCCTCCCTCAGCTTATGACAATTTTGCTACAGAAAGGCTACGATTGTGTCGCACAACTCCCAGAATGCATATTTTTTTTAATAACTTTTGTTCTCTTGAAAGAGAGATTTCGTTTTTCCATTGTTATTGAATAGTTAATAATTTATCAAACAGTCTACTTCACAGACATGGTACAGTTTCCAAAAAGGCATAATTTCTCACAAATGCACTGGAAACCAGCAAAAAAAAATTTAGATGTCAGACAACTTAGAAATATACTATAATAGTTTTGTCAAACAAGCTGAAATCAGTGTTTTGCTGATCTGTGACAACTCTGATTTCAGTGCTAAAATTAGGTAAGAAATGGCCGAAGATAAAGGGTTGAAGAGGACAATATTGGATTTAGAACAAAACCTAAAACTAGGGGAAACAAAAACAGTGCCCAATTCGGGTGCAACTCTACCAATAATACACGGTTAAATTCCAACAATGTCACAGAATTTTTGGGTTTAGAAATATCTAGGCATAATAAAGGTATTAATTAATCTTTCAGAATCTGAGTACATTAAATTTAATTCTTACAATGTCACAGAAATTAAACGCTCATACCAACAAATAATTGAAAAACAAATAATTGAAAAGGTAATTGAGCATAAAGCGCGAAAGGTTTCAAGTGGCAACAAAGCAATTGGTAAAAAAAGTTGTTGCTGAAAGAATTTAGATGAAAATTGAGAGTACAAAAAAGCTACAACAATTGCAAAAAATCTAAACAAATTTACAGGCTTACCAATTTCAAAAATAGCCGCTATGACAATGTGAAAAAGAATAGAGTTGCCAGGTAACAGAAAACATATCCCAACATTTTACTTCGTTCTTGCAAAATAAAACACATCCATCCAGTCCAATCAAAAAGAAACATGCCCAAATTGCAATGTTTAACTAAATATTAACCCATATTCCTATAAAAATTTACTATCGATTTTAATACAAAATGATGTATATAGAAATTTTACATGTGTGAGGTGAAAAACTAAAGAACTTTTTTTTTTGTGTATTCCCAACAAATTTTTAGTGTACTCATTTGCATAACATCTCTTTAATCTTTGCTGCCAATTACTTTCCGAGAAAAAGGTACATAAAGTATGTAAAATTAACAATACAGGTATCGAGGTTATCGACACCCCCTCAACTCAGTTTTTAATTAAAGCTAGGTGAAAAGTCCTCATATTTTATTAAGTTAATAAGGACTGGATGATTCGAATTTCACAAGTGTTATAAATTAAAAAATGCATCACAACTTAAGGACCAATGTCGTTTCGCGTCAACAATAAAATTACAAAATTAAAAGTAGTTATTGCCTATTTTGAGGTTGGACGGTGTAGCTTAACAGACGTTGAGCTTTTACTTACAGATGTATTTTGTTTTATTTTCCCGTCTTTTTTTTTATAATTTATAAGGCTAGTAGAGTACCTTAGAGACTGTTTTCCAGCAATTTCCTTCAATACAACAGCTTGCATTTTCACATCTTTTGAACTTTTGGAACACCCCCAGGGGTCAAAGTGACAAAATAAGAATATTTTTTGTTTTTCCTCAAGTTTTTACACATTTAAAAATCAAACCTAACACGCACATCTATTCCTAAGTGATTCAACAAAAGATCGCTTATTCATATCAGCTACAGCATTTCAACACCTTTTAGTTATTTTCAATTGATTTCAACTCCATCACTGCTAGGTTTAATTGCCTCAAATTTCAAAAGGAAGCTTGTTGTTTAACATTTGAAACTAAAGCCATTACTTTCGCTCTCAAGACATCTCCAATTTAGTACAATCCCAGATGACCTAGCTTGGAACAACATCTAACACCAACAACACACCCACACTATCAACCATCAAGCGGACCAGAATAAGGGCAGCTTTATGCAGCTTGATTTAGGAACTGACTTGCGGTTGTTTTATGCAGACAAAAAAACATCATCGAAACTAGAGAAATCTTTGAGTACCTTGCAAGAGGGATTTGGAAAGTATCTAACTAGATGGAGGAACTCCATACAGATTACCACCTTTTCTTATTTTTAGTTTCTCTCAATCCGAATGTCAGTATGACTGACACGGAAATTTTAGAGAGTGATTCAGGCCCAGACTTGATACAATTCCCACCAACAAGTGAAGGCGAGGATAAAACAAATAACCAAATAATAGAAGAGATACAGCTGGCTAATAAAATCAGCAGAGTAAAAAACCAACCAATAACACTGTCCTGGAAGACAAGGGTTTATAAGCTCTTGGAACAAATCAAGGACTCAGCTCACAAACAGGAAATACACACAACCAAATTTGAAGAACAACTTTAGGAAAGCCAAGAGAAATTTCAAACTTTGGCCAACTCAATTAAATCAATACAACAAACTCTCAACACTGCCCAACCACTCCAGACACCCATCCCTATCATTTCTAACACGTACAGTGCAATCCTGAAAAGAAAACCTACAAAAAGACCGGAGGAGAAACCATAGTTCTTAGGCCAGTAGAAAAATCACAAACTGCAGAGGACATCAAGAAAACACTCCAGCAGAATCTTAAACAACATAGCACAGGAGTGAAAAACATCGAGGTAAATCAAAACCAGGAAGTTATTCTAACCCTTATAAGGCTCCTTTCACATTATCCGACTTTTGTCGATCCGCAAAAAGTAGGAAGACGAAATTCTTTTAGTGGGGTGACGAATTGAATTGCTCCTTTCACATTATCCGACAGTCAAAAAGTCGGAAGAACGCGTGTTTGCAGCCGTCGGGTGCCACTGAAACGTCCGGCGTCAGACCGTCTGCGGGTGATTCAGTAGACCACGTAACCAAATGGGCGCTTTCACATTAGCCGACTTATGTCGGATGAAGAGTTGGCATTGAGCCACTGAAATTGCATTTTGATTACTTATTAGTTTGGTTATTCATCAATTATTAATAAATAAGAAATACTAATAACTTTTACATAATTACGCACATAAAAACAGACTAATTATTTTTTAATAAAGTAATGGAGGATATTGATTTGGAAGTTTTGATTACGCTGTTTGAAGCCGGACATGTGATGTGGGACAAATTTCTTGACGCCAACAAAGAGAGAAATGCTACGAAAGATGCTTGACATGAAGTTTGCGTTGAACTACACCCTAAATTTAATGTCAATAATAAAAATGTGTTTGGCAGACAATATTGATTTTGGTATAAATTACTAATTATATGTTAATTCATTATTTAAAAAAATTGACCACATTGAGTTTATTTTTCTTTCAATTTCCAACGTCTTAACATATTTCACGAGTGCAGTACAAGTAAATACAGAGTGTAAATGACAGGACTGTCCCCCCCCCCCTACATTTTTAACTTGAATAAAATAAGATTCGAAATAGGAATGTACCTTAATTTTTATCTCAAAATTGTGTTTTAGTATTTAAGTTCACTATGGGTCGGTCTTTTAATGGACATCCTCTACGAATACAGCATATTATATTTATATTATACTATAACACTGCTACTATTTATATTTACCTCAATATAATAGCCAGCATCTCAATTGTTTGTATGCAATTCCTAAATTGTGTGTTTTGGCGCTGAAGGACATCCTTGAGTTTTTCACTTAGCTCAGCGTTACTTAGCTTACTTAGTTGTAGCTTACGCGACCCGCAACAGATTTTTATGTGGCCCGTCGACAGCACAGGGGATTAAAAAATAAAATTTCACGTTGTGGACTTCTTTTTACAGAACTGTAAATTTCCCGAAATAGCATGCGTTAATTATGTAGAACAGAGTTTTCCACTATGTTTCCGAAGAATCTACATAAAGAAGCTTTCAGCAAGATGGTCATACATGTGATTAGTCAAGCAAAAAATTAGCTGAAATGTTTTTCGTCATTTTACAGCATAATACACAAAAACATATATTAGCGCACAAAATTCAATACAAATATTAGTTAAATTTTGGATATAAGATTGATTTCAATTAACTCTACAACAACCACGTCTCATTGTGATTGACACGCACACAATAATTAAATAAAGACAACTGTGTTCATGTATTAATCATAACTGAAAAATTTAACTTGACTTAAATGTTTTTGCACACATTCAGAAATTATAATACAGGGTGTCCAGCAAAATTTCTAATAAAAATTCAAGCATCATCAAAAAACGTTCAAGGACCCCTCTAGCGACCAATTATCACCATATTTTCCAGTATAAAGTATACCCCTCTTAGTAGTGTGCTGAACTAATTTTAGAAATTAGAAAAATTGTATGAAAATAAGAAACGGCTTATCAGAAAAGAATTGGGTTGTTATATTGAAAATAGGAAGAGAGGATTTTTTAAAGGCTCATACTTGAGACTGAGAAGAAAAAAAAGATACAAGATAGTTTACCAAGTCATAAATATGAAGGTCTAAATCTAAGCAGACAAAAAACACAGGGAATGTTACTAGGTGTACACTTTAATAGTTTGTGCTAAGCATCAGCCGCATTGGAACAAACAGCTTCATTTTGAGTATAAGATTCGAATGTGGTAGGATAGTTTGAGACTTAGGATTTTTTTTATTTTTTTTTCAGGCAAACATTTCTCTGTAATTTGGCAACTTTTGCAGTTCTTTCTTTCAGTTTCCTTTGGCACTAGCTTTTTCTTTGAAAACAATTGCTTGTCACTAACATTTCTGTTGATAAGTACTAAGGGAGGGAGATTCTACAAGACCATAATACAGTACCCAAGCAAAAAACTTTAAATTTCCACAGTTGAAAAAGCCAATTTTAAGCAATTATATATAAAAAAATGCTTTAACTTTTTAACTATTATTAATGGCTCTAGTTAAAATATAAAATTGTTTTTTTTTATATGATAAAATACATTATTTTATATATTATAGCAGTTAAAATTGCAATTATAAATAGTAATATACAGTAAAATTGAACAATTGGGTCGAATTTTTTGCACAAAATTAAATTAAAATCTTAGTAATTCTGTATATATTCAAATCAAAAGGCAAAACTGATCTTCACACAAACACTAATCACGGGCATAGCGGCTATCGCATCACCAGAAACCTAGGCGAATGACACCTAAAGAGGGCAGCAAATTTCGCAATATTTACTATTAAAACGGCTTAGTTGAAAATTACCATTACTCCAAAGTAAATATCGGCGATAGCGGCCACCGTATCGGCGAAATTCCGAGTAATTACATTGAAGCAACAATCGGAAAAAAATTAACACCACAACAACGTAAATTTCGACGATATTGCCCGCAGTTAGCAGCGTAAATTTATGTAAATACAGACCTTAAGTCAGCGCAACGCTCAACGAAACTAAGTACCATACACCAACGTAAATAATGGCGATAGAGATTGGTAATCTGTAGAAAAATTGGCCATTACATCGGAGGTTTGAGGAAGTCTGAACGCACATAAGATCCATGGCTGTCAGATTTGCCAGCAAGCTCAATAAGATTGTAATGTAGATTTGTATCGATCTCAAGAATAATCGAAATTTTAATAAGAAAAGAGGGGAAATCCGAATTTCAGACAAAATTTATCATCATGCAACAACGTAATTCTCAGCGATAGCGTCCGCCATAATCACGGGAAAACGGCCATTTCATCACCGTAACGTTCAGCAAAATGTCCATCGCATATCAACGTAAATAATGCAGATAGAAGCTATGATATTAAAGAAAAATTCCGAGGAAAAGTATTCTTTCCATCGGTGGTTTGGCGGAGTTTAAACGTGTGCAGATTTCGTGTTTGTCAGGAAATTCCATCGATCTCCGGCATGTTCGAAATTTCGGTTAAAAATCTTCGAATAGAACCATGTTTAAAGAGAACATTTCTGAGGGAAGGAGAAACTACTTTTGATCCGCAAGATCAATGGGAAAATTGTGGAAAAACGCCGATATAAGAAGACTTTTTCCGATACTGAAGAGGAGTGAAAATTTCTGAATTCAACCGGAAATTCCAACATTAATACGAATTTCAAGCATAATACACGATTTTCCCGAGATGCAAAAAACTCAAGTATATTTCCCAACTACTGGACACCCTCTGTAATAATAGTTAAATACAGAAAAAGTCCGATTATCTGGCATTCAAGATTCAATCAACTGGAATTTTTTGAAAATCAAATTGGTGAGAATACCTTTTTCGCAAAAAAAAAAAAAAAAAAAACACGGCGATAAATTGCCAAATTTTATACATTTTTTAATTTAGTTTGAGACTTTGAATTGGATTTTTATTAGAAACATTTTAAGGGAATGAAGGACGAAAGCAGACTTTTCAATACGATTTCCGAAAAAAAATTGAATACATCTATTTTCAAAATTGACACAAGTTTTTCAATGGATGATGGATAATTTTGATGCAATTCGCGGATTTCCGCAAATTCGCGGAAGAATCACATGTATGGATGGTTTTCATCAAGAATAAATTACAGGAATAACTTAACTGAATCTCATTTGGCTAATTTTTTAAGACTGACTGCTACAAACAGCAACAGAGCCCCCCCCCCCCTCTATTATAAAATAAACTGAACGATTTCGATCACCATCGTCTCACAATTGATATTGGTTAAAACAGAGTGAGTAAACTGGAAGCACAGTTTAAATACTTTTAGTTTAAAAGTTAGACCAAGTCCCATTGTTACGTTGGAACAAAAGACTCACTTCTTTTTAAGACTTTAAATTACTAATAACGATAATAATTATTTTTTAATTATTTGAAAAAATAATTACTTACCGATTGTTATTTTATTAAGATAAAAAAAAATCAATATTTTTTTTCAGTTGTCAGAAATGCTATATAGTGTTAAATCGATAATAATTAAAAATACATATATATTGGTGTATCCGGACCGCGAAAAGCTTCAACCTAAATCTATACGGCCCGCCTCTAAAAGTTAGTGGCAAACGCTGATGTAGCTTATCAAAGGAGGCAATGGACATTGTTTACCCTATTGCCTCTATCAGCGGCGATTATAAAACCATAATGCAACAATTTATTTATTTTGTGATTCATTGTAAATTAAATTTCGTAAGCTCTATAATAACCACTCAAACACAAACTGAACTTGTAATGGAAAAAACGTGCAAATAGTGGGAACGCTTTGCTTCACTCAACTTTTTCCGTCCGACGGAAATCGGATAGTGTGAAAGGAGTCTAGTGTGAAAGCAGGTGCTACCAAAATTGTCTTCCTACTTTTGCGAATCGACAAAAGTCGGATAATGTGAAAAGAGCCTTAGATCAATTGAACAGGCCACATATCTCACAGATCAAATTAATAGTAATCCGAACACAAACCAAAACATAACAGTTAACCTCAAAGAGGAACTAACGTGGACGTGATAATATACAGTGTACCTGCAGAAGTAACTACTAACACCCTACTAGAAACATTACAAGAAGCCCATCCCTCAATCTCAATAGACAACACAAGACACAAACACAGATTTCCAACAAAGAATCAACAGTTAATCATATAATCATACAATTCAACTCACAAAGGCTGAGGCCATAAAACTCATAACCAAAAAAAAAGAATATTAGTAGAATTTGAATTCTGTGCTATCAGACAGTTCCATACTGTCACAAGGTGTTACAAGTGCCTCATACACACCTCCAAATTCTGCACGGGCTTCCCAACCTGTAGATTCTGTGCTAATAAAATAACCACACCCCTGATACCCTCTGCAAAAACAATCAAATCTGTTGCATAAACTGCAAAACCCATAACCAAAAACACAGCACCACATTAGTAAAGACCACCCAGCAAGCAATTCAAACTGTTCTCTGTTGACAGCGGCTCTAATCCACTTAAAAGAGGGAAAGCCCCTACAGGAATGGCTGAACCCCCAAGAGCCAGTAGACCCAATGCATATCCAAACCACTCAGGTAATTCTTCCAACACAAAGAAGGGTTCTGCTGCCAACCCCCCCCCCCCCCCAACAACCAAAGAAGCCAAAAGAATTCCACAGACATAAATAACCAAAACAACTCGGACTCAGCCAGACGCACAGAGCAAAGTACAACAAGATTAAACAATTTTAAAGGTAATTACAGTCAGCTATCACTAGTTGATAATATCAAAATAACACAAATTAATCTACAAAAAGCCAGAGCAGCAAATGCAAATTTAATAGACACAGTCAGCAGCCACCAAATTGACATTATCTGTATCCAACAGCCATACACAGTGAATAGTAAAATTAGAGACTTCCCCTTAAAATAGGGCATCTACTAGGATGAAACTGCAAACCCACCTAGAGCTGCCATTGTAAACAACAATCCAAACTGGAGCCCAACTCTAATATACAAATCCAAAGACGACATAGCAATTGAGCTGGACTTCATTAACTCATCCTTCATCCTGGTATCAGTCTTCGCAGCCGCACATATAGACATAGACACAATAATGCAAACCCTTGAAAAACTACAAGACAATCAGGGCAAATACTTAATTATTAATGGTGACTTTAATTCATGGAACGTCACATGGGGATACCCAACCGATTCCCAAAGGGGAAATCAGTTGGTAGACTACAGAGATACCAGTAATCTGGTATTGCAAAATTCAACTGACCCACCAACTTTTGAAGCAATAACAGGCAAGGGATGGCCAAATCTAACCCTCTCCTCTCCAACAATAGCTCCCCAATTTAAAGACTGGCACATGTCTGACGTTCCATCATGCTCAGACTACAACTATATAATGTTCAACATAGTTACACACTGTAACATAGTAATAAACACAGCTGCAGAGGCAAGCCATTGGCAGACTTCAGCAAGAGGCTGCTGTGGGGGGGGGGGGGGGGCAACTGATTTTGATGCTAAATCCAACCCTCTAACCAAGCATCCATCCACTGCGGGAAAAGGGGCAACACCATCCTGGTCCCAACCATTCCACCAATATATGACCACATTATATTTACAGACGGTTCCAAGATAGATGGTAAGGTGGGTGCTTGCCTACATCTCGTATGTCAAGGGAGTCGAGACAACAACACGGTAGGGTTTCATGCATAAAAACAACAGTGTGTTTCAGGCTGAACTAACAGCCATTTTTTACGCAATTTAAGATACTACTAAGACAAATTACAAAATAACAATTATTAATTCAGACAGCCAATCAATTAAAGACCCTATACATAGAGCCCCACAAGTTAACAAGATCCAACAACTTCTCTACACGTATCACAAGTCACATAAAATTTTAATCAAATGGATCAAAGCACACAACAATATTGCAGGAAATGAAAGAGCCGACTCTCTTGCAAAAGAAGCAGCAATTAATCAAATCCATAACAGTATATTAGCGCCATCTCCCATCTTCATTACCTTCTTAAATCAAACTCTATTAGCAAATGCAAGGTTTCCAGAAGATTTCTTAAAAAATTCCCTGATGTGCGTTAGAATTCAAAAATACAAAAATTTAATAAGTACATTTAATTCTAAATATTTAAAGTATGATTGCGTCATAATAAATTTGCGGTAAAAATCAAAACAAGTATCTTTAGAGGTAGAACATGAAAAAGAATGGAAAACATTAATTAAAAAATACAAAATTCACCAACTACAGCCATTCTTGCTAACTTTAAGGTGAAAAGAAACCAGTACAATACTTTTCTTTTTAATTTAAAAAATAACACAAATAAAACATGTTATTTCTTAATATATGTCACATGCTGTTTCCTGTTCATTGCATAAATTTAAAACACTGTCCTAAATATTTACTGAACTTGGGCATGCATGAGCATAAAACTTAAATAATCAGCATTTTGCTATTCTGTCACAAACTTCACTAGGTACATATCTTTCGTGAAAAATTGTCTTTTGAAGTCAACTAAAGATAAACAACATATGATGTATAAAAGAAAAGGCCTGAAATTAACAGCTTCTTATAAATTTAATTACTCGTAGATGTATAGAAATAAAATTTTATACAATAGAAATTTAATTTTAAACTATAAAAGTACATATTAAATGAGGCAAAAAATCGTTTTCATAAAACACGACTAGCACAGGGTTCATACTGTTTGGGCAGGGGAAAAAAATGCAACGATTTTTAAAAGAAATTCCACTGCCCCCTTACTTAGATGCAGTAGCAAATTCAGATTATTTTTTTTTATGGAGAAGGATGCTTCTATTCTTTATTTGATTTATATTAAATATATAAATCAAAAACACATATAACTTTCAGTTAATTGTGTTTAATAAAATGTCAAAATGAAGTAAATCAAGTACAGGATCAAAACTTTCTCAGTTATGGATGCCTATAGATTTGTTGCACATCTGTAACACGGCATTGCAAGAGTTAATAAAAACAAAAAAAATCTGGTGGAATCAATTTGAAATATTAAGGAATTTAGGGTTCTAGTACAGTCTGTTGAAAAAAAATGCGATTCAAGAAAAATAATCACTTCTTTAAAGGCAGTCAGATTGAAGTTTTGAGGATTTTCTTTTAACAATAAGGCTACAGGCGGCCGAGCTTCTAAGCTATATGATAACGAAAAAGCTTACAGAAATAATTCGTAAATAATTAGGGTTCGAATATATTGTATTGTCAAAAAACGCAAGACATGAAAAATAATCATGTCTGTAAAGGATGCAGTCAGAGTTTGAAAATATTTTTAACAATAAGGCACCAGACAGGGAGGATCATGTTACGATGCTTTTAAGTTATAGGATCATGAGAAATCTAACAGAAATAATATGTAAATAATTGTTCCAGGCATAATAAAGATCACACATAAAAAAAAATTACAAATTAAAAAAAGGCGGAACATCAACAGGTGGTTGTAGGCGGGATATCGATGGTATAGCTTAGTTGCTGAGAGTAGAAAAAGTTCGGAAACATCATTCTCCCAAATTCGCCAAGTAGCCAGAAGTTGAGGGCTTTTTAAACGGACTTAAAAAAAAGGACTGGGGGGGGGGGGGACTGTATTCAACATGGCAACGTCACAGCATCCACTTCACGTGACAAGAGCAGAGATAGATATCAGCACAGGGCATGCAAGAAGGAAAACTTAAAAATTTCAGAGCTCCCCAATTAATGCCCTACATGGTAGAAGAACGTACAAATTTGTCCCTAAAGTTAACCTAGACTTTAACTTTGGGGATACACGTCTCGCTCAGCCTACTTCTAGCCAAAACCTCTGGAAAGCAGATACATGTGTATGTGGCGAAACTGGGGACTTCGATCACTACACATAACACTGCCCACTAACATACAACTGGCACTTCAAGGACCCAGGCAAAAAACTGGTTGAGCAAAGACATCTCTTCCTGAACCACAAAGGCATGATGGCCAACGTCAGGAGGAGGATGGATTACCTTCAATCATTGGGTAGGGACACTTGTGCTCCAGCCCCATAACATACTATCATCCTTGTTTTGTCCATGCATCATCCCCACTCACTTTCCTTCATCCAATTTTTAAGTTTCTTTTCCATCTTAGTATTTCCACATCCCAAATGAAACTGCACTCTTTAAGAATTAGAGCAAATAAAAATGAATAAAACAAACACAGAAAACTTCAAGGAGTTCCCAGACTGAAAAAAAAAACTCTCACTCTCAATTTTTCAATCATTAAGTGATTTGAATCCATCTCTCACACCGTCCAATTTCCTCTCCTATCGAAGATAAACACTTCAACACCAGGAGATGGGCACCCATCATGCATTAATCCTTCTACAATCAATCCATATGTATACTCTATTTTTTTCAATCTCCAACTTACTCCATCAAATTTATTCAACTATTCTCCCAAATTCAACCCAAACCAGCTATGTTCCTATCAATTTAACTTCTACACAGAAGATTGACTTCGAAGCCCAACTTTCTCCAACATTTTCCAAACCCTCAGTAAACCAACACTTAAGGCAATTCTCAATTTAAATAATAGCTCAGCTCATCTTTCTGAAATTGCCAACCAACCCACTTTTCTCTTCAATGTCTCAACCAACAGACCTCTAATTAGCAACTCATCAGCACAAAAGTCTTTTCCACAAGTCAACCGACTCCAATTTCCAGTAATCGTGGATTACCCATCATTATAAAAGGCCCTATAACACTCCTCCACTCTGTGAACATCACATTAAACGACTCACCATCTAACTAATTCACAGTCAATGCTACTCTCCAGCACTCTAAAACAAACCACATCAAACGTGCGAGTCTACACTCATCAGACAAGGGTGGGTGGGGAAAGGTGATACGTTGCATAAATAGATAGATAGCAGTCAGTCGGGACCATCTGGATAGATCAGGGGCCACAGACTGTAATTACCTGTCTGTGGAATTTTAATGAATGTCTCAGCATCAGGTCGAGTTCAATTGAATCTGGGATTGCAATAATATCCGAGACAGGAACATCAGAGATCGTCTCGGGAACAATAACATCAGCATCGGAATCCTCCACCCCACTATACACATGTGCATGCTTGGTAGCTTTCTTTTTCCGTGGTGGAATGACAAGAGCAAAAACAGGTCCGCTCAGTAGAACTGGCAAGTCTGGGAATGATTGAATTCAAGTCTTGGGACGAATTAAGCTGTGGTTCATTTCCTGCTTAGTTATATGAAATAATTATGCTGCTCGTTTGCAGTAGTTGCTTTTAAGTTGATAATGTTAATCGTTTGGAGTAATTAAAATTACTTTAGATTACATGGGGCCGAACTAGTTGTGTTCGTTGGTCGCCTTGTAATTTAAAGCTGCTGCTATGAACTTCGGATTAAAGTGTGGTTCCAAGAAGCTTAGCATTTTATTCCATATGCAGACAGTCGTGTCGCTTCGATTGCAGATTAGATTCAGCAAGAAGATCACTAAAGGAGGAAAATACATTACGATACGCTTCTATTTTGTGCCTGCCAACACAGTGGCACAGTTTGCGTGGTCATATCGCGTATACAGAGACATTCAAAACTGAAATTTGTTTTGTAATAACTGTTCAATATTTAAATTGTATTTGTTTCGATTGCCTTCTTTAAAAATATTACTTATACAGGGCTGCCACTGACTGTAAGCTTTGAAAATAGTTGCTTTAGTAGCCTCAGATGTTAAAAATAGTAGCCAAAATAGTAGTCTCAGACATTGAAAATAGTAGTATCAGACGTTGAAAATAGTAGCCTCACTTTTCGTAACGACGATTGTTTTTTCAAGTGGGTAAAGACCTTCCTCTTGTTTTAAAGGTTTTAAGTTATCGTCAAGATCGGAATAAAACTGTTGACATAAACACAAAAACCCAGAGACACTCTTCTTTCAATTCAAAATAGTGTCTAATACAAAACATCCCATACGGTAAAAGGCATGTGTGTTGGGGGAGGCATTATCGTATTTACATAACTGCGATGGAAGTTGGCAACTCAACCTTACTCCCAGACAGCACCTAACCAAAAAAAAGCTAAACTTCACGCAAAAGCGATGATAAAAATCGATTAGCAAAACAAGAAACATTTTTTTTTAATTTCCAAAGTCAAACAACTTTTTGGCAGAAAAACAAGTTTTATGTTTAAACAATTATACTATATAATGACAATGATAGGCGAATTTAATTAAGGCCAGTTTTTAATTTTTTTAACAGGATAGCTACAGAATTTGAGAAACAAACTTCCCAACATTTCTCTAATTTCGAGAAAATTCCCTGATGTGCATCTGTCGACGTTATCATTAAAAAAACGAAGAAAATATGACCAGTTTAAAAATATATAAATTTGACTATTTACAATTATATTTACTTATCAAAGTATAATTATACCAAAATATAAATTTAGGCTAAAAATCAAAACAAGCGTCTTTAGAGTATGAAAAAAATTGAAAACATTAATAAAAAATAAAAAAAAAAATCCCATAAACCAATTTAAAAACTACTAACTTCAAGGAAAAGAAACTAGTACAATACTTTTCTTTTTAATTTAAAAATAACAAAAATAAAACATGTTATTTTTTTTAAAATTCCATGACCCTTTGCCTGAATGTGTGCAGTAGCGCATTCAGATTTTTAAATTTTTGGAGGGGGAGGAGGATGTTTCAATTTTTCGTTTGATTTGTATTAAACATATAAATTAAAAACACTTATCTCTTTCAGTTAATTACTTTTAATAAAATGTCAAAATTAAAGTACAAAAAAAAAAAAAAAATCAAGTACAGGATCTAACCTTTTTTGCTTATTAATGCCTATAGATTTGTTGCACATCTATAACAGAGCTGTAAAGGGTTAATAAAAACAAAAAGATACGATGGAATCAATTTGAAATATAAAGGAATTTAGGGTTCTAATATATTCTATTGACAAAAAACACAAGACAAGAAGAAAACAATCATATCTGTAAAGGATGCACTCAGATTTAAGTTAGAGGATTTTTTTAACAATAATGCGCCGGCGGTCGCGAAGCTTTAAGATAACCAAAAATCTAACAGAAATAATGTGTAAATAATTGTTCCAAGCATTACAATGATCTCAAAAAGTAAAAAAAAAAAAAAAGGGGGGGGGGGGACATGAACATGCGGTTGTGGGGGATTGGCCAGTTTAGCTCAGCTGCTGAGAGTTGAAAAAGGTCGGAAACTTCATACCCCCAAATCGGCTAACTAGCCAGGTATGACTTTTACGAAAAAGCACATGAAAAAAAACCTGTATTCAACGCACAGGGCATCCACTTCTTGTGACGCGAGCCGGGATAGATGTCCGCACGGGGAATGCGAGAAAGGAAACTCAAAAAAATTTCAAAATTCCCTGACTAAAGAGTAATTTTACGAAATACCTTGACATTTACCTGAATTCCCGGTTCTGTCGCCACCCTGTTTAAGCTACATTCAAAGTAATTAAATTGCTTCAAAATATAAATCATTTTATTATTTATAAATTTAGCCACAACATTGAAATTCTAATCATTTAGCATCGATTGACCTACACGGCGAAATCATTCATCACATCAGCACCAATCTCGGACATAACGTCTATAAAACATCAATACTGTCCATACTGATAGCATTTTCTTCCAGCGTTCACCACAAATTAATTTTTGTTAAATAGAGTAAATAAAACGAAATAATTTGATATTTCAGTATATAACAGTGTATGCTCTAGCGCCTTGCAGAGCAAAAGATAAAACATAGGAACCTAACAGGCAGGCAAAAATGACCGCGGTTGCCGTCAAAAACAACTATCTCGTGTGAGCGATTACTATCGTCGGACTAACAAAATAACTTCTGTACCCGCGAATATGAACAACTATTTAGGTAGTATCTGCTCTCTCTCTCTTCCCCCTAAAAAAAATCACCGTTTTGAGAAGATTGTTAGTAACTTAATGCCGATTTTTTTTCGTGCTACTATCGAACAGTATCCAATTTCTTAAAAAATAGTCGCCTCAGACCAAAAATAGTTGAAGGTTTTGTTAAAAATAGTCGTTTTGGGCCCTTTTTTCATTGAAATAGTTGCCATAGTCGCCTGGTCACTAAAATAGTCGCTTTAGTAGCCTTTTTAGTCGCCTGTGGCAGCCCTGCTTATAATAATTACTAAATCATTCTCTTTGAAAAATGATTTTTCCCTACATACTTTAGAATTAAAAGGCTAAAACTACTTGTGCTGAAAATTTCAGAGCTGTAGCCCTATTAGAAATCGTTTTGTAAAATATATATTAATTAAAAAAAAAACTAAATAAAAATTTAATATTCTGATTTTCAAAAATCCAATTAAAAGACTAAAACTACTTATGTTGAACATTTCAGAGCTGTAGCCCAGTTAGAAATCGTTTTGTAAAATATTAATTAAAAAAACTCATTTAAAAAAAATTACCAAAATTTTTAAATTCTGTTTTTTAAAAGATCAATTAAAAGGCCAAAACGACTTAGGTGGAAAATTTCAGAACAGTAGTCCTATTAGAAATCATTTAGTAAAATATTTATTTTAATTAAAAAAATTAATTAATAAAAAACTAAATAAAAATTTAAAATTCTGTTTTTCAAAAGACCTATTAGTAGACCAAAACTACTTATGTTGAAAATTTCAGAACAGTAGCCCTATTACAAGTAAAATTAATTAAAAAGTAACTAATTAAAATTTTAACATTCTGTTTTTCAAAAGTCCAATTAGAAGGCTAAAACTACTTATGTTGAAAATTTCAGAGCTGTATCTCTCATTGAAGTCACTTAGTAAAAAATAAATTAATTAAAAAAGAACTCATTAGTATTTTAACATTCTGTTTGACATACATAAAATCAGAAAAAAAACTTCTTATGTTGAAAATTTCAGAGCTCTACTCCAATTTTAAGTAGGTTTCTAGAGATCCACAGACAGACAGACACACAGCTTGTTTTATTATAGATTGGAACTGATTAAGCTTTCCAACAAAAGTTCTTTATATTTTCAACAGTCTTCTGTCTCCAAGATGTACCTGAAAAGAAAAATTTAAACTATAATATACAGGCATGCCATGAAAGGAAAGCTTTAATAGCAACATCTATCTTATTTACGACTAGCTGAATACCCGTGCTTCGCCACGAAATTTAATCATGTACAATATTTTAGATGGCTGTGAAGTCCTGCATTGCAGAAATCCGTCATTGGTGTATAGGCCCCAATTTTCGGAGCTTCGCTCGCAGGAAGGTTCATCACAATGCAAAATCGAGCTCACTAAAAAAGTCATTGACACATAAGCACAGGCTTACTTAACTCGTCGAAAGGTTCATTGCTATGCAAATATGAGCTCGCTTTGCTCGATGAAAGGTTCATTGCTGTGTAAGCGTAAGGTCGCTTCACACACTAAAAACTAATTACTACGTAAAGCCTTAATATTACAAGCCCCTCCCTTGCCGAGAAATAATAAAAAAAAATTCCCTGTTAATAACAGTAATACAACACCCCGTTAAGAATATTTTGACACGTGATGTCTGTAAAAAGCAAAATTAGAAGGTCAAAACTCTTTATATTGAAACTTTCAGAGCTCAGAAGTCGCTTTTTGTGAATAAATTAGTTATTCCTTAAAAAATAAATTAAAATTTTAATATTCTTTTTGTCAAAAGCCCAATTAGAAATCGTTTTGTAAAATATTTATGTAATTAAAAAATTAATCAAAAAAGAATTAAATAAAAATTTAAAATTCTGTTCTTCAAGAGTCCTATTTGAAGGCCAAAACTACTTGCGTTGAAAATTTTAGAGCTGTAGCCCAATTAGAAATCGTTTTGTAAAATATTTATTAATTAATTAAAAAAGAACTAATGAAAATTTTAACATTCTGTTTGACATACGTAAAATTAGAAAGCCAAAACTTCTTATGTTGAAAATTTCAGACCTCTACTCCAATTTTAAGTAAGTTTCTATAGATCCACAGTCAGAGAGACACACAGCTTGTTTTATTATTATAGAAGACCGTCATTTTACCACGCACTGCAGTAAATGCATTGAAAAATAACCTATAAGGTAATAAAACCTAAAAATTATGAGGATTATTGTCCAAAAATCAGAGTTTTACGATGCTTTTTTGGGACCTGAAAACAGCCTGATATGAACAAGCAAAAAAAACCTGCTACAAAACAACTGAGAAATAATCCAACAACCATTCAAAGGAAAAAGATGGATTCGTGTTCCAGCAGTATTTTTAATTCTAGCAGTCGATTCCATACGGAATTCAAACGTCGACAATGGAAGTAAGGTTACATTTTTTATTATTCGAGAATTCGAAAAAAAAATCTTATAATGGGAATAACACGATACCAATATTTTTACTTACGGGCTAGATTCTAAAAATGTAAGCAAATGTTTGAAACTCAGAATGGAGAAAAGTTAAACAGCAGCTGGTGTCTGATATTGTGAACTTAAGCAAAACTTCTAAACTGAGCGTTTACTCCCGAATATATTTCTTCCCCTCTTAGCAATAAGTCAATTTGTTCAAGAGTTAGGCTATCTCAGACCTTTTTTCTAGATCACTTTTTTGAAATTAGGATATTCCAAAACATGGAAGGAAGGGATGGGGGGAATTCGACCGAATACTATATTTTCATTACCCCACGAGGGTAATTGCAAATAAAAATTAGCAATTTTGGCTATAACCGGGGCCATCGTGAAACCGCTCTTTCCCTCTTTAGTTGATCAGGCCAGACCACAGCAATAGTTTTCGTAAATGACGTCACACTTTCAACTCCACCAGGCTTGATTTTATTTTTCCTTCATGGACCTTTTGCCAACAAAAATGCATTGCATTATTTCTAAAATAAACTTCTTTCACATAATTAAAAAATTATTAGCAGCTTTATCCGGTGGATAAAACTACTAATAATTTTTGTACTTTGTGCATGAGTTTTTTTTAGAAATTTAATAATTGATGATTATAAAAAAGGAGATGATACTTAACTTATGTTAAAGTTGATTCGACAAGATTTAGGCTTTTGCAAAAAAATTTAAGTTTAAGATTTCATTCATGAAATATCCTTATCTTTCTCCCACAGTTTATAAATAATAACAAAATTGAGTTTGTTCATACATTTGATTTCGACAATTTATTCACTAGTATACCACATGATGATTTAATTAATATTTGCTCTGATATTTTTGATAATTTTTTTAAAGACTAATTTAATAAGGTAGAATAGTTAGAGTTTTGCAAATTTAATAGTTTTGAGAATTATTTATTGAATGGAAACAATTTTTATAGACAAACTAAAGGAATTCCTATGGGAAATAGCTGTTCTAGCGGCATTGCCGATTATTATGTACAAATGTTCGAAAGGAGATTTCTAGAATATAATAATACTGAAGCTTTTTGATATATTGATGACTTAATTATTTTTAATTTCAATGATTGAGATAAAATTATAGAGATTTACCTGAAGGATTTGATTAAAAAAAAACAATAATAATTACAAGAGCGCTCAGTATCTCGATTTAAATTTAAAGATAACTGATAATTCGGTAAATATTGGGGTTTATGACAAAAGACAGGATTTTAATTTTTAAGTTATTTGTCTTTCGAATTTTAATAGCAATTAAAATTTCAAGATTTTTAGAAATATTTATTTACACATCTAAATAAAATTAAAAGTATTTGCAATAATGCTCAGGCTTTAATTTGGCTTTTGGGATTTTTAAGGACAATTTGAGGAAAAATGGATTTATTAAATATTTTTCTTTGGTTTCTGATTCCATTCTTCGGGCGATATTGAAATCCATTTAAACAGCCCTAACTGGTCTAAATATTTCATTTAAAAAAAATTTCATTTCTTCGTGGAACATAGATGGCAGTGCAGTTTTAAATGTTTTATGCGGGGTAATTTTGGGAATTATGTTTTCAATACTTTAACTCTTGGTGCTGGACTGGGTTCATTTCAAATCAACGTGGGCATTAAACTTTTGAAGACAGCGATTTTGTTAAGTTTGGTTTACAAGGTATGTTTCATTTTAATATTAGTGAATATTTTTGATGCGTAGTGGCTTGAATGTGATTGATATATTATATCAATCGCATTTAAGAAACGCTTCCATTAAAATCTCGGCTGGATTCAAGCCCTCTGACAAAGAAACTCAGTCGGGATACAATAATATTATGTAGACTCAATAAATAATTTTTATGAATTAGCAGTTTGATTGTGTAGATTTTTATGAATTAGCAATTTGATTAGCAGGTAATTGAATTGTGTAAGAAATAAAACAAAATATTCAAACCAAGTAAGGAAAAAAAAGAATTTGACATGTTGTATCCACAAAAGTTTGTAACTGCAATACCTATTTTTTTATAAAGATTTCTCTAATGTTTGGTAAAATAAACGTTAAAATACATAATAAACATTAGAAAACAAAGTGAAACCTTAACTTTTTTCATATTTCTAAAAATTATGTGTAAATTTTAGCTTTATAAAACATGTCCAATTCGTCCCCGCCGACCAAACGGTATAGTGGTTAGCGTGCTAGGTTCTAGACCGAGAGGTTACAGGTTCGAGTCCCATGTTAGGCATGCGTGTTTGTAAATGTATGTTGGCTTGTCTAAAGACGAATGTTGCGGCGCATTATCGCCCTCGTGTTGCTGACGGCGCTAGATAATCTGAAAACAACCAACCAATTCGTTCCTCGCATTACAGATAGGACATTTTTCTTGCTATTTTAATTTACCTATAAAAATAATACATTATTAATTACCATCATATTTATATTTGTCAAGTGAGTTAATATGATTGAATATGTTATTCTTAACGTTTCAATGCCTTAACTGTAGAAAATAATTTACAGGAATATTTTTGTAAAATGAAGTCCCATCCATCTCTATTCTCCCCTATCTGTATTAGCGAGAGTTGAAGTTGTGACGTCACGAAAGCTATGGTCTGCCCCATCAACTAAAGAGGAACAAAGCGGTTTAACGATGGCCCCGCTATAACCCAATACATTTACCCTTCAAATCACATATTCCACTACCATGTTCTAAATTAGCATTTATGTATTTGCAACCACTTCCCAGGACCCAAGATGAAAAATAAGGACTTTTAAGGACCATGTGAACCCAGTTATTTTTCATTTTAAATTTATCATATTCATTCTTACAATTTGATATATAGAACATGAAAGAAGTATATTAGTTTTTAAAAGTGACCCTTTATATGAAGGGGAGTATTAAAAATGGTCATTATTAAGCCAAACTCTGAAAAAAAGTCTAAAACCTCAACCGGAAGTAATATCTGAGTGGAATATTTCCATTTGGTACGTTATCGAAATCAACCCTTTTATATACAGAATGTGATTTATGTGTGCATTTCAAGCTGTTGGTGTCGATTAGGGATAGACTTCCGGTCGAAATCTTAACGACTTCCGTTTGAAATTTAATTTTTTTTTTATTCTTTAATGCAAGCCTAACTATTTAACATATTATACGTGTTAATAGAGTTCATATTTTTTACCGTGAACCTACAATTTACGGTTTCTATTGAAAATAAGGGCATATTTTAGGCCCAACTTTGAAGTAGTATAAAACCTCGACCGGAAGTGTAATCCGAGTGGCCCCACTTCTGAAAATGATTCAAATGACATTATCTATCAATGTGCCAAATTACAGACTTGTTTCACCAAGTGCAGTTTTTTTTCCCTCTAGCCGCTCTACTATAAATGAAAAACTACATTTTGTTTAACTATCTACCCGAGCTCAAATTTTTGAAAGAATGGTTTTGTTTTTCATTATTTTTTTTCTCTTACTTTTATTTAAAAATAAAACAAAAAAAAGGTGAAAATCCTCATTGTCCTGATGAATAAACACTCATCAATTAGAACTTGTAATCAAGCTAATTTTCTCTAAATAATTTATGTGACATGAAAAGTTGAAATTATTTTATAGTTTTAATGCTAAAACCACAATTCCTGGCTAAAATGGTGAACATAGGGAGAATCTGTGAAATGTACTTTCAAAACAATGATAGAAAACTTCCCTGATTTTCGTGAAATGTCATAGAATTCCTTAATTTTTTTCCAGAATCGAAAACTCCGAATTTCACCTTATTTCCATCCCACTCAAAAATCCAAACTTAAGAAGAAATTTAAAACCACCTGAACACATAAAAAGAGACAAATATACAAAAGAATATTTCAATAAAAAGACATAGTACCTGAGAAAAGCTTTAAATTGGCCTTCTACATTGCTGTAAGTTATTAGGAAGTTTACTCCACTAAAGCGTCACACCCCAGGAGATGAGTGGATACAGCGATCAGCTTCAAAAAATTTATTCTTGTTAGGAAAAAATTTCTTTAACAGCATTTAAAGTCAAAATTTCTAAGCAAAAAGTTAAGTAACTATCAACTGTAGATAAATCTCAAAATAAAACGACTAGGGTGTCCACAAGAATTTCCCTTTTAATTCCTTGATTTCTCTCATCAATTTTCAAGATTCCCTGATTTTATGCCTAACATTGTTCTCAAATATCCCCAATGGAGAACTTGCACAAGTGAGAAAAGTGAATATTTTTGGTGTATTTTCTAGTGTTATCCAACGCATATACTAAAGCAGTGCAATTATTTTTTATCTTTATGCTTTCAATTAATCAAAAACCGTGTTTCAAATCAAAGTAAAGGTCACGTGACCAAAAACGCATATGTAACTGTGAAGTAGTTACGCATAGATTCCGTCGAAAATCTGAGGAGGAACCTTTTCTAAAACTTGGTTTAGAAAGGTTCCTTCTCTGCTCGACGACGTCAATCGCAAATATAGCTTTTCCCGCCAAATCGCTAAATGAAAAACTACATTTTGTTTAACTATCTACCCGAGCTCAAATTTTTGAAAGAATTGTAATGTGTTTCATGATGATTTTTTCTCTACTTATATTTTAAAATAAAACAAAAAAAAATGTCAAAATCCTCATTGTCCTGATGCAGGGGTCAAAGTGACAAAATAAGAATATATAGGATTTTTTTTTTTTTTAAATATAGGACATTTTAAAACATCAAATAACTGCACACAGTTGCTACTGAACTTAAAAATTAACTCGTTATACATTTATATACGCATTATATTGCATTTAAGAGAATGAAAACACACCTTTAAAAAAAAAGAAATCGCCTGATCCTGAATATGTCATCCGTTATTGCCTCAATATGCCATCCCTAAATCAAGTTTTATTAAATTATTTGCAATCTTGAGTCTTTTGCTTCCAGTATCTATAGCTGCTTGAACTGCTCCGATTTCTTTAAGTATTTTCTTTTTATCTCTGTTTGCAGTCATTTGTTTATTCAGATTTATTATTCAGTGTCGGTTGGATTGGCGGCGAAAATTGGGAGATTAAGCGCCGAATGTGGCGAACCGTGGACTTGGTTTTCCGGAAACCCTAGAGACCATTTGGATTTGACAACACAACGTATTGACGTCATTTTCAATTTTGAAGACTTTTATGAAAATATCATGGCTAATATTCCGAATCCGGTACTGATTCTGCGCCACGGTGATTTGACGGTGATTGATAAAAAATGGCATCCCTGCCATTTTTTTAAGAGCAAGAGAACTGCCTATGGTTGTCATAATTAGGCGCGGTTTGATGTAAACAATTCGTGGCGCAGAATCCGTATCGGATTTGGAATAAAAAAATCGCCATCCGACATCATACAGTAAATCTTAACCCTTTTGTTTCCTTCATCAATTATTGACTGAGCACTCAAAATGTTCTATAGTAGTCCTGCAAGTTAATCACAAGTTGTTTTCATCCGTTTTTCTCGAGGCAGAGTTTTGTTGCTGCATCTCTCTATGTATTATGACCAATTAATTTACTACGTTGGAGGAGAAAACAAATCAGAAATTCAAGACCGCGTGCTATGGAAAAGTTCATGTTTACACTTTACAACTCCCGCCGGTCCAGTAGAGTTGAGTTGTAGGTTATGTAGCACGTGACGTCACAAGAGATAAAACGCCGCCGTTACAAACATCGCTTTTGTCAGGTCTTTTTCACCAACGATCGCGCCAAAGAATCCGAAATTTAAAAAATGGCAACGATCGGCACCGTTATAACGAATTCGAAGAAAATATAGATCGAATCAATATAGAAATATAGGATATATAGGACAATTGTAAAATATAGGACAATATAGGACGTTTTTGATAATTTAAAAAAAATATATAGGATTTATAGGACATATAGGACGTCTGCGACCCCTGCTGATGAATAAACACACTCATCAATTAGAATTGTAATCAAGCTAATTTTCTCTAAATAATTTATGTGACATGAAAAGTTGAAATTATTTTATAGTTTTAATGCTAAAACCACAATTCCCCGCTAAAATGGTGCCAATAGGGATAATCTGTGAAATGTACTTTCAAAACAATGTTCGTGAAATGTAATAAAATTCCTTAATTTTTTTCCAGAATCGAAAACTCCGAAATTCTCTTTATTTCTATACCACTACCAAATCCAAACTTAAGAAGAAATTTAAAACCACCTAAACACATAAAAAGAGACAAACATACAAAAGAATATTTCATTAAAAAGACATAGTACCTGAAAGTGAGAAAAGTACCATACCATAGTACCATACCATAGTACTATAGTGAGAAAAGCTTTAAATTGGCCTCCTACATTGCTGTAAGGTATTAGGAAGTTTACTCCAGTAAAGCGTCACACCCCAGGAGAAAAGTGGATACAGCCATCAGCTTCAAAAAATGAATTCTTGTTAGGAAAAAATTTCTTTCACAGCATTTAAAGTCAAAATTTCTAAGCAAAAAGTTAAATAACTATCAACTGTATATAAATATCAAAATAAAACGACCAGGGTGTAATAAATTCAAGACAAAAAGTTCCCCTTTAATTCCTTGATTTTTCTCATCAATTTCTTAGATTCCCTGATTTTATGCCTAACATTGTTCTAAAATATTCCAAATGAAGAACTTGCACAAGTGAGAAAAGTGAATATTTTTGGTATTTTCTAGTGTTATCCAACGCATATACTAAAGCAGTGCAATTATTTTTTATCTTTATGCTTTCAATTAATCAAAAACCGTGTTTCAAATCAAAGTAAAGGTCACGTGACCAAAAACGCATATGTAACTGTGAAGTAGTTAAGCATAGATTCTGTCGAAAATCTGAGGAGGAACCTTGTCTAAAACTTGGTTTAGACAGGTTCCTTCTCTGCTCGACGACGTCACACGCAAATGTAGCTTTTCCCGCCAAATCGCTAATGGTAGAGCGGCTAGGCGCCAAAAAATAGCCAAAAACTGCACTTTGTGAAACAAGTCTGTAATTTTGCACACTGAGAGAATATGCCATTCTGATCATTTTAAGAAGTGGAGACACTCGAATTTCACTTCCGGTCGAGTTTTTATACTAGTTCAAAGTTAGGCTTAAAATGTTCGTTTTTATCAATAAAAATAAATATATGTGGGGTTGCAGCCAAATCATGAGTTTTATAGACATGTGTAATATGTTAAATTTCTAGGTATAGATGAAAGATTAAAAAAAGTAGTAAAAAATTCGACCGGAAATGAATGGCATTCGATCGGAAGTCTATCTAAAACAACTAAGACTGCACCCAACAGATCAAACTTCATCTATGAAACATATGTTATCATTAAAAAGAGAATTTTAGTGATGTTTTATGATAAACTAAATTTAAAAAACGACTTCCGGTCGAAGTTTTAGACTTCTTTAAAGTTAGACTTAAAAATGCACTCTTAAATTATACCACCTTCATATAAACTATAAACGGTCACAATTAAAAACTGTTAAAACTACATGTTATTACATCAAATTATAAGGATGGATATGCTGGATATAAAATGGAACATTTCAACCGGAAGTGACTGAAATTCCGACCGGAAGTTTGCTTTTAAAGAATTAATATTGCCCATTTACCAATATAATATCGTAGCTAGAGGTAAAAAACTGCATTTCGTGAAACAAGTCAGTAATTGTGCACATTCACAAAATGTGTAATTCTGATAATTTTAAGATGTGGAGAAATTCGGATTTAACTTCAGGTCGAATTTTTATTCTAGTTCAAAGTTAAGCATAAAATGTTCGTTTATATTCATAAAAATAATTATATGCGGGATCATTGCTAAACCGTGAGCTCTATAGACACGTGTAATATGTTCAATTATAAAATTTGGAGGAAAGATTTAAAAAAAAAAAAAAAAAAAGGATTAGTCAGAAGTGAATCGTTTTTCGACCGGAAGTCTATAACAGCTTAAACTACATGTATGAAATATATGCTACTAATAAAAATGGAATTTTGGTGTCATTTTATAATGAACTAAAGCTAAAACGCGACTTCCTGTCAAAGTTTTAGACTTATTTAAAGTTGGTCTTAAAAAATGTGCTTCTTTAAATTTTACCACCTTCATAGAATGGTCACAATTAAAAAAAATTGATATTACATGTTGTTACATCAAATTATAAGGATGGATTGCTGGATGTAAAATGAAAATTTTCAATCTGAAGTGAGTGTCTGCTTTTAAGGAACTGATACTGCCTATATACCAATACATATAAGTATCACAGTAATATCGTCTGATTGCCAAATCTGGGTCTAAAATACAATTAAATATCTGAAAATATGAACAATGAAAAAAATAAAATGTTCAACTTTCGTGTCTACATCCCCCCCCCCCCCCTCCCCAAAAAAGGAGAGTGCGATGCGCATCCTTTAAAAAATAATCTCCTGTCTTAGTCCATATTTGAGAGGATTGCAACTAGTGAGATTTATAGTTTGGTTATATTTTAATTGTATTGAAAAAAATGTGTACAAGCAAACTTCCGGTCGAAATTCCAGTCATTTCGGTTGAAATTTACCATTTTATACTTAACATAATCATCATTCCTTTTCTGAAACATCAAATGAAATCTTCCGGCTATCTGAGACGATATCACCATTATACATAAAGGTATTGGTTTAAGGGCAGTATCAGTTCCTTATAAGTAGACTTCCGGTCGGAATTTCAGTAATTTCCAGTTGGAGTTTTCCATTTCATGTATATCCATCCTTATAATTAGATGTAACAACATGAAATATTAAGTGTTTTTAACAGTGACCCTTTATAAAAAGATGGTAAAATATAGGGAAGCACATTTTTAAGTCTTAACTTAAAAAATCTATAACCTCGACCAGAAGTAACTTTTTAAATTTAGTTTATCATAAAACATCACCAGAATTTCCTTTTTATTGATAGCATATGTTTCATGCATGTAGTTTAAGCTATTAGATGCAGTTTTAGCTGTTAAAGATAGACTTCCGGTCAAAATGCATATCACTTCCGGTTGAACATTTTTTACTATTTTTTTTAACCTTTTATCTATATTTAACATATTACACATGTCTATAAATTTCATGATTTTGGTTATGACCCCACATATAACTATTTTTATTGATAAAAACGAATATTTTATGCCTAACTTTGAACTAGTATAAAAGCTGGACCGAAAGTGAAATCTGAGTGGCTCCACTTCGTAAAATGATTAGAATGATATATTCTACCAATGGGGGGGGGGGGGGGGGGGGTCCAAAATTACAGAGTTGTTTCACGAAATGCAGTTTTTTCCTCTAGCCGCTCTACTATAAGAAAAAAAAATCGGGGTAAGCTCTGAAATTTTCCGGCTGAATTTCAGTCACTTCCTGTTGAAATTTTTCATTTTAAATTTATCATATTCATTCTTACAATTTGATATATAGAACATGAAAGAAGTATATTAGTTTTTAAAAGTGACCCTTTATATGAAGGGGAGTATTAAAAATGGTCATTATTAAGCCAAACTCTGAAAAAAAGTCTAAAACCTCAACCGGAAGTAATATCTGAGTGGAATATTTCCATTTGGTACGTTATCGAAATCAACCCTTTTATATAAAGAATGTGATTTATGTGTGCATTTCAAGCTGTTGGTGTCGATTAGGGATAGACTTCCGGTCGAAATCTTAACGACTTCCGTTTGAAATTTAATTTTTTTTTTGTTCTTTAATGCAAGCCTAACTATTTAACATATTATACGTGTTAATAGAGTTCATATTTTTTACCGTGAACCTACAATTTACGGTTTCTATTGAAAATAAGGGCATATTTTAGGCCCAACTTTGAAGTAGTATAAAACCTCGACCGGAAGTGTAATCCGAGTGGCCCCACTTCTGAAAATGATTCAAATGACATTATCTATCAATGTGCAAAATTACAGACTTGTTTCACCAAGTGCAGTTTTTTTCCCTCTAGCCGCTCTACTATAAATGAAAAACTACATTTTGTTTAACTATCTACCCGAGCTCAAATTTTTGAAAGAATGGTTTTGTTTTTCATTATTTTTTTTCTCTTACTTTTATTTAAAAATAAAACAAAAAAAAGGTGAAAATCCTCATTGTCCTGATGAATAAACACTCATCAATTAGAACTTGTAATCAAGCTAATTTTCTCTAAATAATTTATGTGACATGAAAAGTTGAAATTATTTTATAGTTTTAATGCTAAAACCACAATTCCTGGCTAAAATGGTGAACATAGGGAGAATCTGTGAAATGTACTTTCAAAACAATGATAGAAAACTTCCCTGATTTTCGTGAAATGTCATAGAATTCCTTAATTTTTTTCCAGAATCGAAAACTCCGAATTTCACCTTATTTCCATCCCACTCAAAAATCCAAACTTAAGAAGAAATTTAAAACCACCTGAACACATAAAAAGAGACAAATATACAAAAGAATATTTCAATAAAAAGACATAGTACCTGAGAAAAGCTTTAAATTGGCCTTCTACATTGCTGTAAGTTATTAGGAAGTTTACTCCACTAAAGCGTCACACCCCAGGAGATGAGTGGATACAGCGATCAGCTTCAAAAAATTTATTCTTGTTAGGAAAAAATTTCTTTAACAGCATTTAAAGTCAAAATTTCTAAGCAAAAAGTTAAGTAACTATCAACTGTAGATAAATCTCAAAATAAAACGACTAGGGTGTCCACAAGAATTTCCCTTTTAATTCCTTGATTTCTCTCATCAATTTTCAAGATTCCCTGATTTTATGCCTAACATTGTTCTCAAATATCCCCAATGGAGAACTTGCACAAGTGAGAAAAGTGAATATTTTTGGTGTATTTTCTAGTGTTATCCAACGCATATACTAAAGCAGTGCAATTATTTTTTATCTTTATGCTTTCAATTAATCAAAAACCGTGTTTCAAATCAAAGTAAAGGTCACGTGACCAAAAACGCATATGTAACTGTGAAGTAGTTACGCATAGATTCCGTCGAAAATCTGAGGAGGAACCTTTTCTAAAACTTGGTTTAGAAAGGTTCCTTCTCTGCTCGACGACGTCAATCGCAAATATAGCTTTTCCCGCCAAATCGCTAAATGAAAAACTACATTTTGTTTAACTATCTACCCGAGCTCAAATTTTTGAAAGAATTGTAATGTGTTTCATGATGATTTTTTTCTCTACTTATATTTTAAAATAAAACAAAAAAAAATGTCAAAATCCTCATTGTCCTGATGCAGGGGTCAAAGTGACAAAATAAGAATATATAGGATTTTTTTTTTTTTTAAATATAGGACATTTTAAAACATCAAATAACTGCACACAGTTGCTACTGAACTTAAAAATTAACTCGTTATACATTTATATACGCATTATATTGCATTTAAGAGAATGAAAACACACCTTTAAAAAAAAAGAAATCGCCTGATCCTGAATATGTCATCCGTTATTGCCTCAATATGCCATCCCTAAATCAAGTTTTATTAAATTATTTGCAATCTTGAGTCTTTTGCTTCCAGTATCTATAGCTGCTTGAACTGCTCCGATTTCTTTAAGTATTTTCTTTTTATCTCTGTTTGCAGTCATTTGTTTATTCAGATTTATTATTCAGTGTCGGTTGGATTGGCGGCGAAAATTGGGAGATTAAGCGCCGAATGTGGCGAACCGTGGACTTGGTTTTCCGGAAACCCTAGAGACCATTTGGATTTGACAACACAACGTATTGACGTCATTTTCAATTTTGAAGACTTTTATGAAAATATCATGGCTAATATTCCGAATCCGGTACTGATTCTGCGCCACGGTGATTTGACGGTGATTGATAAAAAATGGCATCCCTGCCATTTTTTTAAGAGCAAGAGAACTGCCTATGGTTGTCATAATTAGGCGCGGTTTGATGTAAACAATTCGTGGCGCAGAATCCGTATCGGATTTGGAATAAAAAAATCGCCATCCGACATCATACAGTAAATCTTAACCCTTTTGTTTCCTTCATCAATTATTGACTGAGCACTCAAAATGTTCTATAGTAGTCCTGCAAGTTAATCACAAGTTGTTTTCATCCGTTTTTCTCGAGGCAGAGTTTTGTTGCTGCATCTCTCTATGTATTATGACCAATTAATTTACTACGTTGGAGGAGAAAACAAATCAGAAATTCAAGACCGCGTGCTATGGAAAAGTTCATGTTTACACTTTACAACTCCCGCCGGTCCAGTAGAGTTGAGTTGTAGGTTATGTAGCACGTGACGTCACAAGAGATAAAACGCCGCCGTTACAAACATCGCTTTTGTCAGGTCTTTTTCACCAACGATCGCGCCAAAGAATCCGAAATTTAAAAAATGGCAACGATCGGCACCGTTATAACGAATTCGAAGAAAATATAGATCGAATCAATATAGAAATATAGGATATATAGGACAATTGTAAAATATAGGACAATATAGGACGTTTTTGATAATTTAAAAAAAATATACAGGATTTATAGGACATATAGGACGTCTGCGACCCCTGCTGATGAATAAACACACTCATCAATTAGAATTGTAATCAAGCTAATTTTCTCTAAATAATTTATGTGACATGAAAAGTTGAAATTATTTTATAGTTTTAATGCTAAAACCACAATTCCCCGCTAAAATGGTGCCAATAGGGATAATCTGTGAAATGTACTTTCAAAACAATGTTCGTGAAATGTAATAAAATTCCTTAATTTTTTTCCAGAATCGAAAACTCCGAAATTCTCTTTATTTCTATACCACTACCAAATCCAAACTTAAGAAGAAATTTAAAACCACCTAAACACATAAAAAGAGACAAACATACAAAAGAATATTTCATTAAAAAGACATAGTACCTGAAAGTGAGAAAAGTACCATACCATAGTACCATACCATAGTACTATAGTGAGAAAAGCTTTAAATTGGCCTCCTACATTGCTGTAAGGTATTAGGAAGTTTACTCCAGTAAAGCGTCACACCCCAGGAGAAAAGTGGATACAGCCATCAGCTTCAAAAAATGAATTCTTGTTAGGAAAAAATTTCTTTCACAGCATTTAAAGTCAAAATTTCTAAGCAAAAAGTTAAATAACTATCAACTGTATATAAATATCAAAATAAAACGACCAGGGTGTAATAAATTCAAGACAAAAAGTTCCCCTTTAATTCCTTGATTTTTCTCATCAATTTCTTAGATTCCCTGATTTTATGCCTAACATTGTTCTAAAATATTCCAAATGAAGAACTTGCACAAGTGAGAAAAGTGAATATTTTTGGTATTTTCTAGTGTTATCCAACGCATATACTAAAGCAGTGCAATTATTTTTTATCTTTATGCTTTCAATTAATCAAAAACCGTGTTTCAAATCAAAGTAAAGGTCACGTGACCAAAAACGCATATGTAACTGTGAAGTAGTTAAGCATAGATTCTGTCGAAAATCTGAGGAGGAACCTTGTCTAAAACTTGGTTTAGACAGGTTCCTTCTCTGCTCGACGACGTCACACGCAAATGTAGCTTTTCCCGCCAAATCGCTAATGGTAGAGCGGCTAGGCGCCAAAAAATAGCCAAAAACTGCACTTTGTGAAACAAGTCTGTAATTTTGCACACTGAGAGAATATGCCATTCTGATCATTTTAAGAAGTGGAGACACTCGAATTTCACTTCCGGTCGAGTTTTTATACTAGTTCAAAGTTAGGCTTAAAATGTTCGTTTTTATCAATAAAAATAAATATATGTGGGGTTGCAGCCAAATCATGAGTTTTATAGACATGTGTAATATGTTAAATTTCTAGGTATAGATGAAAGATTAAAAAAAGTAGTAAAAAATTCGACCGGAAATGAATGGCATTCGATCGGAAGTCTATCTAAAACAACTAAGACTGCACCCAACAGATCAAACTTCATCTATGAAACATATGTTATCATTAAAAAGAGAATTTTAGTGATGTTTTATGATAAACTAAATTTAAAAAACGACTTCCGGTCGAAGTTTTAGACTTCTTTAAAGTTAGACTTAAAAATGCACTCTTAAATTATACCACCTTCATATAAACTATAAACGGTCACAATTAAAAACTGTTAAAACTACATGTTATTACATCAAATTATAAGGATGGATATGCTGGATATAAAATGGAACATTTCAACCGGAAGTGACTGAAATTCCGACCGGAAGTTTGCTTTTAAAGAATTAATATTGCCCATTTACCAATATAATATCGTAGCTAGAGGTAAAAAACTGCATTTCGTGAAACAAGTCAGTAATTGTGCACATTCACAAAATGTGTAATTCTGATAATTTTAAGATGTGGAGAAATTCGGATTTAACTTCAGGTCGAATTTTTATTCTAGTTCAAAGTTAAGCATAAAATGTTCGTTTATATTCATAAAAATAATTATATGCGGGATCATTGCTAAACCGTGAGCTCTATAGACACGTGTAATATGTTCAATTATAAAATTTGGAGGAAAGATTTAAAAAAAAAAAAAAAAAAAGGATTAGTCAGAAGTGAATCGTTTTTCGACCGGAAGTCTATAACAGCTTAAACTACATGTATGAAATATATGCTACTAATAAAAATGGAATTTTGGTGTCATTTTATAATGAACTAAAGCTAAAACGCGACTTCCTGTCAAAGTTTTAGACTTATTTAAAGTTGGTCTTAAAAAATGTGCTTCTTTAAATTTTACCACCTTCATAGAATGGTCACAATTAAAAAAAATTGATATTACATGTTGTTACATCAAATTATAAGGATGGATTGCTGGATGTAAAATGAAAATTTTCAATCTGAAGTGAGTGTCTGCTTTTAAGGAACTGATACTGCCTATATACCAATACATATAAGTATCACAGTAATATCGTCTGATTGCCAAATCTGGGTCTAAAATACAATTAAATATCTGAAAATATGAACAATGAAAAAAATAAAATGTTCAACTTTCGTGTCTACATCCCCCCCCCCCCCTCCCCAAAAAAGGAGAGTGCGATGCGCATCCTTTAAAAAATAATCTCCTGTCTTAGTCCATATTTGAGAGGATTGCAACTAGTGAGATTTATAGTTTGGTTATATTTTAATTGTATTGAAAAAAATGTGTACAAGCAAACTTCCGGTCGAAATTCCAGTCATTTCGGTTGAAATTTACCATTTTATACTTAACATAATCATCATTCCTTTTCTGAAACATCAAATGAAATCTTCCGGCTATCTGAGACGATATCACCATTATACATAAAGGTATTGGTTTAAGGGCAGTATCAGTTCCTTATAAGTAGACTTCCGGTCGGAATTTCAGTAATTTCCAGTTGGAGTTTTCCATTTCATGTATATCCATCCTTATAATTAGATGTAACAACATGAAATATTAAGTGTTTTTAACAGTGACCCTTTATAAAAAGATGGTAAAATATAGGGAAGCACATTTTTAAGTCTTAACTTAAAAAATCTATAACCTCGACCAGAAGTAACTTTTTAAATTTAGTTTATCATAAAACATCACCAGAATTTCCTTTTTATTGATAGCATATGTTTCATGCATGTAGTTTAAGCTATTAGATGCAGTTTTAGCTGTTAAAGATAGACTTCCGGTCAAAATGCATATCACTTCCGGTTGAACATTTTTTACTATTTTTTTTAACCTTTTATCTATATTTAACATATTACACATGTCTATAAATTTCATGATTTTGGTTATGACCCCACATATAACTATTTTTATTGATAAAAACGAATATTTTATGCCTAACTTTGAACTAGTATAAAAGCTGGACCGAAAGTGAAATCTGAGTGGCTCCACTTCGTAAAATGATTAGAATGATATATTCTACCAATGGGGGGGGGGGGGGGGGTCCAAAATTACAGAGTTGTTTCACGAAATGCAGTTTTTTCCTCTAGCCGCTCTACTATAAGAAAAAAAAATCGGGGTAAGCTCTGAAATTTTCCGGCTGAATTTCAGTCACTTCCTGTTGAAATTTTTCATTTTAAATTTATCATATTCATTCTTACAATTTGATATATAGAACATGAAAGAAGTATATTAGTTTTTAAAAGTGACCCTTTATATGAAGGGGAGTATTAAAAATGGTCATTATTAAGCCAAACTCTGAAAAAAAGTCTAAAACCTCAACCGGAAGTAATATCTGAGTGGAATATTTCCATTTGGTACGTTATCGAAATCAACCCTTTTATATAAAGAATGTGATTTATGTGTGCATTTCAAGCTGTTGGTGTCGATTAGGGATAGACTTCCGGTCGAAATCTTAACGACTTCCGTTTGAAATTTAATTTTTTTTTTGTTCTTTAATGCAAGCCTAACTATTTAACATATTATACGTGTTAATAGAGTTCATATTTTTTACCGTGAACCTACAATTTACGGTTTCTATTGAAAATAAGGGCATATTTTAGGCCCAACTTTGAAGTAGTATAAAACCTCGACCGGAAGTGTAATCCGAGTGGCCCCACTTCTGAAAATGATTCAAATGACATTATCTATCAATGTGCAAAATTACAGACTTGTTTCACCAAGTGCAGTTTTTTTCCCTCTAGCCGCTCTACTATAAATGAAAAACTACATTTTGTTTAACTATCTACCCGAGCTCAAATTTTTGAAAGAATGGTTTTGTTTTTCATTATTTTTTTTCTCTTACTTTTATTTAAAAATAAAACAAAAAAAAGGTGAAAATCCTCATTGTCCTGATGAATAAACACTCATCAATTAGAACTTGTAATCAAGCTAATTTTCTCTAAATAATTTATGTGACATGAAAAGTTGAAATTATTTTATAGTTTTAATGCTAAAACCACAATTCCTGGCTAAAATGGTGAACATAGGGAGAATCTGTGAAATGTACTTTCAAAACAATGATAGAAAACTTCCCTGATTTTCGTGAAATGTCATAGAATTCCTTAATTTTTTTCCAGAATCGAAAACTCCGAATTTCACCTTATTTCCATCCCACTCAAAAATCCAAACTTAAGAAGAAATTTAAAACCACCTGAACACATAAAAAGAGACAAATATACAAAAGAATATTTCAATAAAAAGACATAGTACCTGAGAAAAGCTTTAAATTGGCCTTCTACATTGCTGTAAGTTATTAGGAAGTTTACTCCACTAAAGCGTCACACCCCAGGAGATGAGTGGATACAGCGATCAGCTTCAAAAAATTTATTCTTGTTAGGAAAAAATTTCTTTAACAGCATTTAAAGTCAAAATTTCTAAGCAAAAAGTTAAGTAACTATCAACTGTAGATAAATCTCAAAATAAAACGACTAGGGTGTCCACAAGAATTTCCCTTTTAATTCCTTGATTTCTCTCATCAATTTTCAAGATTCCCTGATTTTATGCCTAACATTGTTCTCAAATATCCCCAATGGAGAACTTGCACAAGTGAGAAAAGTGAATATTTTTGGTGTATTTTCTAGTGTTATCCAACGCATATACTAAAGCAGTGCAATTATTTTTTATCTTTATGCTTTCAATTAATCAAAAACCGTGTTTCAAATCAAAGTAAAGGTCACGTGACCAAAAACGCATATGTAACTGTGAAGTAGTTACGCATAGATTCCGTCGAAAATCTGAGGAGGAACCTTTTCTAAAACTTGGTTTAGAAAGGTTCCTTCTCTGCTCGACGACGTCAATCGCAAATATAGCTTTTCCCGCCAAATCGCTAAATGAAAAACTACATTTTGTTTAACTATCTACCCGAGCTCAAATTTTTGAAAGAATTGTAATGTGTTTCATGATGATTTTTTTCTCTACTTATATTTTAAAATAAAACAAAAAAAAATGTCAAAATCCTCATTGTCCTGATGCAGGGGTCAAAGTGACAAAATAAGAATATATAGGATTTTTTTTTTTTTTAAATATAGGACATTTTAAAACATCAAATAACTGCACACAGTTGCTACTGAACTTAAAAATTAACTCGTTATACATTTATATACGCATTATATTGCATTTAAGAGAATGAAAACACACCTTTAAAAAAAAAGAAATCGCCTGATCCTGAATATGTCATCCGTTATTGCCTCAATATGCCATCCCTAAATCAAGTTTTATTAAATTATTTGCAATCTTGAGTCTTTTGCTTCCAGTATCTATAGCTGCTTGAACTGCTCCGATTTCTTTAAGTATTTTCTTTTTATCTCTGTTTGCAGTCATTTGTTTATTCAGATTTATTATTCAGTGTCGGTTGGATTGGCGGCGAAAATTGGGAGATTAAGCGCCGAATGTGGCGAACCGTGGACTTGGTTTTCCGGAAACCCTAGAGACCATTTGGATTTGACAACACAACGTATTGACGTCATTTTCAATTTTGAAGACTTTTATGAAAATATCATGGCTAATATTCCGAATCCGGTACTGATTCTGCGCCACGGTGATTTGACGGTGATTGATAAAAAATGGCATCCCTGCCATTTTTTTAAGAGCAAGAGAACTGCCTATGGTTGTCATAATTAGGCGCGGTTTGATGTAAACAATTCGTGGCGCAGAATCCGTATCGGATTTGGAATAAAAAAATCGCCATCCGACATCATACAGTAAATCTTAACCCTTTTGTTTCCTTCATCAATTATTGACTGAGCACTCAAAATGTTCTATAGTAGTCCTGCAAGTTAATCACAAGTTGTTTTCATCCGTTTTTCTCGAGGCAGAGTTTTGTTGCTGCATCTCTCTATGTATTATGACCAATTAATTTACTACGTTGGAGGAGAAAACAAATCAGAAATTCAAGACCGCGTGCTATGGAAAAGTTCATGTTTACACTTTACAACTCCCGCCGGTCCAGTAGAGTTGAGTTGTAGGTTATGTAGCACGTGACGTCACAAGAGATAAAACGCCGCCGTTACAAACATCGCTTTTGTCAGGTCTTTTTCACCAACGATCGCGCCAAAGAATCCGAAATTTAAAAAATGGCAACGATCGGCACCGTTATAACGAATTCGAAGAAAATATAGATCGAATCAATATAGAAATATAGGATATATAGGACAATTGTAAAATATAGGACAATATAGGACGTTTTTGATAATTTAAAAAAAATATATAGGATTTATAGGACATATAGGACGTCTGCGACCCCTGCTGATGAATAAACACACTCATCAATTAGAATTGTAATCAAGCTAATTTTCTCTAAATAATTTATGTGACATGAAAAGTTGAAATTATTTTATAGTTTTAATGCTAAAACCACAATTCCCCGCTAAAATGGTGCCAATAGGGATAATCTGTGAAATGTACTTTCAAAACAATGTTCGTGAAATGTAATAAAATTCCTTAATTTTTTTCCAGAATCGAAAACTCCGAAATTCTCTTTATTTCTATACCACTACCAAATCCAAACTTAAGAAGAAATTTAAAACCACCTAAACACATAAAAAGAGACAAACATACAAAAGAATATTTCATTAAAAAGACATAGTACCTGAAAGTGAGAAAAGTACCATACCATAGTACCATACCATAGTACTATAGTGAGAAAAGCTTTAAATTGGCCTCCTACATTGCTGTAAGGTATTAGGAAGTTTACTCCAGTAAAGCGTCACACCCCAGGAGAAAAGTGGATACAGCCATCAGCTTCAAAAAATGAATTCTTGTTAGGAAAAAATTTCTTTCACAGCATTTAAAGTCAAAATTTCTAAGCAAAAAGTTAAATAACTATCAACTGTATATAAATATCAAAATAAAACGACCAGGGTGTAATAAATTCAAGACAAAAAGTTCCCCTTAAATTCCTTGATTTTTCTCATCAATTTCTTAGATTCCCTGATTTTATGCCTAACATTGTTCTAAAATATTCCAAATGAAGAACTTGCACAAGTGAGAAAAGTGAATATTTTTGGTATTTTCTAGTGTTATCCAACGCATATACTAAAGCAGTGCAATTATTTTTTATCTTTATGCTTTCAATTAATCAAAAACCGTGTTTCAAATCAAAGTAAAGGTCACGTGACCAAAAACGCATATGTAACTGTGAAGTAGTTAAGCATAGATTCTGTCGAAAATCTGAGGAGGAACCTTGTCTAAAACTTGGTTTAGACAGGTTCCTTCTCTGCTCGACGACGTCACACGCAAATGTAGCTTTTCCCGCCAAATCGCTAATGGTAGAGCGGCTAGGCGCCAAAAAATAGCCAAAAACTGCACTTTGTGAAACAAGTCTGTAATTTTGCACACTGAGAGAATATGCCATTCTGATCATTTTAAGAAGTGGAGACACTCGAATTTCACTTCCGGTCGAGTTTTTATACTAGTTCAAAGTTAGGCTTAAAATGTTCGTTTTTATCAATAAAAATAAATATATGTGGGGTTGCAGCCAAATCATGAGTTTTATAGACATGTGTAATATGTTAAATTTCTAGGTATAGATGAAAGATTAAAAAAAGTAGTAAAAAATTCGACCGGAAATGAATGGCATTCGATCGGAAGTCTATCTAAAACAACTAAGACTGCACCCAACAGATCAAACTTCATCTATGAAACATATGTTATCATTAAAAAGAGAATTTTAGTGATGTTTTATGATAAACTAAATTTAAAAAACGACTTCCGGTCGAAGTTTTAGACTTCTTTAAAGTTAGACTTAAAAATGCACTCTTAAATTATACCACCTTCATATAAACTATAAACGGTCACAATTAAAAACTGTTAAAACTACATGTTATTACATCAAATTATAAGGATGGATATGCTGGATATAAAATGGAACATTTCAACCGGAAGTGACTGAAATTCCGACCGGAAGTTTGCTTTTAAAGAATTAATATTGCCCATTTACCAATATAATATCGTAGCTAGAGGTAAAAAACTGCATTTCGTGAAACAAGTCAGTAATTGTGCACATTCACAAAATGTGTAATTCTGATAATTTTAAGATGTGGAGAAATTCGGATTTAACTTCAGGTCGAATTTTTATTCTAGTTCAAAGTTAAGCATAAAATGTTCGTTTATATTCATAAAAATAATTATATGCGGGATCATTGCTAAACCGTGAGCTCTATAGACACGTGTAATATGTTCAATTATTAAATTTGGAGGAAAGATTTAAAAAAAAAAAAAAAAAAAGGATTAGTCAGAAGTGAATCGTTTTTCGACCGGAAGTCTATAACAGCTTAAACTACATGTATGAAATATATGCTACTAATAAAAATGGAATTTTGGTGTCATTTTATAATGAACTAAAGCTAAAAAGCGACTTCCTGTCAAAGTTTTAGACTTATTTAAAGTTGGTCTTAAAAAATGTGCTTCTTTAAATTTTACCACCTTCATAGAATGGTCACAATTAAAAAAATTTGATATTACATGTTGTTACATCAAATTATAAGGATGGATTGCTGGATGTAAAATGAAAATTTTCAATCTGAAGTGAGTGTCTGCTTTTAAGGAACTGATACTGCCTATATACCAATACATATAAGTATCACAGTAATATCGTCTGATTGCCAAATCTGGGTCTAAAATACAATTAAATATCTGAAAATATGAACAATGAAAAAAATAAAATGTTCAACTTTCGTGTCTACATCCCCCCCCCTCCCCAAAAAAGGAGAGTGCGATGCGCATCCTTTAAAAAATAATCTCCTGTCTTAGTCCATATTTGAGAGGATTGCAACTAGTGAGATTTATAGTTTGGTTATATTTTAATTGTATTGAAAAAAATTTGTACAAGCAAACTTCCGGTCGAAATTCCAGTCATTTCGGTTGAAATTTACCATTTTATAC
This sequence comes from Linyphia triangularis, assembly GCA_963978545.1. Classification (NCBI taxonomy): domain Eukaryota; kingdom Metazoa; phylum Arthropoda; class Arachnida; order Araneae; family Linyphiidae; genus Linyphia; species Linyphia triangularis. Next base: position 12,909,153 of record OZ021721.1, on the reverse strand, counting down.
TTAACATAATCATCATTCCTTTTCTGAAACATCAAATGAAATCTTCCGGCTATCTGAGACGATATCACCATTATACATAAAGGTATTGGTTTAAGGGCAGTATCAGTTCCTTATAAGTAGACTTCCGGTCGGAATTTCAGTAATTTCCAGTTGGAGTTTTCCATTTCATGTATATCCATCCTTATAATTAGATGTAACAACATGAAATATTAAGTGTTTTTAACAGTGACCCTTTATAAAAAGATGGTAAAATATAGGGAAGCACATTTTTAAGTCTTAACTTAAAAAATCTATAACCTCGACCAGAAGTAACTTTTTAAATTTAGTTTATCATAAAACATCACCAGAATTTCCTTTTTATTGATAGCATATGTTTCATGCATGTAGTTTAAGCTATTAGATGCAGTTTTAGCTGTTAAAGATAGACTTCCGGTCAAAATGCATATCACTTCCGGTTGAACATTTTTTACTATTTTTTTTAACCTTTTATCTATATTTAACATATTACACATGTCTATAAATTTCATGATTTTGGTTATGACCCCACATATAACTATTTTTATTGATAAAAACGAATATTTTATGCCTAACTTTGAACTAGTATAAAAGCTGGACCGAAAGTGAAATCTGAGTGGCTCCACTTCGTAAAATGATTAGAATGATATATTCTACCAATGGGGGGGGGGGGGGTCCAAAATTACAGAGTTGTTTCACGAAATGCAGTTTTTTCCTCTAGCCGCTCTATTATAAGAAAAAAAAATCGGGGTAAGCTCTGAAATTTTCCGGCTGAATTTCAGTCACTTCCTGTTGAAATTTTTCATTTTAAATTTATCATATTCATTCTTACAAATACAAGAAGTATATTAGTTTTTAAAAGTGACCCTTTATATGAAGGGGAGTATTAAAAATGGTCATTATTAAGCCAAACTCTGAAAAAAAGTCTAAAACCTCAACCGGAAGTAATATCTGAGTGGAATATTTCCATTTGGTACGTTATCGAAATCAACCCTTTTATATACAGAATGTGATTTATGTGTGCATTTCAAGCTGTTGGTGTCGATTAGGGATAGACTTCCGGTCGAAATCTTAACGACTTCCGTTTGAAATTTAATTTTTTTTTATTCTTTAATGCAAGCCTAACTATTTAACATATTATACGTGTTAATAGAGTTCATATTTTTTACCGTGAACCTACAATTTACGGTTTCTATTGAAAATAAGGGCATATTTTAGGCCCAACTTTGAAGTAGTATAAAACCTCGACCGGAAGTGTAATCCGAGTGGCCCCACTTCTGAAAATGATTCAAATGACATTATCTATCAATGTGCAAAATTACAGACTTGTTTCACCAAGTGCAGTTTTTTTCCCTCTAGCCGCTCTACTATAAATGAAAAACTACATTTTGTTTAACTATCTACCCGAGCTCAAATTTTTGAAAGAATGGTAATGTCTTTCATGATTTTTTTTTCTCTACTTTTATTTAAAAATAAAACCAAAAAACGTGAAAGTTCCTCATTGTCCTGATGAATAAACACTCATCAATTAGAACTTGTAATCAAGCTAATTTTCTCTAAATAATTTATATGACATGAAAAGTTTAAATTATTTTATAGTTTTAATACTAAAACCACAATTCCTGGCTAAAATGGTGCCAATAGGGATAATCTGTGAAATGTAATTTCAAAACAATGATAGAAAACTTCCCTGATTTTCGTGAAATGTAATAAAATTCCTTAATTTTTTTCCAGAATCGAAAACTCCGAATTTCACCTTATTTCCATTCCACTCAAAAATCCAAACTTAAGAAGAAATTTAAAACCACCTGAACACATAAAAAGAGACAAATATACAAAAGAATATTTCAATAAAAAGACATAGTACCTGAGAAAAGCTTTAAATTGGCCTTCTACATTGCTGTAAGTTATTAGGAAGTTTACTCCACTAAAGCGTCACACCCCAGGAGATGAGTGGATACAGCGATCAGCTTCAAAAAATTTATTCTTGTTAGGAAAAAATTTCTTTAACAGCATTTAAAGTCAAAATTTCTAAGCAAAAAGTTAAGTAACTATCAACTGTAGATAAATCTCAAAATAAAACGACTAGGGTGTCCACAAGAATTTCCCTTTTAATTCCTTGATTTCTCTCATCAATTTTCAAGATTCCCTGATTTTATGCCTAACATTGTTCTCAAATATCCCCAATGGAGAACTTGCACAAGTGAGAAAAGTGAATATTTTTGGTATTTTCTAGTGTTATCCAACGCATATACTAAAGCAGTGCAATTATTTTTTATCTTTATGCTTTCAATTAATCAAAAACCGTGTTTCAAATCAAAGTAAAGGTCACGTGACCAAAAACGCATATGTATCTGTGAAGTAGTTACGCATAGATTCCGTCGAAAATCTGAGGAGGAACATTTTCTAAAACTTGGTTTAGAAAGGTTCCTTCTCTGCTCGACGACGTCAATCGCAAATATAGCTTTTCCCGCCAAATCGCTAAATGAAAAACTACATTTTGTTTAACTATCTACCAGAGCTCAAATTTTTGAAAGAATTGTAATGTGTTTCATGATGATTTTTTTCTCTACTTATATTTTAAAATAAAACAAAAAAAAAATGTCAAAATCCTCATTGTCCTGATGCAGGGGTCAAAGTGACAAAATAAGAATATATAGGATTTTTTTTTTTTAAATATAGGACATTTTAAAACATCAAATAACTGCACACAGTTGCTACTGAACTTAAAAATTAACTCGTTATACATTTATATACGCATTATATTGCATTTAAGAGAATGAAAACACACCTTTAAAAAAAAAGAAATCGCCTGATCCTGAATATGTCATCCGTTATTGCCTCAATATGCCATCCCTAAATCAAGTTTTATTAAATTATTTGCAATCTTGAGTCGTTTGCTTCCAGTATCTATAGCTGCTTGAACTGCTCCGATTTCTTTAAGTATTTTCTTTTTATCTCTGTTTGCAGTCATTTGTTTATTCAGATTTATTATTCAGTGTCGGTTGGATTGGCGGCGAAAATTGGGAGATTAAGCGCCGAATGTGGCGAACCGTGGACTTGGTTTTCCGGAAACCCTAGAGACCATTTGGATTTGACAACACAACGTATTGACGTCATTTTCAATTTTGAAGACTTTTATGAAAATATCATGGCTAATATTCCGAATCCGGTACTGATTCTGCGCCACGGTGATTTGACGGTGATTGATAAAAAATGGCATCCCTGCCATTTTTTTAAGAGCAAGAGAACTGCCTATGGTTGTCATAATTAGGCGCGGTTTGATGTAAACAATTCGTGGCGCAGAATCCGTATCGGATTTGGAATAAAAAAATCGCCATCCGACATCATACAGTAAATCTTAACCCTTTTGTTTCCTTCATCAATTATTGACTGAGCACTCAAAATGTTCTATAGTAGTCCTGCAAGTTAATCACAAGTTGTTTTCATCCGTTTTTCTCGAGGCAGAGTTTTGTTGCTGCATCTCTCTATGTATTATGACCAATTAATTTACTACGTTGGAGGAGAAAACAAATCAGAAATTCAAGACCGCGTGCTATGGAAAAGTTCATGTTTACACTTTACAACTCCCGCCGGTCCAGTAGAGTTGAGTTGTAGGTTATGTAGCACGTGACGTCACAAGAGATAAAACGCCGCCGTTACAAACATCGCTTTTGTCAGGTCTTTTTCACCAACGATCGCGCCAAAGAATCCGAAATTTAAAAAATGGCAACGATCGGCACCGTTATAACGAATTCGAAGAAAATATAGATCGAATCAATATAGAAATATAGGATATATAGGACAATTGTAAAATATAGGACAATATAGGACGTTTTTGATAATTTAAAAAAAATATATAGGATTTATAGGACATATAGGACGTCTGCGACCCCTGCTGATGAATAAACACACTCATCAATTAGAATTGTAATCAAGCTAATTTTCTCTAAATAATTTATGTGACATGAAAAGTTGAAATTATTTTATAGTTTTAATGCTAAAACCACAATTCCCCGCTAAAATGGTGCCAATAGGGATAATCTGTGAAATGTACTTTCAAAACAATGTTCGTGAAATGTAATAAAATTCCTTAATTTTTTTCCAGAATCGAAAACTCCGAAATTCTCTTTATTTCTATACCACTCCCAAATCCAAACTTAAGAAGAAATTTAAAACCACCTAAACACATAAAAAGAGACAAACATACAAAAGAATATTTCATTAAAAAGACATAGTACTTGAAAGTGAGAAAAGTACCATACCATAGTACCATACCATAGTACCATAGTGAGAAAAGCTTTAAATTGGCCTCCTACATTGCTGTAAGGTATTAGCAGGGTGCATACACTTTTTTGGAAGTGACTTTCAAGGCCCTTTTCAAGGATATTTCAACAAAAATCAAGGCCCTATTTTACCGTTTCAGAGTCGATACCAAAATTGAATTTTTATATATTTTTTTTAATTAACGAAGTTGCAAAAAGAATTAAAATACTTATTACTTAACAACTAAGATGCAACCACATATATTTATTGATAATTATACCTCTTACCAGGATAAGGAAAAAAACTAGGTTAAAAAAAAAAGTTTTTTTTGGGTTTAAACCAGTTTTTTTTGTTGTTTAAACCGGGTCAATTCTTTTCTAATTACACGTACACATACTTATAAATAAAATTTGTCATTAACTAGAATAATGTTTAAATAATAATTAACAATCTTTCTGAAAATAATTTAAACTAAGTAAATAAACAATTATTTCTACTTATGTGGACATTCAAATCACATTAAATTTTAGTACTTTATTTAGAGATACTATTCTTTAAACAGGGTTCATATACATTTTCAGAAAAAAAATTCCCTGAGGTTTCCATCTCGGAGTCGATAATTTTTAGCCACAGAAATAGATATAGCCATCATTTTCACAAGTTCTTCGATAACTCGAAAAAAGAGAGTAATTTTTTAAACCCCCTCCTTCGGCTTTGAGAAAAAATACGATTTTGGAGCAGCAAAATGTGGTTTTGGAGCAGAAAATTATTACATTTAAATTAGTGATGAAGCAAATATTTTTGTATATTTCAACCTTGATATTTCAAATTAATTTAAAGTAAAAAAAAGGTGTAACTTGTTCATAAATACGTTTGCATTCTAAATTTACATTTATTAATTTGATTGCATTACTCAAAAAATAAATTAAAAAGCATGGCATTTATTAACCTCTTTGCCAACAATTAAAATATTAGGAAGTTTTCAATGATGACATGATATCATAAGGTTCGGGGCACAGCATGGCCCTAGTGTTGCTTTTGCGCCACAAAAACTAACCAACCAATTATAAGGTTCGGTTCATCACTGAAAGCTTTTCGAAATAATCTCAGTTAGAGCTACTTTTAACAACCTGATGAAATAAGATTTTTTTCTTTAAAAACTCTAGTCTGCCTAGTACCAATTACCTATAGAAGTTCTTCCCAATAATCCAAAATAATTTAATTCGATACGTAGTACTTCCTCCCCCCATGCAAAAAAAGTGAAACAAGGCTGCTTAGCGGCAAGCATTAGATTTCATAACTTGTTTGGACTGATAGCTTCACTTAGCAGATTTTTTAGGGCTATTTGTTTATTGGAAGATATTTTTTTTTTTTTAAACTCAAACAAATTAAAACCTCTAACTGAAATTAGACAATTATACTAGCATTTAACATAAAGAAATAACTTCTAATGTAATTAAATAATAAACTAAAACAAGGCAAACTGAAAAATATTATTTTTGTAGTGGTTTGTTTTCTAACACTCTCCATTGTCTAAATGGATTATAGAGGGTCCCCATGTGAAATCTCAAGGTCAATGGAAACAAAATGATTTTAGGCCTGTGGTTATTTGGTTAATTTTTTTTTTTTAAATATATGCCAAAAAAATAATCATGCACTCTTAAAGTACTAAGAAAAATATTTATTATTTTTACTTACAAACAGGCAAGAAAAAAATATCCAAATTGGATGCATAAAGATTGATTTCATGACTTCTACAGTTTGAATTTAAAGCGCGAATCCCTGGTTGGTTGGTTGAAGTTTAACGGCGCAAGGGGCATACTGCCGCGAATCCCTGATCTTTCCTATCGCTAATTTAAAGGAACAAATATTTGTAAATACAAGAAATCCTTACTTTTTTTTTAATAAAGACATAGCTTAAATCCCCCATTCAAGTTCTTCGTAAAATTTCTAGTCTAGGGTACGACTTTGAGCTTTTTCTGGGAATTGGCTACAATAAAAGAATGACGTAATATGCGTTTTCCCGTTCGTTGCCAAGTCAAAATCATGATCCAACATCCAGGGTTGCCAAAAAATCATTTACTAATAGTCACCAATCCTTCCAGATAATCAAAAAGGCAAGTTCAAAATTCAAATCCCGTTTTACCGATGACTTAGAAATTAAGCCTGGAAATGTTTGGGGAGGGGGGCTGTCTAGTTTGGGGAGGTGGATTAAGTTTAGAAATTAAAAAAAATATTCGAGTTTTCTTTTAGCTTAAAGAAAGCTATATATTTCTTTATTATTGAAACCAGGCAAGAGTGCAAATCTAAACCAGATGCACCAAGATTGCTTGTGTAAAAAATACAATACTTGTATTCTATTTTTAGCACGGAGTCTCAGTAAAAAAAAAAAAAAAATCATGTATTCTATAAGTATAAAAAAAAAGTATTAATTTTCTATACCTAAAATCAGCCAAGAAAACAGATTTAAATCAGATACACACTGATTCATTTACTACTTCTTTATAGTTTGAAAAACCTACAACAAAACTGAGAGATTGTAATATGTATTTTCAAGTGCGAACCTTTTCCGGCACGTTAACTGACGAAAAACGCCCTTGAAGGGCAAAATACTCTTTATCGCTTTGTTGGTGACGTTTTTGATAATTTTGAAAAATTTCGAGACAAAATTCTAGCCAAGTAGTTTTTCAAGTCAAAAAATGATTTTTTGGCGCAGTTCGGCGCAATCTTAACCGAAAAGAGGTTTTTGGCGCAGTTTGGAGCAGGGTAGTCAGTTTGGCGCACTTTGGCGCAATTGGAACAGCTCTTACATCCCTGTAATTAGAATTTTTTTAATGAGCTCAAAATAAATTTAATAAAATTGGAAGGTTTTTTTTCCCAGCAACCTTAGTTAATAACTTTCACGGCTTTAAAGTAGGCCATTTTAGTAATTGATATAAAAAATTACATATCCTTCCCCTTCTACAGAAAAAGAAATTATTCTTTCTTGAAATAGGAATCGACATAAATGAAAGAATGATATAAATCATAATACAATACCGAAGCGTAACTGCTATTTTCTCTGTAGGCGATATACTCCTCCGATAGTTAGTGTCGGGTTTTTGCAGTCTGGAACATAATTTCTTCACCAACTCGTCGAAGCTCTCAATCGACATCCGGAAAAAGTTTAAATTTTTTACTTTGTCTTCTCTTAACTGCGGGTAAAGACAGAAGAACATACCGAATGTTGATCGGCTCTAAACAATGGGATGAATCCACATAGTGCGATTAATTCGATTCTTTTTCCTTCGATATTTTATATACGAATATGCTAAGCATGCTCTTTTTCATTCCATTTCGAACAAACACAAAATCCTCTCAGAGGAAAATTTTGGTCGTTTGAGAATGCACCTAATGAGGGAGGGAGAGAGAGAGAGAAAAGCGAAAATATCCTGCATATCAAATTACACCCTCTTTCCACCGGATACTCATCGTGCAACTTTTTGTCTCTTTAGGGGAGAGGTCAAAGGTCATAGTGACCGTGCCGTTCCAGGGCCGCTCGGGAGGAAACGATTCAAGTGTGATTGACAGATGTGAACCGGCTAGAAAGTGTGACGTCAGAATAATGGTAATACGGGAACGAGAATTTTATGGTTTTAGAATTGAAAATGGGAAATTCAAGGACTTTCCATGCTTTTTTAGAAATAATCCTATTTTTCCAGGCTATTCAAGGCCTTGAAAAAAAATAATGAAATTCAAGGACTTTCCAGGTTTTCCAGGCCGCGTACGCACCCTGTATTAGGAAGTTTACTCCAGTAAAGCGTCACACCCCAGGAGAAAAGTGGATACAGCCATCAGCTTCAAAAAATGAATTCTTGTTAGGAAAAAATTTCTTTCACAGCATTTAAAGTCAAAATTTCTAAGCAAAAAGTTAAATAACTATCAACTGTATATAAATATCAAAATAAAACGACCAGGATGTAATAAATTCAAGACAAAAAGTTCCCCTTTAATTCCTTGATTTTTCTCATCAATTTCTTAGATTCCCTGATTTTATGCCTAACATTGTTCTAAAATATTCCAAATGAAGAACTTGCACAAGTGAGAAAAGTGAATATTTTTGGTATTTTCTAGTGTTATCCAACGCATATACTAAAGCAGTGCAATTATTTTTTATCTTTATGCTTTCAATTAATCAAAAACCGTGTTTCAAATCAAAGTAAAGGTCACGTGACCAAAAACGCATATGTAACTGTGAAGTAGTTAAGCATAGATTCTGTCGAAAATCTGAGGAGGAACCTTGTCTAAAACTTGGTTTAGACAGGTTCCTTCTCTGCTCGACGACGTCACACGCAAATGTAGCTTTTCCCGCCAAATCGCTAATGGTAGAGCGGCTAGGCGCCAAAAAATAGCCAAAAACTGCACTTTGTGAAACAAGTCTGTAATTTTGCACACTGAGAGAATATGCCATTCTGATCATTTTAAGAAGTGGAGACACTCGAATTTCACTTCCGGTCGAGTTTTTATACTAGTTCAAAGTTAGGCTTAAAATGTTCGTTTTTATCAATAAAAATAAATATATGTGGGGTTGCAGCCAAATCATGAGTTTTATAGACATGTGTAATATGTTAAATTTCTAGGTATAGATGAAAGATTAAAAAAAGTAGTAAAAAATTCGACCGGAAATGAATGGCATTCGATCGGAAGTCTATCTAAAACAACTAAGACTGCACCCAACAGATCAAACTTCATCTATGAAACATATGTTATCATTAAAAAGAGAATTTTAGTGATGTTTTATGATAAACTAAATTTAAAAAACGACTTCCGGTCGAAGTTTTAGACTTCTTTAAAGTTAGACTTAAAAATGCACTCTTAAATTATACCACCTTCATATAAACTATAAACGGTCACAATTAAAAACTGTTAAAACTACATGTTATTACATCAAATTATAAGGATGGATATGCTGGATATAAAATGGAACATTTCAACCGGAAGTGACTGAAATTCCGACCGGAAGTTTGCTTTTAAAGAATTAATATTGCCCATTTACCAATATAATATCGTAGCTAGAGGTAAAAAACTGCATTTCGTGAAACAAGTCAGTAATTGTGCACATTCACAAAATGTGTAATTCTGATAATTTTAAGATGTGGAGAAATTCGGATTTAACTTCAGGTCGAATTTTTATTCTAGTTCAAAGTTAAGCATAAAATGTTCGTTTATATTCATAAAAATAATTATATGCGGGATCATTGCTAAACCGTGAGCTCTATAGACACGTGTAATATGTTCAATTATTAAATTTGGAGGAAAGATTTAAAAAAAAAAAAAAAAAAAGGATTAGTCAGAAGTGAATCGTTTTTCGACCGGAAGTCTATAACAGCTTAAACTACATGTATGAAATATATGCTACTAATAAAAATGGAATTTTGGTGTCATTTTATAATGAACTAAAGCTAAAAAGCGACTTCCTGTCAAAGTTTTAGACTTATTTAAAGTTGGTCTTAAAAAATGTGCTTCTTTAAATTTTACCACCTTCATAGAATGGTCACAATTAAAAAAATTTGATATTACATGTTGTTACATCAAATTATAAGGATGGATTGCTGGATGTAAAATGAAAATTTTCAATCTGAAGTGAGTGTCTGCTTTTAAGGAACTGATACTGCCTATATACCAATACATATAAGTATCACAGTAATATCGTCTGATTGCCAAATCTGGGTCTAAAATACAATTAAATATCTGAAAATATGAACAATGAAAAAAATAAAATGTTCAACTTTCGTGTCTACATCCCCCCCCCCTCCCCAAAAAAGGAGAGTGCGATGCGCATCCTTTAAAAAATAATCTCCTGTCTTAGTCCATATTTGAGAGGATTGCAACTAGTGAGATTTATAGTTTGGTTATATTTTAATTGTATTGAAAAAAATTTGTACAAGCAAACTTCCGGTCGAAATTCCAGTCATTTCGGTTGAAATTTACCATTTTATACTTAACATAATCATCATTCCTTTTCTGAAACATCAAATGAAATCTTCCGGCTATCTGAGACGATATCACCATTATACATAAAGGTATTGGTTTAAGGGCAGTATCAGTTCCTTATAAGTAGACTTCCGGTCGGAATTTCAGTAATTTCCAGTTGGAGTTTTCCATTTCATGTATATCCATCCTTATAATTAGATGTAACAACATGAAATATTAAGTGTTTTTAACAGTGACCCTTTATAAAAAGATGGTAAAATATAGGGAAGCACATTTTTAAGTCTTAACTTAAAAAATCTATAACCTCGACCAGAAGTAACTTTTTAAATTTAGTTTATCATAAAACATCACCAGAATTTCCTTTTTATTGATAGCATATGTTTCATGCATGTAGTTTAAGCTATTAGATGCAGTTTTAGCTGTTAAAGATAGACTTCCGGTCAAAATGCATATCACTTCCGGTTGAACATTTTTTACTATTTTTTTTAACCTTTTATCTATATTTAACATATTACACATGTCTATAAATTTCATGATTTTGGTTATGACCCCACATATAACTATTTTTATTGATAAAAACGAATATTTTATGCCTAACTTTGAACTAGTATAAAAGCTGGACCGAAAGTGAAATCTGAGTGGCTCCACTTCGTAAAATGATTAGAATGATATATTCTACCAATGGGGGGGGGGGGGGTCCAAAATTACAGAGTTGTTTCACGAAATGCAGTTTTTTCCTCTAGCCGCTCTACTATAAGAAAAAAAAATCGGGGTAAGCTCTGAAATTTTCCGGCTGAATTTCAGTCACTTCCTGTTGAAATTTTTCATTTTAAATTTATCATATTCATTCTTACAATTTGATATATAGAACATGAAAGAAGTATATTAGTTTTTAAAAGTGACCCTTTATATGAAGGGGAGTATTAAAAATGGTCATTATTAAGCCAAACTCTGAAAAAAAGTCTAAAACCTCAACCGGAAGTAATATCTGAGTGGAATATTTCCATTTGGTACGTTATCGAAATCAACCCTTTTATATACAGAATGTGATTTATGTGTGCATTTCAAGCTGTTGGTGTCGATTAGGGATAGACTTCCGGTCGAAATCTTAACGACTTCCGTTTGAAATTTAATTTTTTTTTTATTCTTTAATGCAAGCCTAACTATTTAACATATTATACGTGTTAATAGAGTTCATATTTTTTACCGTGAACCTACAATTTACGGTTTCTATTGAAAATAAGGGCATATTTTAGGCCCAACTTTGAAGTAGTATAAAACCTCGACCGGAAGTGTAATCCGAGTGGCCCCACTTCTGAAAATGATTAAAATGACATTATCTATCAATGTGCCAAATTACAGACTTGTTTCACCAAGTGCAGTTTTTTTCCCTCTAGCCGCTCTACTATAAATGAAAAACTACATTTTGTTTAACTATCTACCCGAGCTCAAATTTTTGAAAGAATGGTTTTGTTTTTCATTATTTTTTTTCTCTTACTTTTATTTAAAAATAAAACAAAAAAAAGGTGAAAATCCTCATTGTCCTGATGAATAAACACTCATCAATTAGAACTTGTAATCAAGCTAATTTTCTCTAAATAATTTATTTGACATGAAAAGTTGAAATTATTTTATAGTTTTAATGCTAAAACCACAATTCCTGGCTAAAATGGTGAACATAGGGATAATCTGTGAAATGTACTTTCAAAACAATGATAGAAAACTTCCCTGATTTTCGTGAAATGTCATAGAATTCCTTAATTTTTTTTCCAGAATCGAAAACTCCGAAATTCTCCTTATTTCCATCCCACTCAAAAATACAAACTTATGAAGAAATTTAAAACCACCTGAACACATAAAATGAGACAAATATACAAAAGAATATTTCATTAAAAAGAGACAAATATACAAAAGAATATTTCATTAAAAAGAGACAAATATACAAAAGAATATTTCATTAAAAAGACATAGTACCTGAGAAAAGCTTTTAATTGGCCTCCTACATTGCTGTAAGTTGTTAGGAAGTTTACTCCAGTAAAGTGTCACACCCCAGGAGACGAGTGGATACAGCGATCAGCTTCAAAAAATTAATTCTTGTTAGGAAAAGATTTCTTTAACAGCATTTACTCTCAAAATTTCTAAGCAAAAAGTTAAACAACTATCAACTGTAGATAAATCTCGAAATAAAACGACTAGGGTGTCCTTAAATTCAAGACAAAAAGTTCCCTTTTAATTTCTTGATTACTCTCATCCAATTTCCAAGATTCCCTGATTTTATGCCTAACATTGTTCTCAAATATCCCCAATGAAGAACTTGCACAAGTGAGAAAAGTGAATATTTTTGGTATTTTCTTGTGTTATCCAACGCATATACTTGAGCAGTGTAATTATTTTTTATCTTTCTGCTTTCAATTAATCAAAAATCGTGTTTGAAATCAAAGTAAAGGTCACGTGACCTAAAACGCATATGAAACTGTGAAGTAGTTACGCATAGATTCCATCGAAAATCTGAGGAGGAACGTGGTCTAAATCTAGGTTTAGACGGGTTCATTCTCTGTGCGTTGACATCACACGCAAAAGTAGCTTTTCCCGCCAAATCGCAACGTGAAAAACTACATTTTTTTTTAACTATCTTTCCGAGCTCAAATTTTTGAAAGAATGGTAATGTCTTTCATGATTTTTTTTTCTCTACTTTTATTTAAAAATAAAACCAAAAAACGTGAAAGTTCCTCATTGTCCTGATGAATAAACACTCATCAATTAGAACTTGTAATCAAGCTAATTTTCTCTAAATAATTTATATGACATGAAAAGTTTAAATTATTTTATAGTTTTAATACTAAAACCACAATTCCTGGCTAAAATGGTGCCAATAGGGATAATCTGTGAAATGTAATTTCAAAACAATGATAGAAAACTTCCCTGATTTTCGTGAAATGTAATAAAATTCCTTAATTTTTTTCCAGAATCGAAAACTCCGAATTTCACCTTATTTCCATTCCACTCAAAAATCCAAACTTAAGAAGAAATTTAAAACCACCTGAACACATAAAAAGAGACAAATATACAAAAGAATATTTCAATAAAAAGACATAGTACCTGAGAAAAGCTTTAAATTGGCCTTCTACATTGCTGTAAGTTATTAGGAAGTTTACTCCACTAAAGCGTCACACCCCAGGAGATGAGTGGATACAGCGATCAGCTTCAAAAAATTTATTCTTGTTAGGAAAAAATTTCTTTAACAGCATTTAAAGTCAAAATTTCTAAGCAAAAAGTTAAGTAACTATCAACTGTAGATAAATCTCAAAATAAAACGACTAGGGTGTCCACAAGAATTTCCCTTTTAATTCCTTGATTTCTCTCATCAATTTTCAAGATTCCCTGATTTTATGCCTAACATTGTTCTCAAATATCCCCAATGGAGAACTTGCACAAGTGAGAAAAGTGAATATTTTTGGTATTTTCTAGTGTTATCCAACGCATATACTAAAGCAATGCAATTATTTTTTATCTTTATGCTTTCAATTAATCAAAAACCGTGTTTCAAATCAAAGTAAAGGTCACGTGACCAAAAACGCATATGTAACTGTGAAGTAGTTACGCATAGATTCCGTCGAAAATCTGAGGAGGAACCTTTTCTAAAACTTGGTTTAGAAAGGTTCCTTCTCTGCTCGACGACGTCAATCGCAAATATAGCTTTTCCCGCCAAATCGCTAAATGAAAAACTACATTTTGTTTAACTATCTACCAGAGCTCAAATTTTTGAAAGAATTGTAATGTGTTTCATGATGATTTTTTTCTCTACTTATATTTTAAAATAAAACAAAAAAAAAATGTCAAAATCCTCATTGTCCTGATGCAGGGGTCAAAGTGACAAAATAAGAATATATAGGATTTTTTTTTTTTAAATATAGGACATTTTAAAACATCAAATAACTGCACACAGTTGCTACTGAACTTAAAAATTAACTCGTTATACATTTATATACGCATTATATTGCATTTAAGAGAATGAAAACACACCTTTAAAAAAAAAGAAATCGCCTGATCCTGAATATGTCATCCGTTATTGCCTCAATATGCCATCCCTAAATCAAGTTTTATTAAATTATTTGCAATCTTGAGTCTTTTGCTTCCAGTATCTATAGCTGCTTGAACTGCTCCGATTTCTTTAAGTATTTTCTTTTTATCTCTGTTTGCAGTCATTTGTTTATTCAGATTTATTATTCAGTGTCGGTTGGATTGGCGGCGAAAATTGGGAGATTAAGCGCCGAATGTGGCGAACCGTGGACTTGGTTTTCCGGAAACCCTAGAGACCATTTGGATTTGACAACACAACGTATTGACGTCATTTTCAATTTTGAAGACTTTTATGAAAATATCATGGCTAATATTCCGAATCCGGTACTGATTCTGCGCAACGGTGATTTGACGGTGATTGATAAAAAATGGCATCCCTGCCATTTTTTTAAGAGCAAGAGAACTGCCTATGGTTGTCATAATTAGGCGCGGTTTGATGTAAACAATTCGTGGCGCAGAATCCGTATCGGATTTGGAATAAAAAAATCGCCATCCGACATCATACAGTAAATCTTAACCCTTTTGTTTCCTTCATCAATTATTGACTGAGCACTCAAAATGTTCTATAGTAGTCCTGCAAGTTAATCACAAGTTGTTTTCATCCGTTTTTCTCGAGGCAGAGTTTTGTTGCTGCATCTCTCTATGTATTATGACCAATTAATTTACTACGTTGGAGGAGAAAACAAATCAGAAATTCAAGACCGCGTGCTATGGAAAAGTTCATGTTTACACTTTACAACTCCCGCCGGTCCAGTAGAGTTGAGTTGTAGGTTATGTAGCACGTGACGTCACAAGAGATAAAACGCCGCCGTTACAAACATCGCTTTTGTCAGGTCTTTTTCACCAACGATCGCGCCAAAGAATCCGAAATTTAAAAAATGGCAACGATCGGCACCGTTATAACGAATTCGAAGAAAATATAGATCGAATCAATATAGAAATATAGGATATATAGGACAATTGTAAAATATAGGACAATATAGGACGTTTTTGATAATTTAAAAAAAATATATAGGATTTATAGGACATATAGGACGTCTGCGACCCCTGCTGATGAATAAACACACTCATCAATTAGAATTGTAATCAAGCTAATTTTCTCTAAATAATTTATGTGACATGAAAAGTTGAAATTATTTTATAGTTTTAATGCTAAAACCACAATTCCCCGCTAAAATGGTGCCAATAGGGATAATCTGTGAAATGTACTTTCAAAACAATGTTCGTGAAATGTAATAAAATTCCTTAATTTTTTTCCAGAATCGAAAACTCCGAAATTCTCTTTATTTCTATACCACTCCCAAATCCAAACTTAAGAAGAAATTTAAAACCACCTAAACACATAAAAAGAGACAAACATACAAAAGAATATTTCATTAAAAAGACATAGTACTTGAAAGTGAGAAAAGTACCATACCATAGTACCATACCATAGTACCATAGTGAGAAAAGCTTTAAATTGGCCTCCTACATTGCTGTAAGGTATTAGCAGGGTGCATACACTTTTTTGGAAGTGAAATTCAAGGACTTTCAAGGCCCTTTTCAAGGATATTTCAACAAAAATCAAGGCCCTATTTTACCGTTTCAGAGTCGATACCAAAATTGAATTTTTATATATTTTTTTTAATTAACGAAGTTGCAAAAAGAATTAAAATACTTATTACTTAACAACTAAGATGCAACCACATATATTTATTGATAATTATACCTCTTACCAGGATAAGGAAAAAAACTAGGTTAAAAAAAAAAAGTTTTTTTTGGGTTTAAACCAGTTTTTTTTGTTGTTTAAACCGGGTCAATTCTTTTCTAATTACACGTACACATACTTATAAATAAAATTTGTCATTAACTAGAATAATGTTTAAATAATAATTAACAATCTTTCTGAAAATAATTTAAACTAAGTAAATAAACAATTATTTCTACTTATGTGGACATTCAAATCACATTAAATTTTAGTACTTTATTTAGAGATACTATTCTTTAAACAGGGTTCATATACATTTTCAGAAAAAAAATTCCCTGAGGTTTCCATCTCGGAGTCGATAATTTTTAGCCACAGAAATAGATATAGCCATCATTTTCACAAGTTCTTCGATAACTCGAAAAAAGAGAGTAATTTTTTAAACCCCCTCCTTCGGCTTTGAGAAAAAATACGATTTTGGAGCAGCAAAATGTGGTTTTGGAGCAGAAAATTATTACATTTAAATTAGTGATGAAGCAAATATTTTTGTATATTTCAACCTTGATATTTCAAATTAATTTAAAGTAAAAAAAAGGTGTAACTTGTTCATAAATACGTTTGCATTCTAAATTTACATTTATTAATTTGATTGCATTACTCAAAAAATAAATTAAAAAGCATGGCATTTATTAACCTCTTTGCCAACAATTAAAATATTAGGAAGTTTTCAATGATGACATGATATCATAAGGTTCGGGGCACAGCATGGCCCTAGTGTTGCTTTTGCGCCACAAAAACTAACCAACCAATTATAAGGTTCGGTTCATCACTGAAAGCTTTTCGAAATAATCTCAGTTAGAGCTACTTTTAACAACCTGATGAAATAAGATTTTTTTCTTTAAAAACTCTAGTCTGCCTAGTACCAATTACCTATAGAAGTTCTTCCCAATAATCCAAAATAATTTAATTCGATACGTAGTACTTCCTCCCCCCCCCCCCCCCCCATGCAAAAAAAGTGAAACAAGGCTGCTTAGCGGCAAGCATTAGATTTCATAACTTGTTTGGACTGATAGCTTCACTTAGCAGATTTTTTAGGGCTATTTGTTTATTGGAAGATATTTTTTTTTTTTAAACTCAAACAAATTAAAACCTCTAACTGAAATTAGACAATTATACTAGCATTTAACATAAAGAAATAACTTCTAATGTAATTAAATAATAAACTAAAACAAGGCAAACTGAAAAATATTATTTTTGTAGTGGTTTGTTTTCTAACACTCTCCATTGTCTAAATGGATTATAGAGGGTCCCCATGTGAAATCTCAAGGTCAATGGAAACAAAATGATTTTAGGCCTGTGGTTATTTGGTTAATTTTTTTTTTTTAAATATATGCCAAAAAAATAATCATGCACTCTTAAAGTACTAAGAAAAATATTTATTATTTTTACTTACAAACAGGCAAGAAAAAAATATCCAAATTGGATGCATAAAGATTGATTTCATGACTTCTACAGTTTGAATTTAAAGCGCGAATCCCTGGTTGGTTGGTTGAAGTTTAACGGCGCAAGGGGCATACTGCCGCGAATCCCTGATCTTTCCTATCGCTAATTTAAAGGAACAAATATTTGTAAATACAAGAAATCCTTACTTTTTTTTTAATAAAGACATAGCTTAAATCCCCCATTCAAGTTCTTCGTAAAATTTCTAGTCTAGGGTACGACTTTGAGCTTTTTCTGGGAATTGGCTACAATAAAAGAATGACGTAATATGCGTTTTCCCGTTCGTTGCCAAGTCAAAATCATGATCCAACATCCAGGGTTGCCAAAAAATCATTTACTAATAGTCACCAATCCTTCCAGATAATCAAAAAGGCAAGTTCAAAATTCAAATCCCGTTTTACCGATGACTTAGAAATTAAGCCTGGAAATGTTTGGGGAGGGGGGCTGTCTAGTTTGGGGAGGTGGATTAAGTTTAGAAATTAAAAAAAATATTCGAGTTTTCTTTTAGCTTAAAGAAAGCTATATATTTCTTTATTATTGAAACCAGGCAAGAGTGCAAATCTAAACCAGATGCACCAAGATTGCTTGTGTAAAAAATACAATACTTGTATTCTATTTTTAGCACGGAGTCTCAGTAAAAAAAAAAAAAAAATCATGTATTCTATAAGTATAAAAAAAAAGTATTAATTTTCTATACCTAAAATCAGCCAAGAAAACAGATTTAAATCAGATACACACTGATTCATTTACTACTTCTTTATAGTTTGAAAAACCTACAACAAAACTGAGAGATTGTAATATGTATTTTCAAGTGCGAACCTTTTCCGGCACGTTAACTGACGAAAAACGCCCTTGAAGGGCAAAATACTCTTTATCGCTTTGTTGGTGACGTTTTTGATAATTTTGAAAAATTTCGAGACAAAATTCTAGCCAAGTAGTTTTTCAAGTCAAAAAATGATTTTTTGGCGCAGTTCGGCGCAATCTTAACCGAAAAGAGGTTTTTGGCGCAGTTTGGAGCAGGGTAGTCAGTTTGGCGCACTTTGGCGCAATTGGAACAGCTCTTACATCCCTGTAATTAGAATTTTTTTAATGAGCTCAAAATAAATTTAATAAAATTGGAAGGTTTTTTTTCCCAGCAACCTTAGTTAATAACTTTCACGGCTTTAAAGTAGGCCATTTTAGTAATTGATATAAAAAATTACATATCCTTCCCCTTCTACAGAAAAAGAAATTATTCTTTCTTGAAATAGGAATCGACATAAATGAAAGAATGATATAAATCATAATACAATACCGAAGCGTAACTGCTATTTTCTCTGTAGGCGATATACTCCTCCGATAGTTAGTGTCGGGTTTTTGCAGTCTGGAACATAATTTCTTCACCAACTCGTCGAAGCTCTCAATCGACATCCGGAAAAAGTTTAAATTTTTTACTTTGTCTTCTCTTAACTGCGGGTAAAGACAGAAGAACATACCGAATGTTGATCGGCTCTAAACAATGGGATGAATCCACATAGTGCGATTAATTCGATTCTTTTTCCTTCGATATTTTATATACGAATATGCTAAGCATGCTCTTTTTCATTCCATTTCGAACAAACACAAAATCCTCTCAGAGGAAAATTTTGGTCGTTTGAGAATGCACCTAATGAGGGAGAGAGAGAGAAAAGCGAAAATATCCTGCATATCAAATTACACCCTCTTTCCACCGGATACTCATCGTGCAACTTTTTGTCTCTTTAGGGGAGAGGTCAAAGGTCATAGTGACCGTGCCGTTCCAGGGCCGCTCGGGAGGAACCGATTCAAGTGTGATTGACAGATGTGAACCGGCTAGAAAGTGTGACGTCAGAATAATGGTAATACGGGAACGAGAATTTTATGGTTTTAGAATTGAAAATGGGAAATTCAAGGACTTTCCATGCTTTTTTAGAAATAATCCTATTTTTCCAGGCTATTCAAGGCCTTGAAAAAAAATAATGAAATTCAAGGACTTTCCAGGTTTTCCAGGCCGCGTACGCACCCTGTATTAGGAAGTTTACTCCAGTAAAGCGTCACACCCCAGGAGAAAAGTGGATACAGCCATCAGCTTCAAAAAATGAATTCTTGTTAGGAAAAAATTTCTTTCACAGCATTTAAAGTCAAAATTTCTAAGCAAAAAGTTAAATAACTATCAACTGTATATAAATATCAAAATAAAACGACCAGGATGTAATAAATTCAAGACAAAAAGTTCCCCTTTAATTCCTTGATTTTTCTCATCAATTTCTTAGATTCCCTGATTTTATGCCTAACATTGTTCTAAAATATTCCAAATGAAGAACTTGCACAAGTGAGAAAAGTGAATATTTTTGGTATTTTCTAGTGTTATCCAACGCATATACTAAAGCAGTGCAATTATTTTTTATCTTTATGCTTTCAATTAATCAAAAACCGTGTTTCAAATCAAAGTAAAGGTCACGTGACCAAAAACGCATATGTAACTGTGAAGTAGTTAAGCATAGATTCTGTCGAAAATCTGAGGAGGAACCTTGTCTAAAACTTGGTTTAGACAGGTTCCTTCTCTGCTCGACGACGTCACACGCAAATGTAGCTTTTCCCGCCAAATCGCTAATGGTAGAGCGGCTAGGCGCCAAAAAATAGCCAAAAACTGCACTTTGTGAAACAAGTCTGTAATTTTGCACACTGAGAGAATATGCCATTCTGATCATTTTAAGAAGTGGAGACACTCGAATTTCACTTCCGGTCGAGTTTTTATACTAGTTCAAAGTTAGGCTTAAAATGTTCGTTTTTATCAATAAAAATAAATATATGTGGGGTTGCAGCCAAATCATGAGTTTTATAGACATGTGTAATATGTTAAATTTCTAGGTATAGATGAAAGATTAAAAAAAGTAGTAAAAAATTCGACCGGAAATGAATGGCATTCGATCGGAAGTCTATCTAAAACAACTAAGACTGCACCCAACAGATCAAACTTCATCTATGAAACATATGTTATCATTAAAAAGAGAATTTTAGTGATGTTTTATGATAAACTAAATTTAAAAAACGACTTCCGGTCGAAGTTTTAGACTTCTTTAAAGTTAGACTTAAAAATGCACTCTTAAATTATACCACCTTCATATAAACTATAAACGGTCACAATTAAAAACTGTTAAAACTACATGTTATTACATCAAATTATAAGGATGGATATGCTGGATATAAAATGGAACATTTCAACCGGAAGTGACTGAAATTCCGACCGGAAGTTTGCTTTTAAAGAATTAATATTGCCCATTTACCAATATAATATCGTAGCTAGAGGTAAAAAACTGCATTTCGTGAAACAAGTCAGTAATTGTGCACATTCACAAAATGTGTAATTCTGATAATTTTAAGATGTGGAGAAATTCGGATTTAACTTCAGGTCGAATTTTTATTCTAGTTCAAAGTTAAGCATAAAATGTTCGTTTATATTCATAAAAATAATTATATGCGGGATCATTGCTAAACCGTGAGCTCTATAGACACGTGTAATATGTTCAATAATTAAATTTGGAGGAAAGATTTAAAAAAAAAAAAAAAAAAAAGGATTAGTCAGAAGTGAATCGTTTTTCGACCGGAAGTCTATAACAGCTTAAACTACATGTATGAAATATATGCTACTAATAAAAATGGAATTTTGGTGTCATTTTATAATGAACTAAAGCTAAAAAGCGACTTCCTGTCAAAGTTTTAGACTTATTTAAAGTTGGTCTTAAAAAATGTGCTTCTTTAAATTTTACCACCTTCATAGAATGGTCACAATTAAAAAAATTTGATATTACATGTTGTTACATCAAATTATAAGGATGGATTGCTGGATGTAAAATGAAAATTTTCAATCTGAAGTGAGTGTCTGCTTTTAAGGAACTGATACTGCCTATATACCAATACATATAAGTATCACAGTAATATCGTCTGATTGCCAAATCTGGGTCTAAAATACAATTAAATATCTGAAAATATGAACAATGAAAAAAATAAAATGTTCAACTTTCGTGTCTACATCCCCCCCCCCCCCTCCCCAAAAAAGGAGAGTGCGATGCGCATCCTTTAAAAAATAATCTCCTGTCTTAGTCCATATTTGAGAGGATTGCAACTAGTGAGATTTATAGTTTGGTTATATTTTAATTGTATTGAAAAAAATTTGTACAAGCAAACTTCCGGTCGAAATTCCAGTCATTTCGGTTGAAATTTACCATTTTATACTTAACATAATCATCATTCCTTTTCTGAAACATCAAATGAAATCTTCCGGCTATCTGAGACGATATCACCATTATACATAAAGGTATTGGTTTAAGGGCAGTATCAGTTCCTTATAAGTAGACTTCCGGTCGGAATTTCAGTAATTTCCAGTTGGAGTTTTCCATTTCATGTATATCCATCCTTATAATTAGATGTAACAACATGAAATATTAAGTGTTTTTAACAGTGACCCTTTATAAAAAGATGGTAAAATATAGGGAAGCACATTTTTAAGTCTTAACTTAAAAAATCTATAACCTCGACCAGAAGTAACTTTTTAAATTTAGTTTATCATAAAACATCACCAGAATTTCCTTTTTATTGATAGCATATGTTTCATGCATGTAGTTTAAGCTATTAGATGCAGTTTTAGCTGTTAAAGATAGACTTCCGGTCAAAATGCATATCACTTCCGGTTGAACATTTTTTACTATTTTTTTTAACCTTTTATCTATATTTAACATATTACACATGTCTATAAATTTCATGATTTTGGTTATGACCCCACATATAACTATTTTTATTGATAAAAACGAATATTTTATGCCTAACTTTGAACTAGTATAAAAGCTGGACCGAAAGTGAAATCTGAGTGGCTCCACTTCGTAAAATGATTAGAATGATATATTCTACCAATGGGGGGGGGGGGGGTCCAAAATTACAGAGTTGTTTCACGAAATGCAGTTTTTTCCTCTAGCCGCTCTACTATAAGAAAAAAAAATCGGGGTAAGCTCTGAAATTTTCCGGCTGAATTTCAGTCACTTCCTGTTGAAATTTTTCATTTTAAATTTATCATATTCATTCTTACAATTTGATATATAGAACATGAAAGAAGTATATTAGTTTTTAAAAGTGACCCTTTATATGAAGGGGAGTATTAAAAATGGTCATTATTAAGCCAAACTCTGAAAAAAAGTCTAAAACCTCAACCGGAAGTAATATCTGAGTGGAATATTTCCATTTGGTACGTTATCGAAATCAACCCTTTTATATACAGAATGTGATTTATGTGTGCATTTCAAACTGTTGGTGTCGATTAGGGATAGACTTCCGGTCGAAATCTTAACGACTTCCGTTTGAAATTTAATTTTTTTTTATTCTTTAATGCAAGCCTAACTATTTAACATATTATACGTGTTAATAGAGTTCATATTTTTTACCGTGAACCTACAATTTACGGTTTCTATTGAAAATAAGGGCATATTTTAGGCCCAACTTTGAAGTAGTATAAAACCTCGACCGGAAGTGTAATCCGAGTGGCCCCACTTCTGAAAATGATTCAAATGACATTATCTATCAATGTGCAAAATTACAGACTTGTTTCACCAAGTGCAGTTTTTTTCCCTCTAGCCGCTCTACTATAAATGAAAAACTACATTTTGTTTAACTATCTACCCGAGCTCAAATTTTTGAAAGAATGGTTTTGTTTTTCATTATTTTTTTTCTCTTACTTTTATTTAAAAATAAAACAAAAAAAAGGTGAAAATCCTCATTGTCCTGATGAATAAACACTCATCAATTAGAACTTGTAATCAAGCTAATTTTCTCTAAATAATTTATGTGACATGAAAAGTTGAAATTATTTTATAGTTTTAATGCTAAAACCACAATTCCTGGCTAAAATGGTGAACATAGGGAGAATCTGTGAAATGTACTTTCAAAACAATGATAGAAAACTTCCCTGATTTTCGTGAAATGTCATAGAATTCCTTAATTTTTTTTCCAGAATCGAAAACTCCGAAATTCTCCTTATTTCCATCCCACTCAAAAACACAAACTTATGAAGAAATTTAAAACCACCTGAACACATAAAATGAGACAAATATACAAAAGAATATTTCATTAAAAAGAGACAAATATACAAAAGAATATTTCATTAAAAAGACATAGTACCTGAGAAAAGATTTTAATTGGCCTCCTACATTGCTGTAAGGTATTAGGAAGTTTACTCCAGTAAAGCGTCACACCCCAGGAGACGAGTGGATACAGCCATCAGCTTCAAAAATGAATTCTTGTTAGCAAAAAATTTCTTTAACAGCATTTACTGTCAAAATTTCTAAGCAAAAAGTTAAACAACTATCAACTGTAGATAAATCTCGAAATAAAACGACTAGGGTGTCCTTAAATTCAAGACAAAAAGTTCCCTTTTAATTTCTTGATTACTCTCATCCAATTTCCAAGATTCCCTGATTTTATGCCTAACATTGTTCTCAAATATCCCCAATGAAGAACTTGCACAAGTGAGAAAAGTGAATATTTTTGGTATTTTCTTGTGTTATCCAACGCATATACTTGAGCAGTGTAATTATTTTTTATCTTTCTGCTTTCAATTAATCAAAAATCGTGTTTGAAATCAAAGTAAAGGTCACGTGACCTAAAACGCATATGAAACTGTGAAGTAGTTACGCATAGATTCCATCGAAAATCTGAGGAGGAACGTGGTCTAAATCTAGGTTTAGACGGGTTCATTCTCTGTGCGTTGACATCACACGCAAAAGTAGCTTTTCCCGCCAAATCGCAACGTGAAAAACTACATTTTTTTTTTAACTATCTTTCCGAGCTCAAATTTTTGAAAGAATGGTAATGTCTTTCATGATTTTTTTTTCTCTACTTTTATTTAAAAATAAAACCAAAAAACGTGAAAGTTCCTCATTGTCCTGATGAATAAACACTCATCAATTAGAACTTGTAATCAAGCTAATTTTCTCTAAATAATTTATATGACATGAAAAGTTTAAATTATTTTATAGTTTTAATACTAAAACCACAATTCCTGGCTAAAATGGTGCCAATAGGGAAAATCTGTGAAATGTAATTTCAAAACAATGATAGAAAACTTCCCTGATTTTCGTGAAATGTAATAAAATTCCTTAATTTTTTTCCAGAATCGAAAACTCCGAATTTCACCTTATTTCCATTCCACTCAAAAATCCAAACTTAAGAAGAAATTTAAAACCACCTGAACACATAAAAAGAGACAAATATACAAAAGAATATTTCAATAAAAAGACATAGTACCTGAGAAAAGCTTTAAATTGGCCTTCTACATTGCTGTAAGTTATTAGGAAGTTTACTCCACTAAAGCGTCACACCCCAGGAGATGAGTGGATACAGCGATCAGCTTCAAAAAATTTATTCTTGTTAGGAAAAAATTTCTTTAACAGCATTTAAAGTCAAAATTTCTAAGCAAAAAGTTAAGTAACTATCAACTGTAGATAAATCTCAAAATAAAACGACTAGGGTGTCCACAAGAATTTCCCTTTTAATTCCTTGATTTCTCTCATCAATTTTCAAGATTCCCTGATTTTATGCCTAACATTGTTCTCAAATATCCCCAATGGAGAACTTGCACAAGTGAGAAAAGTGAATATTTTTGGTATTTTCTAGTGTTATCCAACGCATATACTAAAGCAGTGCAATTATTTTTTATCTTTATGCTTTCAATTAATCAAAAACCGTGTTTCAAATCAAAGTAAAGGTCACGTGACCAAAAACGCATATGTAACTGTGAAGTAGTTACGCATAGATTCCGTCGAAAATCTGAGGAGGAACCTTTTCTAAAACTTGGTTTAGAAAGGTTCCTTCTCTGCTCGACGACGTCAATCGCAAATATAGCTTTTCCCGCCAAATCGCTAAATGAAAAACTACATTTTGTTTAACTATCTACCAGAGCTCAAATTTTTGAAAGAATTGTAATGTGTTTCATGATGATTTTTTTCTCTACTTATATTTTAAAATAAAACAAAAAAAAATGTCAAAATCCTCATTGTCCTGATGCAGGGGTCAAAGTGACAAAATAAGAATATATAGGATTTTTTTTTTTTAAATATAGGACATTTTAAAACATCAAATAACTGCACACAGTTGCTACTGAACTTAAAAATTAACTCGTTATACATTTATATACGCATTATATTGCATTTAAGAGAGTGAAAACACACCTTTAAAAAAAAGAAATCGCCTGATCCTGAATATGTCATCCGTTATTGCCTCAATATGCCATCCCTAAATCAAGTTTTATTCAATTATTTGCAATCTTGAGTCTTTTGCTTCCAGTATCTATAGCTGCTTGAACTGCTCCGATTTCTTTAAGTATTTTCTTTTTATCTCTGTTTGCAGTCATTTGTTTATTCAGATTTATTATTCAGTGTCGGTTGGATTGGCGGCGAAAATTGGGAGATTAAGCGCCGAATGTGGCGAACCGTGGACTTGGTTTTCCGGAAACCCTAGAGACCATTTGGATTTGACAACACAACGTATTGACGTCATTTTCAATTTTGAAGACTTTTATGAAAATATCATGGCTAATATTCCGAATCCGGTACTGATTCTGCGCCACGGTGATTTGACGGTGATTGATAAAAAATGGCATCCCTGCCATTTTTTTAAGAGCAAGAGAACTGCCTATGGTTGTCATAATTAGGCGCGGTTTGATGTAAACAATTCGTGGCGCAGAATCCGTATCGGATTTGGAATAAAAAAATCGCCATCCGACATCATACAGTAAATCTTAACCCTTTTGTTTCCTTCATCAATTATTGACTGAGCACTCAAAATGTTCTATAGTAGTCCTGCAAGTTAATCACAAGTTGTTTTCATCCGTTTTTCTCGAGGCAGAGTTTTGTTGCTGCATCTCTCTATGTATTATGACCAATTAATTTACTACGTTGGAGGAGAAAACAAATCAGAAATTCAAGACCGCGTGCTATGGAAAAGTTCATGTTTACACTTTACAACTCCCGCCGGTCCAGTAGAGTTGAGTTGTAGGTTATGTAGCACGTGACGTCACAAGAGATAAAACGCCGCCGTTACAAACATCGCTTTTGTCAGGTCTTTTTCACCAACGATCGCGCCAAAGAATCCGAAATTTAAAAAATGGCAACGATCGGCACCGTTATAACGAATTCGAAGAAAATATAGATCGAATCAATATAGAAATATAGGATATATAGGACAATTGTAAAATATAGGACAATATAGGACGTTTTTGATAATTTAAAAAAAATATATAGGATTTATAGGACATATAGGACGTCTGCGACCCCTGCTGATGAATAAACACACTCATCAATTAGAATTGTAATCAAGCTAATTTTCTCTAAATAATTTATGTGACATGAAAAGTTGAAATTATTTTATAGTTTTAATGCTAAAACCACAATTCCCCGCTAAAATGGTGCCAATAGGGATAATCTGTGAAATGTACTTTCAAAACAATGTTCGTGAAATGTAATAAAATTCCTTAATTTTTTTCCAGAATCGAAAACTCCGAAATTCTCTTTATTTCTATACCACTCCCAAATCCAAACTTAAGAAGAAATTTAAAACCACCTAAACACATAAAAAGAGACAAACATACAAAAGAATATTTCATTAAAAAGACATAGTACCTGAAAGTGAGAAAAGTACCATACCATAGTACCATAGTGAGAAAAGCTTTAAATTGGCCTCCTACATTGCTGTAAGGTATTAGGAAGTTTACTCCAGTAAAGCGTCACACCCCAGGAGACGAGTGGATACAGCCATCAGCTTCAAAAAATGAATTCTTGTTAGGAAAAAATTTCTTTCACAGCATTTAAAGTCAAAATTTCTAAGCAAAAAGTTAAATAACTATCAACTGTATATAAATATCAAAATAAAACGACCAGGGTGTAATAAATTCAAGACAAAAAGTTCCCCTTTAATTCCTTGATTTTTCTCATCAATTTCTTAGATTCCCTGATTTTATGCCTAACATTGTTCTAAAATATTCCAAATGAAGAACTTGCACAAGTGAGAAAAGTGAATATTTTTGGTATTTTCTAGTGTTATCCAACGCATATACTAAAGCAGTGCAATTATTTTTTATCTTTATGCTTTCAATTAATCAAAAACCGTGTTTCAAATCAAAGTAAAGGTCACGTGACCAAAAACGCATATGTAACTGTGAAGTAGTTAAGCATAGATTCTGTCGAAAATCTGAGGAGGAACCTTGTCTAAAACTTGGTTTAGACAGGTTCCTTCTCTGCTCGACGACGTCACACGCAAATGTAGCTTTTCCCGCCAAATCGCTAATGGTAGAGCGGCTAGGCGCCAAAAAATAGCCAAAAACTGCACTTTGTGAAACAAGTCTGTAATTTTGCACACTGAGAGAATATGCCATTCTGATCATTTTAAGAAGTGGAGACACTCGAATTTCACTTCCGGTCGAGTTTTTATACTAGTTCAAAGTTAGGCTTAAAATGTTCGTTTTTATCAATAAAAATAAATATATGTGGGGTTGCAGCCAAATCATGAGTTTTATAGACATGTGTAATATGTTAAATTTCTAGGTATAGATGAAAGATTAAAAAAAGTAGTAAAAAATTCGACCGGAAATGAATGGCATTCGATCGGAAGTCTATCTAAAACAACTAAGACTGTACCCAACAGATCAAACTTCATCTATGAAACATATGTTATCATTAAAAAGAGAATTTTAGTGATGTTTTATGATAAACTAAATTTAAAAAACGACTTCCGGTCGAAGTTTTAGACTTCTTTAAAGTTAGACTTAAAAATGCACTCTTAAATTATACCACCTTCATATAAACTATAAACGGTCACAATTAAAAACTGTTAAAACTACATGTTATTACATCAAATTATAAGGATGGATATGCTGGATATAAAATGGAACATTTCAACCGGAAGTGACTGAAATTCCGACCGGAAGTTTGCTTTTAAAGAATTAATATTGCCCATTTACCAATATAATATCGTAGCTAGAGGTAAAAAACTGCATTTCGTGAAACAAGTCAGTAATTGTGCACATTCACAAAATGTGTAATTCTGATAATTTTAAGATGTGGAGAAATTCGGATTTAACTTCAGGTCGAATTTTTATTCTAGTTCAAAGTTAAGCATAAAATGTTCGTTTATATTCATAAAAATAATTATATGCGGGATCATTGCTAAACCGTGAGCTCTATAGACACGTGTAATATGTTCAATTATTAAATTTGGAGGAAAGATTTAAAAAAAAAAAAAAAAAAAGGATTAGTCAGAAGTGAATCGTTTTTCGACCGGAAGTCTATAACAGCTTAAACTACATGTATGAAATATATGCTACTAATAAAAATGGAATTTTGGTGTCATTTTATAATGAACTAAAGCTAAAAAGCGACTTCCTGTCAAAGTTTTAGACTTATTTAAAGTTGGTCTTAAAAAATGTGCTTCTTTAAATTTTACCACCTTCATAGAATGGTCACAATTAAAAAAATTTGATATTACATGTTGTTACATCAAATTATAAGGATGGATTGCTGGATGTAAAATGAAAATTTTCAATCTGAAGTGAGTGTCTGCTTTTAAGGAACTGATACTGCCTATATACCAATACATATAAGTAACACAGTAATATCGTCTCAGATTGCCAAATCTGGGTCTAAAATACAATTAAATATCTGAAAATATGAACAATGAAAAAAATAAAATGTTCAACTTTCGTGTCTACATCCCCCCCCCCCCCCCCAAAAAAGGAGAGTGCGATGCGCATCCTTTAAAAAATAATCTCCTGTCTTAGTCCATATTTGAGAGGATTGCAACTAGTGAGATTTATAGTTTGGTTATATTTTAATTGTATTGAAAAAAATTTGTACAAGCAAACTTCCGGTCGAAATTCCAGTCATTTCGGTTGAAATTTACCATTTTATACTTAACATAATCATCATTCCTTTTCTGAAACATCAAATGAAATCTTCCGGCTATCTGAGACGATATCACCATTATACATAAAGGTATTGGTTTAAGGGCAGTATCAGTTCCTTATAAGTAGACTTCCGGTCGGAATTTCAGTAATTTCCAGTTGGAGTTTTCCATTTCATGTATATCCATCCTTATAATTAGATGTAACAACATGAAATATTAAGTGTTTTTAACAGTGACCCTTTATAAAAAGATGGTAAAATATAGGGAAGCACATTTTTAAGTCTTAACTTAAAAAATCTATAACCTCGACCAGAAGTAACTTTTTAAATTTAGTTTATCATAAAACATCACCAGAATTTCCTTTTTATTGATAGCATATGTTTCATGCATGTAGTTTAAGCTATTAGATGCAGTTTTAGCTGTTAAAGATAGACTTCCGGTCAAAATGCATATCACTTCCGGTTGAACATTTTTTACTATTTTTTTTAACCTTTTATCTATATTTAACATATTACACATGTCTATAAATTTCATGATTTTGGTTATGACCCCACATATAACTATTTTTATTGATAAAAACGAATATTTTATGCCTAACTTTGAACTAGTATAAAAGCTGGACCGAAAGTGAAATCTGAGTGGCTCCACTTCGTAAAATGATTAGAATGATATATTCTACCAATGGGGGGGGGGGGGGGGGTCCAAAATTACAGAGTTGTTTCACGAAATGCAGTTTTTTCCTCTAGCCGCTCTACTATAAGAAAAAAAAATCGGGGTAAGCTCTGAAATTTTCCGGCTGAATTTCAGTCACTTCCTGTTGAAATTTTTCACTTTAAATTTATCATATTCATTCTTACAATTTGATATATAGAACATGAAAGAAGTATATTAGTTTTTAAAAGTGACCCTTTATATGAAGGGGAGTATTAAAAATGGTCATTATTAAGCCAAACTCTGAAAAAAAGTCTAAAACCTCAACCGGAAGTAATATCTGAGTGGAATATTTCCATTTGGTACGTTATCGAAATCAACCCTTTTATATACAGAATGTGATTTATGTGTGCATTTCAAACTGTTGGTGTCGATTAGGGATAGACTTCCGGTCGAAATCTTAACGACTTCCGTTTGAAATTTAATTTTTTTTTATTCTTTAATGCAAGCCTAACTATTTAACATATTATACGTGTTAATAGAGTTCATATTTTTTACCGTGAACCTACAATTTACGGTTTCTATTGAAAATAAGGGCATATTTTAGGCCCAACTTTGAAGTAGTATAAAACCTCGACCGGAAGTGTAATCCGAGTGGCCCCACTTCTGAAAATGATTCAAATGACATTATCTATCAATGTGCAAAATTACAGACTTGTTTCACCAAGTGTAGTTTTTTTCCCTCTAGCCGCTCTACTATAAATGAAAAACTACATTTTGTTTAACTATCTACCCGAGCTCAAATTTTTGAAAGAATGGTTTTGTTTTTCATTATTTTTTTTCTCTTACTTTTATTTAAAAATAAAACAAAAAAAAGGTGAAAATCCTCATTGTCCTGATGAATAAACACTCATCAATTAGAACTTGTAATCAAGCTAATTTTCTCTAAATAATTTATGTGACATGAAAAGTTGAAATTATTTTATAGTTTTAATGCTAAAACCACAATTCCTGGCTAAAATGGTGAACATAGGGAGAATCTGTGAAATGTACTTTCAAAACAATGATAGAAAACTTCCCTGATTTTCGTGAAATGTCATAGAATTCCTTAATTTTTTTTCCAGAATCGAAAACTCCGAAATTCTCCTTATTTCCATCCCACTCAAAAATACAAACTTATGAAGAAATTTAAAACCACCTGAACACATAAAATGAGACAAATATACAAAAGAATATTTCATTAAAAAGAGACAAATATACAAAAGAATATTTCATTAAAAAGACATAGTACCTGAGAAAAGATTTTAATTGGCCTCCTACATTGCTGTAAGTTGTTAGGAAGTTTACTCCAGTAAAGTGTCACACCCCAGGAGACGAGTGGATACAGCGATCAGCTTCAAAAAATTAATTCTTGTTAGGAAAAGATTTCTTTAACAGCATTTACTCTCAAAATTTCTAAGCAAAAAGTTAAACAACTATCAACTGTAGATAAATCTCGAAATAAAACGACTAGGGTGTCCTTAAATTCAAGACAAAAAGTTCCCTTTTAATTTCTTGATTACTCTCATCCAATTTCCAAGATTCCCTGATTTTATGCCTAACATCGTTCTCAAATATCCCCAATGAAGAACTTGCACAAGTGAGAAAAGTGAATATTTTTGGTATTTTCTTGTGTTATCCAACGCATATACTTGAGCAGTGTAATTATTTTTTATCTTTCTGCTTTCAATTAATCAAAAATCGTGTTTGAAATCAAAGTAAAGGTCACGTGACCTAAAACGCATATGAAACTGTGAAGTAGTTACGCATAGATTCCATCGAAAATCTGAGGAGGAACGTGGTCTAAATCTAGGTTTAGACGGGTTCATTCTCTGTGCGTTGACATCACACGCAAAAGTAGCTTTTCCCGCCAAATCGCAACGTGAAAAACTACATTTTTTTTTAACTATCTTTCCGAGCTCAAATTTTTGAAAGAATGGTAATGTCTTTCATGATTTTTTTTTCTCTACTTTTATTTAAAAATAAAACCAAAAAACGTGAAAGTTCCTCATTGTCCTGATGAATAAACACTCATCAATTAGAACTTGTAATCAAGCTAATTTTCTCTAAATAATTTATATGACATGAAAAGTTTAAATTATTTTATAGTTTTAATACTAAAACCACAATTCCTGGCTAAAATGGTGCCAATAGGGATAATCTGTGAAATGTAATTTCAAAACAATGATAGAAAACTTCCCTGATTTTCGTGAAATGTAATAAAATTCCTTAATTTTTTTCCAGAATCGAAAACTCCGAATTTCACCTTATTTCCATTCCACTCAAAAATCCAAACTTAAGAAGAAATTTAAAACCACCTGAACACATAAAAAGAGACAAATATACAAAAGAATATTTCAATAAAAAGACATAGTACCTGAGAAAAGCTTTAAATTGGCCTTCTACATTGCTGTAAGTTATTAGGAAGTTTACTCCACTAAAGCGTCACACCCCAGGAGATGAGTGGATACAGCGATCAGCTTCAAAAAATTTATTCTTGTTAGGAAAAAATTTCTTTAACAGCATTTAAAGTCAAAATTTCTAAGCAAAAAGTTAAGTAACTATCAACTGTAGATAAATCTCAAAATAAAACGACTAGGGTGTCCACAAGAATTTCCCTTTTAATTCCTTGATTTCTCTCATCAATTTTCAAGATTCCCTGATTTTATGCCTAACATTGTTCTCAAATATCCCCAATGGAGAACTTGCACAAGTGAGAAAAGTGAATATTTTTGGTATTTTCTAGTGTTATCCAACGCATATACTAAAGCAGTGCAATTATTTTTTATCTTTATGCTTTCAATTAATCAAAAACCGTGTTTCAAATCAAAGTAAAGGTCACGTGACCAAAAACGCATATGTAACTGTGAAGTAGTTACGCATAGATTCCGTCGAAAATCTGAGGAGGAACCTTTTCTAAAACTTGGTTTAGAAAGGTTCCTTCTCTGCTCGACGACGTCAATCGCAAATATAGCTTTTCCCGCCAAATCGCTAAATGAAAAACTACATTTTGTTTAACTATCTACCAGAGCTCAAATTTTTGAAAGAATTGTAATGTGTTTCATGATGATTTTTTTCTCTACTTATATTTTAAAATAAAACAAAAAAAAAAATGTCAAAATCCTCATTGTCCTGATGCAGGGGTCAAAGTGACAAAATAAGAATATATAGGATTTTTTTTTTTTTTAAATATAGGACATTTTAAAACATCAAATAACTGCACACAGTTGCTACTGAACTTAAAAATTAACTCGTTATACATTTATATACGCATTATATTGCATTTAAGAGAATGAAAACACACCTTTAAAAAAAAAGAAATCGCCTGATCCTGAATATGTCATCCGTTATTGCCTCAATATGCCATCCCTAAATCAAGTTTTATTAAATTATTTGCAATCTTGAGTCTTTTGCTTCCAGTATCTATAGCTGCTTGAACTGCTCCGATTTCTTTAAGTATTTTCTTTTTATCTCTGTTTGCAGTCATTTGTTTATTCAGATTTATTATTCAGTGTCGGTTGGATTGGCGGCGAAAATTGGGAGATTAAGCGCCGAATGTGGCGAACCGTGGACTTGGTTTTCCGGAAACCCTAGAGACCATTTGGATTTGACAACACAACGTATTGACGTCATTTTCAATTTTGAAGACTTATGAAAATATCATGGCTAATATTCCGAATCCGGTACTGATTCTGCGCCACGGTGATTTGACGGTGATTGATAAAAAATGGCATCCCTGCCATTTTTTTAAGAGCAAGAGAACTGCCTATGGTTGTCATAATTAGGCGCGGTTTGATGTAAACAATTCGTGGCGCAGAATCCGTATCGGATTTGGAATAAAAAAATCGCCATCCGACATCATTCCTTCATCAATTATTGACTGAGCACTCAAAATGTTCTATAGTAGTCCTGCAAGTTAATCACAAGTTGTTTTCATCCGTTTTTCTCGAGGCAGAGTTTTGTTGCTGCATCTCTCTATGTATTATGACCAATTAATTTACTACGTTGGAGGAGAAAACAAATCAGAAATTCAAGACCGCGTGCTATGGAAAAGTTCATGTTTACACTTTACAACTCCCGCCGGTCCAGTAGAGTTGAGTTGTAGGTTATGTAGCACGTGACGTCACAAGAGATAAAACGCCGCCGTTACAAACATCGCTTTTGTCAGGTCTTTTTCACCAACGATCGCGCCAAAGAATCCGAAATTTAAAAAATGGCAACGATCGGCACCGTTATAACGAATTCGAAGAAAATATAGATCGAATCAATATAGAAATATAGGATATATAGGACAATTGTAAAATATAGGACAATATAGGACGTTTTTGATAATTTAAAAAAAATATATAGGATTTATAGGACATATAGGACGTCTGCGACCCCTGCTGATGAATAAACACACTCATCAATTAGAATTGTAATCAAGCTAATTTTCTCTAAATAATTTATGTGACATGAAAAGTTGAAATTATTTTATAGTTTTAATGCTAAAACCACAATTCCCCGCTAAAATGGTGCCAATAGGGATAATCTGTGAAATGTACTTTCAAAACAATGTTCGTGAAATGTAATAAAATTCCTTAATTTTTTTCCAGAATCGAAAACTCCGAAATTCTCTTTATTTCTATACCACTCCCAAATCCAAACTTAAGAAGAAATTTAAAACCACCTAAACACATAAAAAGAGACAAACATACAAAAGAATATTTCATTAAAAAGACATAGTACTTGAAAGTGAGAAAAGTACCATACCATAGTACCATACCATAGTACCATAGTGAGAAAAGCTTTAAATTGGCCTCCTACATTGCTGTAAGGTATTAGCAGGGTGCATACACTTTTTTGGAAGTGAAATTCAAGGACTTTCAAGGCCCTTTTCAAGGATATTTCAACAAAAATCAAGGCCCTATTTTACCGTTTCAGAGTCGATACCAAAATTGAATTTTTATATATTTTTTTTAATTAACGAAGTTGCAAAAAGAATTAAAATACTTATTACTTAACAACTAAGATGCAACCACATATATTTATTGATAATTATACCTCTTACCAGGATAAGGAAAAAAACTAGGTTAAAAAAAAAAAGTTTTTTTTGGGTTTAAACCAGTTTTTTTTGTTGTTTAAACCGGGTCAATTCTTTTCTAATTACACGTACACATACTTATAAATAAAATTTGTCATTAACTAGAATAATGTTTAAATAATAATTAACAATCTTTCTGAAAATAATTTAAACTAAGTAAATAAACAATTATTTCTACTTATGTGGACATTCAAATCACATTAAATTTTAGTACTTTATTTAGAGATACTATTCTTTAAACAGGGTTCATATACATTTTCAGAAAAAAAATTCCCTGAGGTTTCCATCTCGGAGTCGATAATTTTTAGCCACAGAAATAGATATAGCCATCATTTTCACAAGTTCTTCGATAACTCGAAAAAAGAGAGTAATTTTTTAAACCCCCTCCTTCGGCTTTGAGAAAAAATACGATTTTGGAGCAGCAAAATGTGGTTTTGGAGCAGAAAATTATTACATTTAAATTAGTGATGAAGCAAATATTTTTGTATATTTCAACCTTGATATTTCAAATTAATTTAAAGTAAAAAAAAGGTGTAACTTGTTCATAAATACGTTTGCATTCTAAATTTACATTTATTAATTTGATTGCATTACTCAAAAAATAAATTAAAAAGCATGGCATTTATTAACCTCTTTGCCAACAATTAAAATATTAGGAAGTTTTCAATGATGACATGATATCATAAGGTTCGGGGCACAGCATGGCCCTAGTGTTGCTTTTGCGCCACAAAAACTAACCAACCAATTATAAGGTTCGGTTCATCACTGAAAGCTTTTCGAAATAATCTCAGTTAGAGCTACTTTTAACAACCTGATGAAATAAGATTTTTTTCTTTAAAAACTCTAGTCTGCCTAGTACCAATTACCTATAGAAGTTCTTCCCAATAATCCAAAATAATTTAATTCGATACGTAGTACTTCCTCCCCCCCCCCCCCCCATGCAAAAAAAGTGAAACAAGGCTGCTTAGCGGCAAGCATTAGATTTCATAACTTGTTTGGACTGATAGCTTCACTAAGCAGATTTTTTAGGGCTATTTGTTTATTGGAAGATATTTTTTTTTTTTAAACTCAAACAAATTAAAACCTCTAACTGAAATTAGACAATTATACTAGCATTTAACATAAAGAAATAACTTCTAATGTAATTAAATAATAAACTAAAACAAGGCAAACTGAAAAATATTATTTTTGTAGTGGTTTGTTTTCTAACACTCTCCATTGTCTAAATGGATTATAGAGGGTCCCCATGTGAAATCTCAAGGTCAATGGAAACAAAATGATTTTAGGCCTGTGGTTATTTGGTTAATTTTTTTTTTTTAAATATATGCCAAAAAAATAATCATGCACTCTTAAAGTACTAAGAAAAATATTTATTATTTTTACTTACAAACAGGCAAGAAAAAAATATCCAAATTGGATGCATAAAGATTGATTTCATGACTTCTACAGTTTGAATTTAAAGCGCGAATCCCTGGTTGGTTGGTTGAAGTTTAACGGCGCAAGGGGCATACTGCCGCGAATCCCTGATCTTTCCTATCGCTAATTTAAAGGAACAAATATTTGTAAATACAAGAAATCCTTACTTTTTTTTTAATAAAGACATAGCTTAAATCCCCCATTCAAGTTCTTCGTAAAATTTCTAGTCTAGGGTACGACTTTGAGCTTTTTCTGGGAATTGGCTACAATAAAAGAATGACGTAATATGCGTTTTCCCGTTCGTTGCCAAGTCAAAATCATGATCCAACATCCAGGGTTGCCAAAAAATCATTTACTAATAGTCACCAATCCTTCCAGATAATCAAAAAGGCAAGTTCAAAATTCAAATCCCGTTTTACCGATGACTTAGAAATTAAGCCTGGAAATGTTTGGGGAGGGGGGCTGTCTAGTTTGGGGAGGTGGATTAAGTTTAGAAATTAAAAAAAATATTCGCGTTTTCTTTTAGCTTAAAGAAAGCTATATATTTCTTCATTATTGAAACCAGGCAAGAGTGCAAATCTAAACCAGATGCACCAAGATTGCTTGTGTGAAAAATACAATACTTGTATTCTATTTTTAGCACGGAGTCTCAGTAAAAAAAAAAAAAAAATCATGTATTCTATAAGTATAAAAAAAAAGTATTAATTTTCTATACCTAAAATCAGCCAAGAAAACAGATTTAAATCAGATACACACTGATTCATTTACTACTTCTTTATAGTTTGAAAAACCTACAACAAAACTGAGAGATTGTAATATGTATTTTCAAGTGCGAACCTTTTCCGGCACGTTAACTGACGAAAAACGCCCTTGAAGGGCAAAATACTCTTTATCGCTTTGTTGGTGACGTTTTTGATAATTTTGAAAAATTTCGAGACAAAATTCTAGCCAAGTAGTTTTTCAAGTCAAAAAATGATTTTTTGGCGCAGTTCGGCGCAATCTTAACCGAAAAGAGGTTTTTGGCGCAGTTTGGAGCAGGGTAGTCAGTTTGGCGCACTTTGGCGCAATTGGAACAGCTCTTACATCCCTGTAATTAGAATTTTTTTAATGAGCTCAAAATAAATTTAATAAAATTGGAAGGTTTTTTTCCCAGCAACCTTAGTTAATAACTTTCACGGCTTTAAAGTAGGCCATTTTAGTAATTGATATAAAAAATTACATATCCTTCCCCTTCTACAGAAAAAGAAATTATTCTTTCTTGAAATAGGAATCGACATAAATGAAAGAATGATATAAATCATAATACAATACCGAAGCGTAACTGCTATTTTCTCTGTAGGCGATATACTCCTCCGATAGTTAGTGTCGGGTTTTTGCAGTCTGGAACATAATTTCTTCACCAACTCGTCGAAGCTCTCAATCGACATCCGGAAAAAGTTTAAATTTTTTACTTTGTCTTCTCTTAACTGCGGGTAAAGACAGAAGAACATACCGAATGTTGATCGGCTCTAAACAATGGGATGAATCCACATAGTGCGATTAATTCGATTCTTTTTCCTTCGATATTTTATATACGAATATGCTAAGCATGCTCTTTTTCATTCCATTTCGAACAAACACAAAATCCTCTCAGAGGAAAATTTTGGTCGTTTGAGAATGCACCTAATGAGGGAGAGAGAGAGAGAAAAGCGAAAATATCCTGCATATCAAATTACACCATCTTTCCACCGGATACTCATCGTGCAACTTTTTGTCTCTTTAGGGGAGAGGTCAAAGGTCATAGTGACCGTGCCGTTCCAGGGCCGCTCGGGAGGAACCGATTCAAGTGTGATTGACAGATGTGAACCGGCTAGAAAGTGTGACGTCAGAATAATGGTAATACGGGAACGAGAATTTTATGGTTTTAGAATTGAAAATGGGAAATTCAAGGACTTTCTATGCTTTTTTAGAAATAATCCTATTTTTCCAGGCTATTCAAGGCCTTGAAAAAAAATAATGAAATTCAAGGACTTTCCAGGTTTTCCAGGCCGCGTACGCACCCTGTATTAGGAAGTTTACTCCAGTAAAGCGTCACACCCCAGGAGAAAAGTGGATACAGCCATCAGCTTCAAAAAATGAATTCTTGTTAGGAAAAATTTTCTTTCACAGCATTTAAAGTCAAAATTTCTAAGCAAAAAGTTAAATAACTATCAACTGTATATAAATATCAAAATAAAACGACCAGGATGTAATAAATTCAAGACAAAAAGTTCCCCTTTAATTCCTTGATTTTTCTCATCAATTTCTTAGATTCCCTGATTTTATGCCTAACATTGTTCTAAAATATTCCAAATGAAGAACTTGCACAAGTGAGAAAAGTGAATATTTTTGGTATTTTCTAGTGTTATCCAACGCATATACTAAAGCAGTGCAATTATTTTTTATCTTTATGCTTTCAATTAATCAAAAACCGTGTTTCAAATCAAAGTAAAGGTCACGTGACCAAAAACGCATATGTAACTGTGAAGTAGTTAAGCATAGATTCTGTCGAAAATCTGAGGAGGAACCTTGTCTAAAACTTGGTTTTGACAGGTTCCTTCTCTGCTCGACGACGTCACACGCAAATGTAGCTTTTCCCGCCAAATCGCTAATGGTAGAGCGGCTAGGCGCCAAAAAATAGCCAAAAACTGCACTTTGTGAAACAAGTCTGTAATTTTGCACACTGAGAGAATATGCCATTCTGATCATTTTAAGAAGTGGAGACACTCGAATTTCACTTCCGGTCGAGTTTTTATACTAGTTCAAAGTTAGGCTTAAAATGTTCGTTTTTATCAATAAAAATAAATATATGTGGGGTTGCAGCCAAATCATGAGTTTTATAGACATGTGTAATATGTTAAATTTCTAGGTATAGATGAAAGATTAAAAAAAGTAGTAAAAAATTCGACCGGAAATGAATGGCATTCGATCGGAAGTCTATCTAAAACAACTAAGACTGCACCCAACAGATCAAACTTCATCTATGAAACATATGTTATCATTAAAAAGAGAATTTTAGTGATGTTTTATGATAAACTAAATTTAAAAAACGAATTCCGGTCGAAGTTTTAGACTTCTTTAAAGTTAGACTTAAAAATGCACTCTTAAATTATACCACCTTCATATAAACTATAAACGGTCACAATTAAAAACTGTTAAAACTACATGTTATTACATCAAATTAAAAGGATGGATATGCTGGATATAAAATGGAACATTTCAACCGGAAGTGACTGAAATTCCGACCGGAAGTTTGCTTTTAAAGAATTAATATTGCCCATTTACCAATATAATATCGTAGCTAGAGGTAAAAAACTGCATTTCGTGAAACAAGTCAGTAATTGTGCACATTCACAAAATGTGTAATTCTGATAATTTTAAGATGTGGAGAAATTCGGATTTAACTTCAGGTCGAATTTTTATTCTAGTTCAAAGTTAAGCATAAAATGTTCGTTTATATTCATAAAAATAATTATATGCGGGATCATTGCTAAACCGTGAGCTCTATAGACACAAGTAATATGTTCAATTATTAAATTTGGAGGAAAGATTTAAAAAAAAAAAAAAAAAAGGATTAGTCAGAAGTGAATCGTTTTTCGACCGGAAGTCTATAACAGCTTAAACTACATGTATGAAATATATGCTACTAATAAAAATGGAATTTTGGTGTCATTTTATAATGAACTAAAGCTAAAAAGCGACTTCCTGTCAAAGTTTTAGACTTATTTAAAGTTGGTCTTAAAAAATGTGCTTCTTTAAATTTTACCACCTTCATAGAATGGTCAGAATTAAAAAAATTTGATATTACATGTTGTTACATCAAATTATAAGGATGGATTGCTGGATGTAAAATGAAAATTTTCAATCTGAAGTGAGTGTCTTCTTTTAAGGAACTGATACTGCCTATATACCAATACATATAAGTATCACAGTAATATCGTCTCAGATTGCCAAATCTGGGTCTAAAATACAATTAAATATCTGAAAATATGAACAATGAAAAAAATAAAATGTTCAACTTTCGTGTCTACATCCCCCCCCCCCTCCCCAAAAAAGGAGAGTGCGATGCGCATCCTTTAAAAAATAATCTCCTGTCTTAGTCCATATTTGAGAGGATTGCAACTAGTGAGATTTATAGTTTGGTTATATTTTAATTGTATTGAAAAAAATTTGTACAAGCAAACTTCCGGTCGAAATTCCAGTCATTTCGGTTGAAATTTACCATTTTATACTTAACATAATCATCATTCCTTTTCTGAAACATCAAATGAAATCTTCCGGCTATCTGAGACGATATCACCATTATACATAAAGGTATTGGTTTAAGGGCAGTATCAGTTCCTTATAAGTAGACTTCCGGTCGGAATTTCAGTAATTTCCAGTTGGAGTTTTCCATTTCATGTATATCCATCCTTATAATTAGATGTAACAACATGAAATATTAAGTGTTTTTAACAGTGACCCTTTATAAAAAGATGGTAAAATATAGGGAAGCACATTTTTAAGTCTTAACTTAAAAAATCTATAACCTCGACCAGAAGTAACTTTTTAAATTTAGTTTATCATAAAACATCACCAGAATTTCCTTTTTATTGATAGCATATGTTTCATGCATGTAGTTTAAGCTATTAGATGCAGTTTTAGCTGTTAAAGATAGACTTCCGGTCAAAATGCATATCACTTCCGGTTGAACATTTTTTACTATTTTTTTTAACCTTTTATCTATATTTAACATATTACACATGTCTATAAATTTCATGATTTTGGTTATGACCCCACATATAACTATTTTTATTGATAAAAACGAATATTTTATGCCTAACTTTGAACTAGTATAAAAGCTGGACCGAAAGTGAAATCTGAGTGGCTCCACTTCGTAAAATGATTAGAATGATATATTCTACCAATGGGGGGGGGGGGGGGGGTCCAAAATTACAGAGTTGTTTCACGAAATGCAGTTTTTTCCTCTAGCCGCTCTACTATAAGAAAAAAAAATCGGGGTAAGCTCTGAAATTTTCCGGCTGAATTTCAGTCACTTCCTGTTGAAATTTTTCATTTTAAATTTATCATATTCATTCTTACAATTTGATATATAGAACATGAAAGAAGTATATTAGTTTTTAAAAGTGACCCTTTATATGAAGGGGAGTATTAAAAATGGTCATTATTAAGCCAAACTCTGAAAAAAAGTCTAAAACCTCAACCGGAAGTAATATCTGAGTGGAATATTTCCATTTGGTACGTTATCGAAATCAACCCTTTTATATACAGAATGTGATTTATGTGTGCATTTCAAGCTGTTGGTGTCGATTAGGGATAGACTTCCGGTCGAAATCTTAACGACTTCCGTTTGAAATTTAATTTTTTTTTATTCTTTAATGCAAGCCTAACTATTTAACATATTATACGTGTTAATAGAGTTCATATTTTTTACCGTGAACCTACAATTTACGGTTTCTATTGAAAATAAGGGCATATTTTAGGCCCAACTTTGAAGTAGTATAAAACCTCGACCGGAAGTGTAATCCGAGTGGCCCCACTTCTGAAAATGATTCAAATGACATTATCTATCAATGTGCAAAATTACAGACTTGTTTCACCAAGTGCAGTTTTTTTCCCTCTAGCCGCTCTACTATAAATGAAAAACTACATTTTGTTTAACTATCTACCCGAGCTCAAATTTTTGAAAGAATGGTTTTGTTTTTCATTATTTTTTTTCTCTTACTTTTATTTAAAAATAAAACAAAAAAAAGGTGAAAATCCTCATTGTCCTGATGAATAAACACTCATCAATTAGAACTTGTAATCAAGCTAATTTTCTCTAAATAATTTATGTGACATGAAAAGTTGAAATTATTTTATAGTTTTAATGCTAAAACCACAATTCCTGGCTAAAATGGTGAACATAGGGAGAATCTGTGAAATGTACTTTCAAAACAATGATAGAAAACTTCCCTGATTTTCGTGAAATGTCATAGAATTCCTTAATTTTTTTTCCAGAATCGAAAACTCCGAAATTCTCCTTATTTCCATCCCACTCAAAAATACAAACTTATGAAGAAATTTAAAACCACCTGAACACATAAAATGAGACAAATATACAAAAGAATATTTCATTAAAAAGAGACAAATATACAAAAGAATATTTCATTAAAAAGACATAGTACCTGAGAAAAGATTTTAATTGGCCTCCTACATTGCTGTAAGGTATTAGGAAGTTTACTCCAGTAAAGCGTCACACCCCAGGAGACGAGTGGATACAGCCATCAGCTTCAAAAATGAATTCTTGTTAGCAAAAAATTTCTTTAACAGCATTTACTGTCAAAATTTCTAAGCAAAAAGTTAAACAACTATCAACTGTAGATAAATCTCGAAATAAAACGACTAGGGTGTCCTTAAATTCAAGACAAAAAGTTCCCTTTTAATTTCTTGATTACTCTCATCCAATTTCCAAGATTCCCTGATTTTATGCCTAACATTGTTCTCAAATATCCCCAATGAAGAACTTGCACAAGTGAGAAAAGTGAATATTTTTGGTATTTTCTTGTGTTATCCAACGCATATACTTGAGCAGTGTAATTATTTTTTTATCTTTCTGCTTTCAATTAATCAAAAATCGTGTTTGAAATCAAAGTAAAGGTCACGTGACCTAAAACGCATATGAAACTGTGAAGTAGTTACGCATAGATTCCATCGAAAATCTGAGGAGGAACGTGGTCTAAATCTAGGTTTAGACGGGTTCATTCTCTGTGCGTTGACATCACACGCAAAAGTAGCTTTTCCCGCCAAATCGCAACGTGAAAAACTACATTTTTTTTTTAACTATCTTTCCGAGCTCAAATTTTTGAAAGAATGGTAATGTCTTTCATGATTTTTTTTTCTCTACTTTTATTTAAAAATAAAACCAAAAAACGTGAAAGTTCCTCATTGTCCTGATGAATAAACACTCATCAATTAGAACTTGTAATCAAGCTAATTTTCTCTAAATAATTTATATGACATGAAAAGTTTAAATTATTTTATAGTTTTAATACTAAAACCACAATTCCTGGCTAAAATGGTGCCAATAGGGATAATCTGTGAAATGTAATTTCAAAACAATGATAGAAAACTTCCCTGATTTTCGTGAAATGTAATAAAATTCCTTAATTTTTTTCCAGAATCGAAAACTCCGAATTTCACCTTATTTCCATTCCACTCAAAAATCCAAACTTAAGAAGAAATTTAAAACCACCTGAACACATAAAAAGAGACAAATATACAAAAGAATATTTCAATAAAAAGACATAGTACCTGAGAAAAGCTTTAAATTGGCCTTCTACATTGCTGTAAGTTATTAGGAAGTTTACTCCACTAAAGCGTCACACCCCAGGAGATGAGTGGATACAGCGATCAGCTTCAAAAAATTTATTCTTGTTAGGAAAAAATTTCTTTAACAGCATTTAAAGTCAAAATTTCTAAGCAAAAAGTTAAGTAACTATCAACTGTAGATAAATCTCAAAATAAAACGACTAGGGTGTCCACAAGAATTTCCCTTTTAATTCCTTGATT
This sequence comes from Linyphia triangularis, assembly GCA_963978545.1. NCBI lineage: Eukaryota > Metazoa > Arthropoda > Arachnida > Araneae > Linyphiidae > Linyphia > Linyphia triangularis. The sequence continues at coordinate 12,864,937 of OZ021721.1, read as the reverse complement.
TCTCTCATCAATTTTCAAGATTCCCTGATTTTATGCCTAACATTGTTCTCAAATATCCCCAATGGAGAACTTGCACAAGTGAGAAAAGTGAATATTTTTGGTATTTTCTAGTGTTATCCAACGCATATACTAAAGCAGTGCAATTATTTTTTATCTTTATGCTTTCAATTAATCAAAAACCGTGTTTCAAATCAAAGTAAAGGTCACGTGACCAAAAACGCATATGTAACTGTGAAGTAGTTAAGCATAGATTCTGTCGAAAATCTGAGGAGGAACCTTGTCTAAAACTTGGTTTAGACAGGTTCCTTCTCTGCTCGACGACGTCACACGCAAATGTAGCTTTTCCCGCCAAATCGCTAATGGTAGAGCGGCTAGGCGCCAAAAAATAGCCAAAAACTGCACTTTGTGAAACAAGTCTGTAATTTTGCACACTGAGAGAATATGCCATTCTGATCATTTTAAGAAGTGGAGACACTCGAATTTCACTTCCGGTCGAGTTTTTATACTAGTTCAAAGTTAGGCTTAAAATGTTCGTTTTTATCAATAAAAATAAATATATGTGGGGTTGCAGCCAAATCATGAGTTTTATAGACATGTGTAATATGTTAAATTTCTAGGTATAGATGAAAGATTAAAAAAAGTAGTAAAAAATTCGACCGGAAATGAATGGCATTCGATCGGAAGTCTATCTAAAACAACTAAGACTGCACCCAACAGATCAAACTTCATCTATGAAACATATGTTATCATTAAAAAGAGAATTTTAGTGATGTTTTATGATAAACTAAATTTAAAAAACGAATTCCGGTCGAAGTTTTAGACTTCTTTAAAGTTAGACTTAAAAATGCACTCTTAAATTATACCACCTTCATATAAACTATAAACGGTCACAATTAAAAACTGTTAAAACTACATGTTATTACATCAAATTAAAAGGATGGATATGCTGGATATAAAATGGAACATTTCAACCGGAAGTGACTGAAATTCCGACCGGAAGTTTGCTTTTAAAGAATTAATATTGCCCATTTACCAATATAATATCGTAGCTAGAGGTAAAAAACTGCATTTCGTGAAACAAGTCAGTAATTGTGCACATTCACAAAATGTGTAATTCTGATAATTTTAAGATGTGGAGAAATTCGGATTTAACTTCAGGTCGAATTTTTATTCTAGTTCAAAGTTAAGCATAAAATGTTCGTTTATATTCATAAAAATAATTATATGCGGGATCATTGCTAAACCGTGAGCTCTATAGACACAAGTAATATGTTCAATTATTAAATTTGGAGGAAAGATTTAAAAAAAAAAAAAAAAGGATTAGTCAGAAGTGAATCGTTTTTCGACCGGAAGTCTATAACAGCTTAAACTACATGTATGAAATATATGCTACTAATAAAAATGGAATTTTGGTGTCATTTTATAATGAACTAAAGCTAAAAAGCGACTTCCTGTCAAAGTTTTAGACTTATTTAAAGTTGGTCTTAAAAAATGTGCTTCTTTAAATTTTACCACCTTCATAGAATGGTCACAGTTAAAAAAATTTGATATTACATGTTGTTACATCAAATTATAAGGATGGATTGCTGGATGTAAAATGAAAATTTTCAATCTGAAGTGAGTGTCTGCTTTTAAGGAACTGATACTGCCTATATACCAATACATATAAGTATCACAGTAATATCGTCTCAGATTGCCAAATCTGGGTCTAAAATACAATTAAATATCTGAAAATATGAACAATGAAAAAAATAAAATGTTCAACTTTCGTGTCTACATCCCCCCCTCTCCCCAAAAAAGGAGAGTGCGATGCGCATCCTTTAAAAAATAATCTCCTGTCTTAGTCCATATTTGAGAGGATTGCAACTAGTGAGATTTATAGTTTGGTTATATTTTAATTGTATTGAAAAAAATTTGTACAAGCAAACTTCCGGTCGAAATTCCAGTCATTTCGGTTGAAATTTACCATTTTATACTTAACATAATCATCATTCCTTTTCTGAAACATCAAATGAAATCTTCCGGCTATCTGAGACGATATCACCATTATACATAAAGGTATTGGTTTAAGGGCAGTATCAGTTCCTTATAAGTAGACTTCCGGTCGGAATTTCAGTAATTTCCAGTTGGAGTTTTCCATTTCATGTATATCCATCCTTATAATTAGATGTAACAACATGAAATATTAAGTGTTTTTAACAGTGACCCTTTATAAAAAGATGGTAAAATATAGGGAAGCACATTTTTAAGTCTTAACTTAAAAAATCTATAACCTCGACCAGAAGTAACTTTTTAAATTTAGTTTATCATAAAACATCACCAGAATTTCCTTTTTATTGATAGCATATGTTTCATGCATGTAGTTTAAGCTATTAGATGCAGTTTTAGCTGTTAAAGATAGACTTCCGGTCAAAATGCATATCACTTCCGGTTGAACATTTTTTACTATTTTTTTTAACCTTTTATCTATATTTAACATATTACACATGTCTATAAATTTCATGATTTTGGTTATGACCCCACATATAACTATTTTTATTGATAAAAACGAATATTTTATGCCTAACTTTGAACTAGTATAAAAGCTGGACCGAAAGTGAAATCTGAGTGGCTCCACTTCGTAAAATGATTAGAATGATATATTCTACCAATGGGGGGGGGGGGTCCAAAATTACAGAGTTGTTTCACGAAATGCAGTTTTTTCCTCTAGCCGCTCTATTATAAGAAAAAAAAATCGGGGTAAGCTCTGAAATTTTCCGGCTGAATTTCAGTCACTTCCTGTTGAAATTTTTCATTTTAAATTTATCATATTCATTCTTACAAATACAAGAAGTATATTAGTTTTTAAAAGTGACCCTTTATATGAAGGGGAGTATTAAAAATGGTCATTATTAAGCCAAACTCTGAAAAAAAGTCTAAAACCTCAACCGGAAGTAATATCTGAGTGGAATATTTCCATTTGGTACGTTATCGAAATCAACCCTTTTATATACAGAATGTGATTTATGTGTGCATTTCAAGCTGTTGGTGTCGATTAGGGATAGACTTCCGGTCGAAATCTTAACGACTTCCGTTTGAAATTTAATTTTTTTTTATTCTTTAATGCAAGCCTAACTATTTAACATATTATACGTGTTAATAGAGTTCATATTTTTTACCGTGAACCTACAATTTACGGTTTCTATTGAAAATAAGGGCATATTTTAGGCCCAACTTTGAAGTAGTATAAAACCTCGACCGGAAGTGTAATCCGAGTGGCCCCACTTCTGAAAATGATTCAAATGACATTATCTATCAATGTGCAAAATTACAGACTTGTTTCACCAAGTGCAGTTTTTTTCCCTCTAGCCGCTCTACTATAAATGAAAAACTACATTTTGTTTAACTATCTACCCGAGCTCAAATTTTTGAAAGAATGGTTTTGTTTTTCATTATTTTTTTTCTCTTACTTTTATTTAAAAATAAAACAAAAAAAAGGTGAAAATCCTCATTGTCCTGATGAATAAACACTCATCAATTAGAACTTGTAATCAAGCTAATTTTCTCTAAATAATTTATGTGACATGAAAAGTTGAAATTATTTTATAGTTTTAATGCTAAAACCACAATTCCTGGCTAAAATGGTGAACATAGGGAGAATCTGTGAAATGTACTTTCAAAACAATGATAGAAAACTTCCCTGATTTTCGTGAAATGTCATAGAATTCCTTAATTTTTTTTCCAGAATCGAAAACTCCGAAATTCTCCTTATTTCCATCCCACTCAAAAATACAAACTTATGAAGAAATTTAAAACCACCTGAACACATAAAATGAGACAAATATACAAAAGAATATTTCATTAAAAAGAGACAAATATACAAAAGAATATTTCATTAAAAAGACATAGTACCTGAGAAAAGATTTTAATTGGCCTCCTACATTGCTGTAAGGTATTAGGAAGTTTACTCCAGTAAAGCGTCACACCCCAGGAGACGAGTGGATACAGCCATCAGCTTCAAAAATGAATTCTTGTTAGCAAAAAATTTCTTTAACAGCATTTACTGTCAAAATTTCTAAGCAAAAAGTTAAACAACTATCAACTGTAGATAAATCTCGAAATAAAACGACTAGGGTGTCCTTAAATTCAAGACAAAAAGTTCCCTTTTAATTTCTTGATTACTCTCATCCAATTTCCAAGATTCCCTGATTTTATGCCTAACATTGTTCTCAAATATCCCCAATGAAGAACTTGCACAAGTGAGAAAAGTGAATATTTTTGGTATTTTCTTGTGTTATCCAACGCATATACTTGAGCAGTGTAATTATTTTTTATCTTTCTGCTTTCAATTAATCAAAAATCGTGTTTGAAATCAAAGTAAAGGTCACGTGACCTAAAACGCATATGAAACTGTGAAGTAGTTACGCATAGATTCCATCGAAAATCTGAGGAGGAACGTGGTCTAAATCTAGGTTTAGACGGGTTCATTCTCTGTGCGTTGACATCACACGCAAAAGTAGCTTTTCCCGCCAAATCGCAACGTGAAAAACTACATTTTTTTTTTAACTATCTTTCCGAGCTCAAATTTTTGAAAGAATGGTAATGTCTTTCATGATTTTTTTTTCTCTACTTTTATTTAAAAATAAAACCAAAAAACGTGAAAGTTCCTCATTGTCCTGATGAATAAACACTCATCAATTAGAACTTGTAATCAAGCTAATTTTCTCTAAATAATTTATATGACATGAAAAGTTTAAATTATTTTATAGTTTTAATACTAAAACCACAATTCCTGGCTAAAATGGTGCCAATAGGGATAATCTGTGAAATGTAATTTCAAAACAATGATAGAAAACTTCCCTGATTTTCGTGAAATGTAATAAAATTCCTTAATTTTTTTCCAGAATCGAAAACTCCGAATTTCACCTTATTTCCATTCCACTCAAAAATCCAAACTTAAGAAGAAATTTAAAACCACCTGAACACATAAAAAGAGACAAATATACAAAAGAATATTTCAATAAAAAGACATAGTACCTGAGAAAAGCTTTAAATTGGCCTTCTACATTGCTGTAAGTTATTAGGAAGTTTACTCCACTAAAGCGTCACACCCCAGGAGATGAGTGGATACAGCGATCAGCTTCAAAAAATTTATTCTTGTTAGGAAAAAATTTCTTTAACAGCATTTAAAGTCAAAATTTCTAAGCAAAAAGTTAAGTAATTATCAACTGTAGATAAATCTCAAAATAAAACGACTAGGGTGTCCACAAGAATTTCCCTTTTAATTCCTTGATTTTTCTCATCAATTTTCAAGATTCCCTGATTTTATGCCTAACATTGTTCTCAAATATCCCCAATGGAGAACTTGCACAAGTGAGAAAAGTGAATATTTTTGGTATTTTCTAGTGTTATCCAACGCATATACTAAAGCAGTGCAATTATTTTTTATCTTTATGCTTTCAATTAATCAAAAACCGTGTTTCAAATCAAAGTAAAGGTCACGTGACCAAAAACGCATATGTAACTGTGAAGTAGTTACGCATAGATTCCGTCGAAAATCTGAGGAGGAACCTTTTCTAAAACTTGGTTTAGAAAGGTTCCTTCTCTGCTCGACGACGTCAATCGCAAATATAGCTTTTCCCGCCAAATCGCTAAATGAAAAACTACATTTTGTTTAACTATCTACCAGAGCTCAAATTTTTGAAAGAATTGTAATGTGTTTCATGATGATTTTTTTCTCTACTTATATTTTAAAATAAAACAAAAAAAAATGTCAAAATCCTCATTGTCCTGATGCAGGGGTCAAAGTGACAAAATAAGAATATATAGGATTTTTTTTTTTTAAATATAGGACATTTTAAAACATCAAATAACTGCACACAGTTGCTACTGAACTTAAAAATTAACTCGTTATACATTTATATACGCATTATATTGCATTTAAGAGAATGAAAACACACCTTTAAAAAAAAGAAATCGCCTGATCCTGAATATGTCATCCGTTATTGCCTCAATATGCCATCCCTAAATCAAGTTTTATTAAATTATTTGCAATCTTGAGTCTTTTGCTTCCAGTATCTATAGCTGCTTGAACTGCTCCGATTTCTTTAAGTATTTTCTTTTTATCTCTGTTTGCAGTCATTTGTTTATTCAGATTTATTATTCAGTGTCGGTTGGATTGGCGGCGAAAATTGGGAGATTAAGCGCCGAATGTGGCGAACCGTGGACTTGGTTTTCCGGAAACCCTAGAGACCATTTGGATTTGACAACACAACGTATTGACGCCATTTTCAATTTTGAAGACTTTTATGAAAATATCATGGCTAATATTCCGAATCCGGTACTGATTCTGCGCCACGGTGATTTGACGGTGATTGATAAAAAATGGCATCCCTGCCATTTTTTTAAGAGCAAGAGAACTGCCTATGGTTGTCATAATTAGGCGCGGTTTGATGTAAACAATTCGTGGCGCAGAATCCGTATCGGATTTGGAATAAAAAAATCGCCATCCGACATCATACAGTAAATCTTAACCCTTTTGTTTCCTTCATCAATTATTGACTGAGCACTCAAAATGTTCTATAGTAGTCCTGCAAGTTAATCACAAGTTGTTTTCATCCGTTTTTCTCGAGGCAGAGTTTTGTTGCTGCATCTCTCTATGTATTATGACCAATTAATTTACTACGTTGGAGGAGAAAACAAATCAGAAATTCAAGACCGCGTGCTATGGAAAAGTTCATGTTTACACTTTACAACTCCCGCCGGTCCAGTAGAGTTGAGTTGTAGGTTATGTAGCACGTGACGTCACAAGAGATAAAACGCCGCCGTTACAAACATCGCTTTTGTCAGGTCTTTTTCACCAACGATCGCGCCAAAGAATCCGAAATTTAAAAAATGGCAACGATCGGCACCGTTATAACGAATTCGAAGAAAATATAGATCGAATCAATATAGAAATATAGGATATATAGGACAATTGTAAAATATAGGACAATATAGGACGTTTTTGATAATTTAAAAAAAATATATAGGATTTATAGGACATATAGGACGTCTGCGACCCCTGCTGATGAATAAACACACTCATCAATTAGAATTGTAATCAAGCTAATTTTCTCTAAATAATTTATGTGACATGAAAAGTTGAAATTATTTTATAGTTTTAATGCTAAAACCACAATTCCCCGCTAAAATGGTGCCAATAGGGATAATCTGTGAAATGTACTTTCAAAACAATGTTCGTGAAATGTAATAAAATTCCTTAATTTTTTTCCAGAATCGAAAACTCCGAAATTCTCTTTATTTCTATACCACTACCAAATCCAAACTTAAGAAGAAATTTAAAACCACCTAAACACATAAAAAGAGACAAACATACAAAAGAATATTTCATTAAAAAGACATAGTACCTGAAAGTGAGAAAAGTACCATACCATAGTACCATACCATAGTACTATAGTGAGAAAAGCTTTAAATTGGCCTCCTACATTGCTGTAAGGTATTAGGAAGTTTACTCCAGTAAAGCGTCACACCCCAGGAGAAAAGTGGATACAGCCATCAGCTTCAAAAAATGAATTCTTGTTAGGAAAAAATTTCTTTCACAGCATTTAAAGTCAAAATTTCTAAGCAAAAAGTTAAATAACTATCAACTGTATATAAATATCAAAATAAAACGACCAGGGTGTAATAAATTCAAGACAAAAAGTTCCCCTTTAATTCCTTGATTTTTCTCATCAATTTCTTAGATTCCCTGATTTTATGCCTAACATTGTTCTAAAATATTCCAAATGAAGAACTTGCACAAGTGAGAAAAGTGAATATTTTTGGTATTTTCTAGTGTTATCCAACGCATATACTAAAGCAGTGCAATTATTTTTTATCTTTATGCTTTCAATTAATCAAAAACCGTGTTTCAAATCAAAGTAAAGGTCACGTGACCAAAAACGCATATGTAACTGTGAAGTAGTTAAGCATAGATTCTGTCGAAAATCTGAGGAGGAACCTTGTCTAAAACTTGGTTTAGACAGGTTCCTTCTCTGCTCGACGACGTCACACGCAAATGTAGCTTTTCCCGCCAAATCGCTAATGGTAGAGCGGCTAGGCGCCAAAAAATAGCCAAAAACTGCACTTTGTGAAACAAGTCTGTAATTTTGCACACTGAGAGAATATGCCATTCTGATCATTTTAAGAAGTGGAGACACTCGAATTTCACTTCCGGTCGAGTTTTTATACTAGTTCAAAGTTAGGCTTAAAATGTTCGTTTTTATCAATAAAAATAAATATATGTGGGGTTGCAGCCAAATCATGAGTTTTATAGACATGTGTAATATGTTAAATTTCTAGGTATAGATGAAAGATTAAAAAAAGTAGTAAAAAATTCGACCGGAAATGAATGGCATTCGATCGGAAGTCTATCTAAAACAACTAAGACTGCACCCAACAGATCAAACTTCATCTATGAAACATATGTTATCATTAAAAAGAGAATTTTAGTGATGTTTTATGATAAACTAAATTTAAAAAACGACTTCCGGTCGAAGTTTTAGACTTCTTTAAAGTTAGACTTAAAAATGCACTCTTAAATTATACCACCTTCATATAAACTATAAACGGTCACAATTAAAAACTGTTAAAACTACATGTTATTACATCAAATTATAAGGATGGATATGCTGGATATAAAATGGAACATTTCAACCGGAAGTGACTGAAATTCCGACCGGAAGTTTGCTTTTAAAGAATTAATATTGCCCATTTACCAATATAATATCGTAGCTAGAGGTAAAAAACTGCATTTCGTGAAACAAGTCAGTAATTGTGCACATTCACAAAATGTGTAATTCTGATAATTTTAAGATGTGGAGAAATTCGGATTTAACTTCAGGTCGAATTTTTATTCTAGTTCAAAGTTAAGCATAAAATGTTCGTTTATATTCATAAAAATAATTATATGCGGGATCATTGCTAAACCGTGAGCTCTATAGACACGTGTAATATGTTCAATTATTAAATTTGGAGGAAAGATTTAAAAAAAAAAAAAAAAAAGGATTAGTCAGAAGTGAATCGTTTTTCGACCGGAAGTCTATAACAGCTTAAACTACATGTATGAAATATATGCTACTAATAAAAATGGAATTTTGGTGTCATTTTATAATGAACTAAAGCTAAAAAGCGACTTCCTGTCAAAGTTTTAGACTTATTTAAAGTTGGTCTTAAAAAATGTGCTTCTTTAAATTTTACCACCTTCATAGAATGGTCACAATTAAAAAAATTTGATATTACATGTTGTTACATCAAATTATAAGGATGGATTGCTGGATGTAAAATGAAAATTTTCAATCTGAAGTGAGTGTCTGCTTTTAAGGAACTGATACTGCCTATATACCAATACATATAAGTATCACAGTAATATCGTCTGATTGCCAAATCTGGGTCTAAAATACAATTAAATATCTGAAAATATGAACAATGAAAAAAATAAAATGTTCAACTTTCGTGTCTACATCCCCCCCCCCCCCAAAAAAAGGAGAGTGCGATGCGCATCCTTTAAAAAATAATCTCCTGTCTTAGTCCATATTTGAGAGGATTGCAACTAGTGAGATTTATAGTTTGGTTATATTTTAATTGTATTGAAAAAAATTTGTACAAGCAAACTTCCGGTCGAAATTCCAGTCATTTCGGTTGAAATTTACCATTTTATACTTAACATAATCATCATTCCTTTTCTGAAACATCAAATGAAATCTTCCGGCTATCTGAGACGATATCACCATTATACATAAAGGTATTGGTTTAAGGGCAGTATCAGTTCCTTATAAGTAGACTTCCGGTCGGAATTTCAGTAATTTCCAGTTGGAGTTTTCCATTTCATGTATATCCATCCTTATAATTAGATGTAACAACATGAAATATTAAGTGTTTTTAACAGTGACCCTTTATAAAAAGATGGTAAAATATAGGGAAGCACATTTTTAAGTCTTAACTTAAAAAATCTATAACCTCGACCAGAAGTAACTTTTTAAATTTAGTTTATCATAAAACATCACCAGAATTTCCTTTTTATTGATAGCATATGTTTCATGCATGTAGTTTAAGCTATTAGATGCAGTTTTAGCTGTTAAAGATAGACTTCCGGTCAAAATGCATATCACTTCCGGTTGAACATTTTTTACTATTTTTTTTAACCTTTTATCTATATTTAACATATTACACATGTCTATAAATTTCATGATTTTGGTTATGACCCCACATATAACTATTTTTATTGATAAAAACGAATATTTTATGCCTAACTTTGAACTAGTATAAAAGCTGGACCGAAAGTGAAATCTGAGTGGCTCCACTTCGTAAAATGATTAGAATGATATATTCTACCAATGGGGGGGGGGGGGGGGGGGGTCCAAAATTACAGAGTTGTTTCACGAAATGCAGTTTTTTCCTCTAGCCGCTCTACTATAAGAAAAAAAAATCGGGGTAAGCTCTGAAATTTTCCGGCTGAATTTCAGTCACTTCCTGTTGAAATTTTTCATTTTAAATTTATCATATTCATTCTTACAATTTGATATATAGAACATGAGAGAAGTATATTAGTTTTTAAAAGTGACCCTTTATATGAAGGGGAGTATTAAAAATGGTCATTATTAAGCCAAACTCTGAAAAAAAGTCTAAAACCTCAACCGGAAGTAATATCTGAGTGGAATATTTCCATTTGGTACGTTATCGAAATCAACCCTTTTATATACAGAATGTGATTTATGTGTGCATTTCAAGCTGTTGGTGTCGATTAGGGATAGACTTCCGGTCGAAATCTTAACGACTTCCGTTTGAAATTTAATTTTTTTTTATTCTTTAATGCAAGCCTAACTATTTAACATATTATACGTGTTAATAGAGTTCATATTTTTTACCGTGAACCTACAATTTACGGTTTCTATTGAAAATAAGGGCATATTTTAGGCCCAACTTTGAAGTAGTATAAAACCTCGACCGGAAGTGTAATCCGAGTGGCCCCACTTCTGAAAATGATTAAAATGACATTATCTATCAATGTGCCAAATTACAGACTTGTTTCACCAAGTGCAGTTTTTTTCCCTCTAGCCGCTCTACTATAAATGAAAAACTACATTTTGTTTAACTATCTACCCGAGCTCAAATTTTTGAAAGAATGGTTTTGTTTTTCATTATTTTTTTTCTCTTACTTTTATTTAAAAATAAAACAAAAAAAAGGTGAAAATCCTCATTGTCCTGATGAATAAACACTCATCAATTAGAACTTGTAATCAAGCTAATTTTCTCTAAATAATTTATTTGACATGAAAAGTTGAAATTATTTTATAGTTTTAATGCTAAAACCACAATTCCTGGCTAAAATGGTGAACATAGGGATAATCTGTGAAATGTACTTTCAAAACAATGATAGAAAACTTCCCTGATTTTCGTGAAATGTCATAGAATTCCTTAATTTTTTTTCCAGAATCGAAAACTCCGAAATTCTCCTTATTTCCATCCCACTCAAAAATACAAACTTATGAAGAAATTTAAAACCACCTGAACACATAAAATGAGACAAATATACAAAAGAATATTTCATTAAAAAGAGACAAATATACAAAAGAATATTTCATTAAAAAGACATAGTACCTGAGAAAAGATTTTAATTGGCCTCCTACATTGCTGTAAGGTATTAGGAAGTTTACTCCAGTAAAGCGTCACACCCCAGGAGACGAGTGGATACAGCCATCAGCTTCAAAAATGAATTCTTGTTAGCAAAAAATTTCTTTAACAGCATTTACTGTCAAAATTTCTAAGCAAAAAGTTAAACAACTATCAACTGTAGATAAATCTCGAAATAAAACGACTAGGGTGTCCTTAAATTCAAGACAAAAAGTTCCCTTTTAATTTCTTGATTACTCTCATCCAATTTCCAAGATTCCCTGATTTTATGCCTAACATTGTTCTCAAATATCCCCAATGAAGAACTTGCACAAGTGAGAAAAGTGAATATTTTTGGTATTTTCTTGTGTTATCCAACGCATATACTTGAGCAGTGTAATTATTTTTTATCTTTCTGCTTTCAATTAATCAAAAATCGTGTTTGAAATCAAAGTAAAGGTCACGTGACCTAAAACGCATATGAAACTGTGAAGTAGTTACGCATAGATTCCATCGAAAATCTGAGGAGGAACGTGGTCTAAATCGAGGTTTAGACGGGTTCATTCTCTGTGCGTTGACATCACACGCAAAAGTAGCTTTTCCCGCCAAATCGCAACGTGAAAAACTACATTTTTTTTTTAACTATCTTTCCGAGCTCAAATTTTTGAAAGAATGGTAATGTCTTTCATGATTTTTTTTTCTCTACTTTTATTTAAAAATAAAACCAAAAAACGTGAAAGTTCCTCATTGTCCTGATGAATAAACACTCATCAATTAGAACTTGTAATCAAGCTAATTTTCTCTAAATAATTTATATGACATGAAAAGTTTAAATTATTTTATAGTTTTAATACTAAAACCACAATTCCTGGCTAAAATGGTGCCAATAGGGATAATCTGTGAAATGTAATTTCAAAACAATGATAGAAAACTTCCCTGATTTTCGTGAAATGTAATAAAATTCCTTAATTTTTTTCCAGAATCGAAAACTCCGAATTTCACCTTATTTCCATTCCACTCAAAAATCCAAACTTAAGAAGAAATTTAAAACCACCTGAACACATAAAAAGAGACAAATATACAAAAGAATATTTCAATAAAAAGACATAGTACCTGAGAAAAGCTTTAAATTGGCCTTCTACATTGCTGTAAGTTATTAGGAAGTTTACTCCACTAAAGCGTCACACCCCAGGAGATGAGTGGATACAGCGATCAGCTTCAAAAAATTTATTCTTGTTAGGAAAAAATTTCTTTAACAGCATTTAAAGTCAAAATTTCTAAGCAAAAAGTTAAGTAACTATCAACTGTAGATAAATCTCAAAATAAAACGACTAGGGTGTCCACAAGAATTTCCCTTTTAATTCCTTGATTTCTCTCATCAATTTTCAAGATTCCCTGATTTTATGCCTAACATTGTTCTCAAATATCCCCAATGGAGAACTTGCACAAGTGAGAAAAGTGAATATTTTTGGTATTTTCTAGTGTTATCCAACGCATATACTAAAGCAGTGCAATTATTTTTTATCTTTATGCTTTCAATTAATCAAAAACCGTGTTTCAAATCAAAGTAAAGGTCACGTGACCAAAAACGCATATGTAACTGTGAAGTAGTTACGCATAGATTCCGTCGAAAATCTGAGGAGGAACCTTTTCTAAAACTTGGTTTAGAAAGGTTCCTTCTCTGCTCGACGACGTCAATCGCAAATATAGCTTTTCCCGCCAAATCGCTAAATGAAAAACTACATTTTGTTTAACTATCTACCAGAGCTCAAATTTTTGAAAGAATTGTAATGTGTTTCATGATGATTTTTTTCTCTACTTATATTTTAAAATAAAACAAAAAAAAATGTCAAAATCCTCATTGTCCTGATGCAGGGGTCAAAGTGACAAAATAAGAATATATAGGATTTTTTTTTTTTAAATATAGGACATTTTAAAACATCAAATAACTGCACACAGTTGCTACTGAACTTAAAAATTAACTCGTTATACATTTATATACGCATTATATTGCATTTAAGAGAATGAAAACACACCTTTAAAAAAAAGAAATCGCCTGATCCTGAATATGTCATCCGTTATTGCCTCAATATGCCATCCCTAAATCAAGTTTTATTAAATTATTTGCAATCTTGAGTCTTTTGCTTCCAGTATCTATAGCTGCTTGAACTGCTCCGATTTCTTTAAGTATTTTCTTTTTATCTCTGTTTGCAGTCATTTGTTTATTCAGATTTATTATTCAGTGTCGGTTGGATTGGCGGCGAAAATTGGGAGATTAAGCGCCGAATGTGGCGAACCGTGGACTTGGTTTTCCGGAAACCCTAGAGACCATTTGGATTTGACAACACAACGTATTGACGCCATTTTCAATTTTGAAGACTTTTATGAAAATATCATGGCTAATATTCCGAATCCGGTACTGATTCTGCGCCACGGTGATTTGACGGTGATTGATAAAAAATGGCATCCCTGCCATTTTTTTAAGAGCAAGAGAACTGCCTATGGTTGTCATAATTAGGCGCGGTTTGATGTAAACAATTCGTGGCGCAGAATCCGTATCGGATTTGGAATAAAAAAATCGCCATCCGACATCATACAGTAAATCTTAACCCTTTTGTTTCCTTCATCAATTATTGACTGAGCACTCAAAATGTTCTATAGTAGTCCTGCAAGTTAATCACAAGTTGTTTTCATCCGTTTTTCTCGAGGCAGAGTTTTGTTGCTGCATCTCTCTATGTATTATGACCAATTAATTTACTACGTTGGAGGAGAAAACAAATCAGAAATTCAAGACCGCGTGCTATGGAAAAGTTCATGTTTACACTTTACAACTCCCGCCGGTCCAGTAGAGTTGAGTTGTAGGTTATGTAGCACGTGACGTCACAAGAGATAAAACGCCGCCGTTACAAACATCGCTTTTGTCAGGTCTTTTTCACCAACGATCGCGCCAAAGAATCCGAAATTTAAAAAATGGCAACGATCGGCACCGTTATAACGAATTCGAAGAAAATATAGATCGAATCAATATAGAAATATAGGATATATAGGACAATTGTAAAATATAGGACAATATAGGACGTTTTTGATAATTTAAAAAAAATATATAGGATTTATAGGACATATAGGACGTCTGCGACCCCTGCTGATGAATAAACACACTCATCAATTAGAATTGTAATCAAGCTAATTTTCTCTAAATAATTTATGTGACATGAAAAGTTGAAATTATTTTATAGTTTTAATGCTAAAACCACAATTCCCCGCTAAAATGGTGCCAATAGGGATAATCTGTGAAATGTACTTTCAAAACAATGTTCGTGAAATGTAATAAAATTCCTTAATTTTTTTCCAGAATCGAAAACTCCGAAATTCTCTTTATTTCTATACCACTACCAAATCCAAACTTAAGAAGAAATTTAAAACCACCTAAACACATAAAAAGAGACAAACATACAAAAGAATATTTCATTAAAAAGACATAGTACCTGAAAGTGAGAAAAGTACCATACCATAGTACCATACCATAGTACTATAGTGAGAAAAGCTTTAAATTGGCCTCCTACATTGCTGTAAGGTATTAGGAAGTTTACTCCAGTAAAGCGTCACACCCCAGGAGAAAAGTGGATACAGCCATCAGCTTCAAAAAATGAATTCTTGTTAGGAAAAAATTTCTTTCACAGCATTTAAAGTCAAAATTTCTAAGCAAAAAGTTAAATAACTATCAACTGTATATAAATATCAAAATAAAACGACCAGGGTGTAATAAATTCAAGACAAAAAGTTCCCCTTTAATTCCTTGATTTTTCTCATCAATTTCTTAGATTCCCTGATTTTATGCCTAACATTGTTCTAAAATATTCCAAATGAAGAACTTGCACAAGTGAGAAAAGTGAATATTTTTGGTATTTTCTAGTGTTATCCAACGCATATACTAAAGCAGTGCAATTATTTTTTATCTTTATGCTTTCAATTAATCAAAAACCGTGTTTCAAATCAAAGTAAAGGTCACGTGACCAAAAACGCATATGTAACTGTGAAGTAGTTAAGCATAGATTCTGTCGAAAATCTGAGGAGGAACCTTGTCTAAAACTTGGTTTAGACAGGTTCCTTCTCTGCTCGACGACGTCACACGCAAATGTAGCTTTTCCCGCCAAATCGCTAATGGTAGAGCGGCTAGGCGCCAAAAAATAGCCAAAAACTGCACTTTGTGAAACAAGTCTGTAATTTTGCACACTGAGAGAATATGCCATTCTGATCATTTTAAGAAGTGGAGACACTCGAATTTCACTTCCGGTCGAGTTTTTATACTAGTTCAAAGTTAGGCTTAAAATGTTCGTTTTTATCAATAAAAATAAATATATGTGGGGTTGCAGCCAAATCATGAGTTTTATAGACATGTGTAATATGTTAAATTTCTAGGTATAGATGAAAGATTAAAAAAAGTAGTAAAAAATTCGACCGGAAATGAATGGCATTCGATCGGAAGTCTATCTAAAACAACTAAGACTGCACCCAACAGATCAAACTTCATCTATGAAACATATGTTATCATTAAAAAGAGAATTTTAGTGATGTTTTATGATAAACTAAATTTAAAAAACGACTTCCGGTCGAAGTTTTAGACTTCTTTAAAGTTAGACTTAAAAATGCACTCTTAAATTATACCACCTTCATATAAACTATAAACGGTCACAATTAAAAACTGTTAAAACTACATGTTATTACATCAAATTATAAGGATGGATATGCTGGATATAAAATGGAACATTTCAACCGGAAGTGACTGAAATTCCGACCGGAAGTTTGCTTTTAAAGAATTAATATTGCCCATTTACCAATATAATATCGTAGCTAGAGGTAAAAAACTGCATTTCGTGAAACAAGTCAGTAATTGTGCACATTCACAAAATGTGTAATTCTGATAATTTTAAGATGTGGAGAAATTCGGATTTAACTTCAGGTCGAATTTTTATTCTAGTTCAAAGTTAAGCATAAAATGTTCGTTTATATTCATAAAAATAATTATATGCGGGATCATTGCTAAACCGTGAGCTCTATAGACACGTGTAATATGTTCAATTATTAAATTTGGAGGAAAGATTTAAAAAAAAAAAAAAAAAAGGATTAGTCAGAAGTGAATCGTTTTTCGACCGGAAGTCTATAACAGCTTAAACTACATGTATGAAATATATGCTACTAATAAAAATGGAATTTTGGTGTCATTTTATAATGAACTAAAGCTAAAAAGCGACTTCCTGTCAAAGTTTTAGACTTATTTAAAGTTGGTCTTAAAAAATGTGCTTCTTTAAATTTTACCACCTTCATAGAATGGTCACAATTAAAAAAATTTGATATTACATGTTGTTACATCAAATTATAAGGATGGATTGCTGGATGTAAAATGAAAATTTTCAATCTGAAGTGAGTGTCTGCTTTTAAGGAACTGATACTGCCTATATACCAATACATATAAGTATCACAGTAATATCGTCTGATTGCCAAATCTGGGTCTAAAATACAATTAAATATCTGAAAATATGAACAATGAAAAAAATAAAATGTTCAACTTTCGTGTCTACATCCCCCCCCCCCCCCAAAAAAAAGGAGAGTGCGATGCGCATCCTTTAAAAAATAATCTCCTGTCTTAGTCCATATTTGAGAGGATTGCAACTAGTGAGATTTATAGTTTGGTTATATTTTAATTGTATTGAAAAAAATTTGTACAAGCAAACTTCCGGTCGAAATTCCAGTCATTTCGGTTGAAATTTACCATTTTATACTTAACATAATCATCATTCCTTTTCTGAAACATCAAATGAAATCTTCCGGCTATCTGAGACGATATCACCATTATACATAAAGGTATTGGTTTAAGGGCAGTATCAGTTCCTTATAAGTAGACTTCCGGTCGGAATTTCAGTAATTTCCAGTTGGAGTTTTCCATTTCATGTATATCCATCCTTATAATTAGATGTAACAACATGAAATATTAAGTGTTTTTAACAGTGACCCTTTATAAAAAGATGGTAAAATATAGGGAAGCACATTTTTAAGTCTTAACTTAAAAAATCTATAACCTCGACCAGAAGTAACTTTTTAAATTTAGTTTATCATAAAACATCACCAGAATTTCCTTTTTATTGATAGCATATGTTTCATGCATGTAGTTTAAGCTATTAGATGCAGTTTTAGCTGTTAAAGATAGACTTCCGGTCAAAATGCATATCACTTCCGGTTGAACATTTTTTACTATTTTTTTTTAACCTTTTATCTATATTTAACATATTACACATGTCTATAAATTTCATGATTTTGGTTATGACCCCACATATAACTATTTTTATTGATAAAAACGAATATTTTATGCCTAACTTTGAACTAGTATAAAAGCTGGACCGAAAGTGAAATCTGAGTGGCTCCACTTCGTAAAATGATTAGAATGATATATTCTACCAATGGGGGGGGGGGGGGGGTCCAAAATTACAGAGTTGTTTCACGAAATGCAGTTTTTTCCTCTAGCCGCTCTACTATAAGAAAAAAAAATCGGGGTAAGCTCTGAAATTTTCCGGCTGAATTTCAGTCACTTCCTGTTGAAATTTTTCATTTTAAATTTATCATATTCATTCTTACAATTTGATATATAGAACATGAGAGAAGTATATTAGTTTTTAAAAGTGACCCTTTATATGAAGGGGAGTATTAAAAATGGTCATTATTAAGCCAAACTCTGAAAAAAAGTCTAAAACCTCAACCGGAAGTAATATCTGAGTGGAATATTTCCATTTGGTACGTTATCGAAATCAACCCTTTTATATACAGAATGTGATTTATGTGTGCATTTCAAGCTGTTGGTGTCGATTAGGGATAGACTTCCGGTCGAAATCTTAACGACTTCCGTTTGAAATTTAATTTTTTTTTATTCTTTAATGCAAGCCTAACTATTTAACATATTATACGTGTTAATAGAGTTCATATTTTTTACCGTGAACCTACAATTTACGGTTTCTATTGAAAATAAGGGCATATTTTAGGCCCAACTTTGAAGTAGTATAAAACCTCGACCGGAAGTGTAATCCGAGTGGCCCCACTTCTGAAAATGATTAAAATGACATTATCTATCAATGTGCCAAATTACAGACTTGTTTCACCAAGTGCAGTTTTTTTCCCTCTAGCCGCTCTACTATAAATGAAAAACTACATTTTGTTTAACTATCTACCCGAGCTCAAATTTTTGAAAGAATGGTTTTGTTTTTCATTATTTTTTTTCTCTTACTTTTATTTAAAAATAAAACAAAAAAAAGGTGAAAATCCTCATTGTCCTGATGAATAAACACTCATCAATTAGAACTTGTAATCAAGCTAATTTTCTCTAAATAATTTATTTGACATGAAAAGTTGAAATTATTTTATAGTTTTAATGCTAAAACCACAATTCCTGGCTAAAATGGTGAACATAGGGATAATCTGTGAAATGTACTTTCAAAACAATGATAGAAAACTTCCCTGATTTTCGTGAAATGTCATAGAATTCCTTAATTTTTTTTCCAGAATCGAAAACTCCGAAATTCTCCTTATTTCCATCCCACTCAAAAATACAAACTTATGAAGAAATTTAAAACCACCTGAACACATAAAATGAGACAAATATACAAAAGAATATTTCATTAAAAAGAGACAAATATACAAAAGAATATTTCATTAAAAAGACATAGTACCTGAGAAAAGATTTTAATTGGCCTCCTACATTGCTGTAAGGTATTAGGAAGTTTACTCCAGTAAAGCGTCACACCCCAGGAGACGAGTGGATACAGCCATCAGCTTCAAAAATGAATTCTTGTTAGCAAAAAATTTCTTTAACAGCATTTACTGTCAAAATTTCTAAGCAAAAAGTTAAACAACTATCAACTGTAGATAAATCTCGAAATAAAACGACTAGGGTGTCCTTAAATTCAAGACAAAAAGTTCCCTTTTAATTTCTTGATTACTCTCATCCAATTTCCAAGATTCCCTGATTTTATGCCTAACATTGTTCTCAAATATCCCCAATGAAGAACTTGCACAAGTGAGAAAAGTGAATATTTTTGGTATTTTCTTGTGTTATCCAACGCATATACTTGAGCAGTGTAATTATTTTTTATCTTTCTGCTTTCAATTAATCAAAAATCGTGTTTGAAATCAAAGTAAAGGTCACGTGACCTAAAACGCATATGAAACTGTGAAGTAGTTACGCATAGATTCCATCGAAAATCTGAGGAGGAACGTGGTCTAAATCGAGGTTTAGACGGGTTCATTCTCTGTGCGTTGACATCACACGCAAAAGTAGCTTTTCCCGCCAAATCGCAACGTGAAAAACTACATTTTTTTTTTAACTATCTTTCCGAGCTCAAATTTTTGAAAGAATGGTAATGTCTTTCATGATTTTTTTTTCTCTACTTTTATTTAAAAATAAAACCAAAAAACGTGAAAGTTCCTCATTGTCCTGATGAATAAACACTCATCAATTAGAACTTGTAATCAAGCTAATTTTCTCTAAATAATTTATATGACATGAAAAGTTTAAATTATTTTATAGTTTTAATACTAAAACCACAATTCCTGGCTAAAATGGTGCCAATAGGGATAATCTGTGAAATGTAATTTCAAAACAATGATAGAAAACTTCCCTGATTTTCGTGAAATGTAATAAAATTCCTTAATTTTTTTCCAGAATCGAAAACTCCGAATTTCACCTTATTTCCATTCCACTCAAAAATCCAAACTTAAGAAGAAATTTAAAACCACCTGAACACATAAAAAGAGACAAATATACAAAAGAATATTTCAATAAAAAGACATAGTACCTGAGAAAAGCTTTAAATTGGCCTTCTACATTGCTGTAAGTTATTAGGAAGTTTACTCCACTAAAGCGTCACACCCCAGGAGATGAGTGGATACAGCGATCAGCTTCAAAAAATTTATTCTTGTTAGGAAAAAATTTCTTTAACAGCATTTAAAGTCAAAATTTCTAAGCAAAAAGTTAAGTAACTATCAACTGTAGATAAATCTCAAAATAAAACGACTAGGGTGTCCACAAGAATTTCCCTTTTAATTCCTTGATTTCTCTCATCAATTTTCAAGATTCCCTGATTTTATGCCTAACATTGTTCTCAAATATCCCCAATGGAGAACTTGCACAAGTGAGAAAAGTGAATATTTTTGGTATTTTCTAGTGTTATCCAACGCATATACTAAAGCAGTGCAATTATTTTTTATCTTTATGCTTTCAATTAATCAAAAACCGTGTTTCAAATCAAAGTAAAGGTCACGTGACCAAAAACGCATATGTAACTGTGAAGTAGTTACGCATAGATTCCGTCGAAAATCTGAGGAGGAACCTTTTCTAAAACTTGGTTTAGAAAGGTTCCTTCTCTGCTCGACGACGTCAATCGCAAATATAGCTTTTCCCGCCAAATCGCTAAATGAAAAACTACATTTTGTTTAACTATCTACCAGAGCTCAAATTTTTGAAAGAATTGTAATGTGTTTCATGATGATTTTTTTCTCTACTTATATTTTAAAATAAAACAAAAAAAAAAATGTCAAAATCCTCATTGTCCTGATGCAGGGGTCAAAGTGACAAAATAAGAATATATAGGATTTTTTTTTTTTTTAAATATAGGACATTTTAAAACATCAAATAACTGCACACAGTTGCTACTGAACTTAAAAATTAACTCGTTATACATTTATATACGCATTATATTGCATTTAAGAGAATGAAAACACACCTTAAAAAAAAAGAAATCGCCTGATCCTGAATATGTCATCCGTTATTGCCTCAATATGCCATCCCTAAATCAAGTTTTATTAATTAAATTATTTGCAATCTTGAGTCTTTTGCTTCCAGTATCTATAGCTGCTTGAACTGCTCCGATTTCTTTAAGTATTTTCTTTTTATCTCTGTTTGCAGTCATTTGTTTATTCAGATTTATTATTCAGTGTCGGTTGGATTGGCGGCGAAAATTGGGAGATTAAGCGCCGAATGTGGCGAACCGTGGACTTGGTTTTCCGGAAACCCTAGAGACCATTTGGATTTGACAACACAACGTATTGACGTCATTTTCAATTTTGAAGACTTTTATGAAAATATCATGGCTAATATTCCGAATCCGGTACTGATTCTGCGCCACGGTGATTTGACGGTGATTGATAAAAAATGGCATCCCTGCCATTTTTTTAAGAGCAAGAGAACTGCCTATGGTTGTCATAATTAGGCGCGGTTTGATGTAAACAATTCGTGGCGCAGAATCCGTATCGGATTTGGAATAAAAAAATCGCCATCCGACATCATACAGTAAATCTTAACCCTTTTGTTTCCTTCATCAATTATTGACTGAGCACTCAAAATGTTCTATAGTAGTCCTGCAAGTTAATCACAAGTTGTTTTCATCCGTTTTTCTCGAGGCAGAGTTTTGTTGCTGCATCTCTCTATGTATTATGACCAATTAATTTACTACGTTGGAGGAGAAAACAAATCAGAAATTCAAGACCGCGTGCTATGGAAAAGTTCATGTTTACACTTTACAACTCCCGCCGGTCCAGTAGAGTTGAGTTGTAGGTTATGTAGCACGTGACGTCACAAGAGATAAAACGCCGCCGTTACAAACATCGCTTTTGTCAGGTCTTTTTCACCAACGATCGCGCCAAAGAATCCGAAATTTAAAAAATGGCAACGATCGGCACCGTTATAACGAATTCGAAGAAAATATAGATCGAATCAATATAGAAATATAGGATATATAGGACAATTGTAAAATATAGGACAATATAGGACGTTTTTGATAATTTAAAAAAAATATATAGGATTTATAGGACATATAGGACGTCTGCGACCCCTGCTGATGAATAAACACACTCATCAATTAGAATTGTAATCAAGCTAATTTTCTCTAAATAATTTATGTGACATGAAAAGTTGAAATTATTTTATAGTTTTAATGCTAAAACCACAATTCCCCGCTAAAATGGTGCCAATAGGGATAATCTGTGAAATGTACTTTCAAAACAATGTTCGTGAAATGTAATAAAATTCCTTAATTTTTTTCCAGAATCGAAAACTCCGAAATTCTCTTTATTTCTATACCACTCCCAAATCCAAACTTAAGAAGAAATTTAAAACCACCTAAACACATAAAAAGAGACAAACATACAAAAGAATATTTCATTAAAAAGACATAGTACTTGAAAGTGAGAAAAGTACCATACCATAGTACCATACCATAGTACCATAGTGAGAAAAGCTTTAAATTGGCCTCCTACATTGCTGTAAGGTATTAGCAGGGTGCATACACTTTTTTGGAAGTGAAATTCAAGGCCCTTTTCAAGGATATTTCAACAAAAATCAAGGCCCTATTTTACCGTTTCAGAGTCGATACCAAAATTGAATTTTTATATATTTTTTTTAATTAACGAAGTTGCAAAAAGAATTAAAATACTTATTACTTAACAACTAAGATGCAACCACATATATTTATTGATAATTATACCTCTTACCAGGATAAGGAAAAAAACTAGGTTAAAAAAAAAAGTTTTTTTTGGGTTTAAACCAGTTTTTTTTGTTGTTTAAACCGGGTCAATTCTTTTCTAATTACACGTACACATACTTATAAATAAAATTTGTCATTAACTAGAATAATGTTTAAATAATAATTAACAATCTTTCTGAAAATAATTTAAACTAAGTAAATAAACAATTATTTCTACTTATGTGGACATTCAAATCACATTAAATTTTAGTACTTTATTTAGAGATACTATTCTTTAAACAGGGTTCATATACATTTTCAGAAAAAAAATTCCCTGAGGTTTCCATCTCGGAGTCGATAATTTTTAGCCACAGAAATAGATATAGCCATCATTTTCACAAGTTCTTCGATAACTCGAAAAAAGAGAGTAATTTTTTAAACCCCCTCCTTCGGCTTTGAGAAAAAATACGATTTTGGAGCAGCAAAATGTGGTTTTGGAGCAGAAAATTATTACATTTAAATTAGTGATGAAGCAAATATTTTTGTATATTTCAACCTTGATATTTCAAATTAATTTAAAGTAAAAAAAAGGTGTAACTTGTTCATAAATACGTTTGCATTCTAAATTTACATTTATTAATTTGATTGCATTACTCAAAAAATAAATTAAAAAGCATGGCATTTATTAACCTCTTTGCCAACAATTAAAATATTAGGAAGTTTTCAATGATGACATGATATCATAAGGTTCGGGGCACAGCATGGCCCTAGTGTTGCTTTTGCGCCACAAAAACTAACCAACCAATTATAAGGTTCGGTTCATCACTGAAAGCTTTTCGAAATAATCTCAGTTAGAGCTACTTTTAACAACCTGATGAAATAAGATTTTTTTCTTTAAAAACTCTAGTCTGCCTAGTACCAATTACCTATAGAAGTTCTTCCCAATAATCCAAAATAATTTAATTCGATACGTAGTACTTCCTCCCCCCATGCAAAAAAAGTGAAACAAGGCTGCTTAGCGGCAAGCATTAGATTTCATAACTTGTTTGGACTGATAGCTTCACTTAGCAGATTTTTTAGGGCTATTTGTTTATTGGAAGATATTTTTTTTTTTTTAAACTCAAACAAATTAAAACCTCTAACTGAAATTAGACAATTATACTAGCATTTAACATAAAGAAATAACTTCTAATGTAATTAAATAATAAACTAAAACAAGGCAAACTGAAAAATATTATTTTTGTAGTGGTTTGTTTTCTAACACTCTCCATTGTCTAAATGGATTATAGAGGGTCCCCATGTGAAATCTCAAGGTCAATGGAAACAAAATGATTTTAGGCCTGTGGTTATTTGGTTAATTTTTTTTTTTTAAATATATGCCAAAAAAATAATCATGCACTCTTAAAGTACTAAGAAAAATATTTATTATTTTTACTTACAAACAGGCAAGAAAAAAATATCCAAATTGGATGCATAAAGATTGATTTCATGACTTCTACAGTTTGAATTTAAAGCGCGAATCCCTGGTTGGTTGGTTGAAGTTTAACGGCGCAAGGGGCATACTGCCGCGAATCCCTGATCTTTCCTATCACTAATTTAAAGGAACAAATATTTGTAAATACAAGAAATCCTTACTTTTTTTTTAATAAAGACATAGCTTAAATCCCCCATTCAAGTTCTTCGTAAAATTTCTAGTCTAGGGTACGACTTTGAGCTTTTTCTGGGAATTGGCTACAATAAAAGAATGACGTAATATGCGTTTTCCCGTTCGTTGCCAAGTCAAAATCATGATCCAACATCCAGGGTTGCCAAAAAATCATTTACTAATAGTCACCAATCCTTCCAGATAATCAAAAAGGCAAGTTCAAAATTCAAATCCCGTTTTACCGATGACTTAGAAATTAAGCCTGGAAATGTTTGGGGAGGGGGGCTGTCTAGTTTGGGGAGGTGGATTAAGTTTAGAAATTAAAAAAAATATTCGCGTTTTCTTTTAGCTTAAAGAAAGCTATATATTTCTTTATTATTGAAACCAGGCAAGAGTGCAAATCTAAACCAGATGCACCAAGATTGCTTGTGTGAAAAATACAATACTTGTATTCTATTTTTAGCACGGAGTCTCAGTAAAAAAAAAAAAAAATCATGTATTCTATAAGTATAAAAAAAAAGTATTAATTTTCTATACCTAAAATCAGCCAAGAAAACAGATTTAAATCAGATACACACTGATTCATTTACTACTTCTTTATAGTTTGAAAAACCTACAACAAAACTGAGAGATTGTAATATGTATTTTCAAGTGCGAACCTTTTCCGGCACGTTAACTGACGAAAAACGCCCTTGAAGGGCAAAATACTCTTTATCGCTTTGTTGGTGACGTTTTTGATAATTTTGAAAAATTTCGAGACAAAATTCTAGCCAAGTAGTTTTTCAAGTCAAAAAATGATTTTTTGGCGCAGTTCGGCGCAATCTTAACCGAAAAGAGGTTTTTGGCGCAGTTTGGAGCAGGGTAGTCAGTTTGGCGCACTTTGGCGCAATTGGAACAGCTCTTACATCCCTGTAATTAGAATTTTTTTAATGAGCTCAAAATAAATTTAATAAAATTGGAAGGTTTTTTTTCCCAGCAACCTTAGTTAATAACTTTCACGGCTTTAAAGTAGGCCATTTTAGTAATTGATATAAAAAATTACATATCCTTCCCCTTCTACAGAAAAAGAAATTATTCTTTCTTGAAATAGGAATCGACATAAATGAAAGAATGATATAAATCATAATACAATACCGAAGCGTAACTGCTATTTTCTCTGTAGGCGATATACTCCTCCGATAGTTAGTGTCGGGTTTTTGCAGTCTGGAACATAATTTCTTCACCAACTCGTCGAAGCTCTCAATCGACATCCGGAAAAAGTTTAAATTTTTTACTTTGTCTTCTCTTAACTGCGGGTAAAGACAGAAGAACATACCGAATGTTGATCGGCTCTAAACAATGGGATGAATCCACATAGTGCGATTAATTCGATTCTTTTTCCTTCGATATTTTATATACGAATATGCTAAGCATGCTCTTTTTCATTCCATTTCGAACAAACACAAAATCCTCTCAGAGGAAAATTTTGGTCGTTTGAGAATGCACCTAATGAGGGAGAGAGAGAGAGAAAAGCGAAAATATCCTGCATATCAAATTACACCCTCTTTCCACCGGATACTCATCGTGCAACTTTTTGTCTCTTTAGGGGAGAGGTCAAAGGTCATAGTGACCGTGCCGTTCCAGGGCCGCTCGGGAGGAACCGATTCAAGTGTGATTGACAGATGTGAACCGGCTAGAAAGTGTGACGTCAGAATAATGGTAATACGGGAACGAGAATTTTATGGTTTTAGAATTGAAAATGGGAAATTCAAGGACTTTCTATGCTTTTTTAGAAATAATCCTATTTTTCCAGGCTATTCAAGGCCTTGAAAAAAAATAATGAAATTCAAGGACTTTCCAGGTTTTCCAGGCCGCGTACGCACCCTGTATTAGGAAGTTTACTCCAGTAAAGCGTCACACCCCAGGAGAAAAGTGGATACAGCCATCAGCTTCAAAAAATGAATTCTTGTTAGGAAAAAATTTCTTTCACAGCATTTAAAGTCAAAATTTCTAAGCAAAAAGTTAAATAACTATCAACTGTATATAAATATCAAAATAAAACGACCAGGATGTAATAAATTCAAGACAAAAAGTTCCCCTTTAATTCCTTGATTTTTCTCATCAATTTCTTAGATTCCCTGATTTTATGCCTAACATTGTTCTAAAATATTCCAAATGAAGAACTTGCACAAGTGAGAAAAGTGAATATTTTTGGTATTTTCTAGTGTTATCCAACGCATATACTAAAGCAGTGCAATTATTTTTTATCTTTATGCTTTCAATTAATCAAAAACCGTGTTTCAAATCAAAGTAAAGGTCACGTGACCAAAAACGCATATGTAACTGTGAAGTAGTTAAGCATAGATTCTGTCGAAAATCTGAGGAGGAACCTTGTCTAAAACTTGGTTTAGACAGGTTCCTTCTCTGCTCGACGACGTCACACGCAAATGTAGCTTTTCCCGCCAAATCGCTAATGGTAGAGCGGCTAGGCGCCAAAAAATAGCCAAAAACTGCACTTTGTGAAACAAGTCTGTAATTTTGCACACTGAGAGAATATGCCATTCTGATCATTTTAAGAAGTGGAGACACTCGAATTTCACTTCCGGTCGAGTTTTTATACTAGTTCAAAGTTAGGCTTAAAATGTTCGTTTTTATCAATAAAAATAAATATATGTGGGGTTGCAGCCAAATCATGAGTTTTATAGACATGTGTAATATGTTAAATTTCTAGGTATAGATGAAAGATTAAAAAAAGTAGTAAAAAATTCGACCGGAAATGAATGGCATTCGATCGGAAGTCTATCTAAAACAACTAAGACTGCACCCAACAGATCAAACTTCATCTATGAAACATATGTTATCATTAAAAAGAGAATTTTAGTGATGTTTTATGATAAACTAAATTTAAAAAACGAATTCCGGTCGAAGTTTTAGACTTCTTTAAAGTTAGACTTAAAAATGCACTCTTAAATTATACCACCTTCATATAAACTATAAACGGTCACAATTAAAAACTGTTAAAACTACATGTTATTACATCAAATTAAAAGGATGGATATGCTGGATATAAAATGGAACATTTCAACCGGAAGTGACTGAAATTCCGACCGGAAGTTTGCTTTTAAAGAATTAATATTGCCCATTTACCAATATAATATCGTAGCTAGAGGTAAAAAACTGCATTTCGTGAAACAAGTCAGTAATTGTGCACATTCACAAAATGTGTAATTCTGATAATTTTAAGATGTGGAGAAATTCGGATTTAACTTCAGGTCGAATTTTTATTCTAGTTCAAAGTTAAGCATAAAATGTTCGTTTATATTCATAAAAATAATTATATGCGGGATCATTGCTAAACCGTGAGCTCTATAGACACAAGTAATATGTTCAATTATTAAATTTGGAGGAAAGATTTAAAAAAAAAAAAAAAAGGATTAGTCAGAAGTGAATCGTTTTTCGACCGGAAGTCTATAACAGCTTAAACTACATGTATGAAATATATGCTACTAATAAAAATGGAATTTTGGTGTCATTTTATAATGAACTAAAGCTAAAAAGCGACTTCCTGTCAAAGTTTTAGACTTATTTAAAGTTGGTCTTAAAAAATGTGCTTCTTTAAATTTTACCACCTTCATAGAATGGTCACAATTAAAAAAATTTGATATTACATGTTGTTACATCAAATTATAAGGATGGATTGCTGGATGTAAAATGAAAATTTTCAATCTGAAGTGAGTGTCTGCTTTTAAGGAACTGATACTGCCTATATACCAATACATATAAGTATCACAGTAATATCGTCTCAGATTGCCAAATCTGGGTCTAAAATACAATTAAATATCTGAAAATATGAACAATGAAAAAAATAAAATGTTCAACTTTCGTGTCTACATCCCCCCCCCCCCCCCAAAAAAAAGGAGAGTGCGATGCGCATCCTTTAAAAAATAATCTCCTGTCTTAGTCCATATTTGAGAGGATTGCAACTAGTGAGATTTATAGTTTGGTTATATTTTAATTGTATTGAAAAAAATTTGTACAAGCAAACTTCCGGTCGAAATTCCAGTCATTTCGGTTGAAATTTACCATTTTATACTTAACATAATCATCATTCCTTTTCTGAAACATCAAATGAAATCTTCCGGCTATCTGAGACGATATCACCATTATACATAAAGGTATTGGTTTAAGGGCAGTATCAGTTCCTTATAAGTAGACTTCCGGTCGGAATTTCAGTAATTTCCAGTTGGAGTTTTCCATTTCATGTATATCCATCCTTATAATTAGATGTAACAACATGAAATATTAAGTGTTTTTAACAGTGACCCTTTATAAAAAGATGGTAAAATATAGGGAAGCACATTTTTAAGTCTTAACTTAAAAAATCTATAACCTCGACCAGAAGTAACTTTTTAAATTTAGTTTATCATAAAACATCACCAGAATTTCCTTTTTATTGATAGCATATGTTTCATGCATGTAGTTTAAGCTATTAGATGCAGTTTTAGCTGTTAAAGATAGACTTCCGGTCAAAATGCATATCACTTCCGGTTGAACATTTTTTACTATTTTTTTTAACCTTTTATCTATATTTAACATATTACACATGTCTATAAATTTCATGATTTTGGTTATGACCCCACATATAACTATTTTTATTGATAAAAACGAATATTTTATGCCTAACTTTGAACTAGTATAAAAGCTGGACCGAAAGTGAAATCTGAGTGGCTCCACTTCGTAAAATGATTAGAATGATATATTCTACCAATGGGGGGGGGGGGGGGTCCAAAATTACAGAGTTGTTTCACGAAATGCAGTTTTTTCCTCTAGCCGCTCTACTATAAGAAAAAAAAATCGGGGTAAGCTCTGAAATTTTCCGGCTGAATTTCAGTCACTTCCTGTTGAAATTTTTCATTTTAAATTTATCATATTCATTCTTACAATTTGATATATAGAACATGAAAGAAGTATATTAGTTTTTAAAAGTGACCCTTTATATGAAGGGGAGTATTAAAAATGGTCATTATTAAGCCAAACTCTGAAAAAAAGTCTAAAACCTCAACCGGAAGTAATATCTGAGTGGAATATTTCCATTTGGTACGTTATCGAAATCAACCCTTTTATATACAGAATGTGATTTATGTGTGCATTTCAAGCTGTTGGTGTCGATTTGGGATAGACTTCCGGTCGAAGTCTTAACGACTTCCGTTTGAAATTTAATTTTTTTTTATTCTTTAATGCAAGCCTAACTATTTAACATATTATACGTGTTAATAGAGTTCATATTTTTTACCGTGAACCTACAATTTACGGTTTCTATTGAAAATAAGGGCATATTTTAGGCCCAACTTTGAAGTAGTATAAAACCTCGACCGGAAGTGTAATCCGAGTGGCCCCACTTCTGAAAATGATTCAAATGACATTATCTATCAATGTGCCAAATTACAGACTTGTTTCACCAAGTGCAGTTTTTTTCCCTCTAGCCGCTCTACTATAAATGAAAAACTACATTTTGTTTAACTATCTACCCGAGCTCAAATTTTTGAAAGAATGGTTTTGTTTTTCATTATTTTTTTTCTCTTACTTTTATTTAAAAATAAAACAAAAAAAAGGTGAAAATCCTCATTGTCCTGATGAATAAACACTCATCAATTAGAACTTGTAATCAAGCTAATTTTCTCTAAATAATTTATATGACATGAAAAGTTTAAATTATTTTATAGTTTTAATACTAAAACCACAATTCCTGGCTAAAATGGTGCCAATAGGGATAATCTGTGAAATGTAATTTCAAAACAATGATAGAAAACTTCCCTGATTTTCGTGAAATGTAATAAAATTCCTTAATTTTTTTCCAGAATCGAAAACTCCGAATTTCACCTTATTTCCATTCCACTCAAAAATCCAAACTTAAGAAGAAATTTAAAACCACCTGAACACATAAAAAGAGACAAATATACAAAAGAATATTTCAATAAAAAGACATAGTACCTGAGAAAAGCTTTAAATTGGCCTTCTACATTGCTGTAAGTTATTAGGAAGTTTACTCCACTAAAGCGTCACACCCCAGGAGATGAGTGGATACAGCGATCAGCTTCAAAAAATTTATTCTTGTTAGGAAAAAGTTTCTTTAACAGCATTTAAAGTCAAAATTTCTAAGCAAAAAGTTAAGTAACTATCAACTGTAGATAAATCTCAAAATAAAACGACTAGGGTGTCCACAAGAATTTCCCTTTTAATTCCTTGATTTCTCTCATCAATTTTCAAGATTCCCTGATTTTATGCCTAACATTGTTCTCAAATATCCCCAATGGAGAACTTGCACAAGTGAGAAAAGTGAATATTTTTGGTATTTTCTAGTGTTATCCAACGCATATACTAAAGCAGTGCAATTATTTTTTATCTTTATGCTTTCAATTAATCAAAAACCGTGTTTCAAATCAAAGTAAAGGTCACGTGACCAAAAACGCATATGTAACTGTGAAGTAGTTACGCATAGATTCCGTCGAAAATCTGAGGAGGAACCTTTTCTAAAACTTGGTTTAGAAAGGTTCCTTCTCTGCTCGACGACGTCAATCGCAAATATAGCTTTTCCCGCCAAATCGCTAAATGAAAAACTACATTTTGTTTAACTATCTACCCGAGCTCAAATTTTTGAAAGAATGGTTTTGTTTTTCATTATTTTTTTTCTCTTACTTTTATTTAAAAATAAAACAAAAAAAAGGTGAAAATCCTCATTGTCCTGATGAATAAACACTCATCAATTAGAATTGTAATCAAGCTAATTTTCTCTAAATAATTTATGTGACATGAAAAGTTGAAATTATTTTATAGTTTTAATGCTAAAACCACAATTCCCCGCTAAAATGGTGCCAATAGGGATAATCTGTGAAATGTACTTTCAAAACAATGTTCGTGAAATGTAATAAAATTCCTTAATTTTTTTCCAGAATCGAAAACTCCGAAATTCTCTTTATTTCTATACCACTACCAAATCCAAACTTAAGAAGAAATTTAAAACCACCTAAACACATAAAAAGAGACAAACATACAAAAGAATATTTCATTAAAAAGACATAGTACCTGAAAGTGAGAAAAGTACCATACCATAGTACCATAGTGAGAAAAGCTTTAAATTGTCTCCTACATTGCTGTAAGGTATTAGGAAGTTTACTCCAGTAAAGCGTCACACCCCAGGAGACGAGTGGATACAGCCATCAGCTTCAAAAAATGAATTCTTGTTAGGAAAAAATTTCTTTCACAGCATTTAAAGTCAAAATTTCTAAGCAAAAAGTTAAATAACTATCAACTGTATATAAATATCAAAATAAAACGACCAGGGTGTAATAAATTCAAGACAAAAAGTTCCCCTTTAATTCCTTGATTTTTCTCATCAATTTCTTAGATTCCCTGATTTTATGCCTAACATTGTTCTAAAATATTCCAAATGAAGAACTTGCACAAGTGAGAAAAGTGAATATTTTTGGTATTTTCTAGTGTTATCCAACACATATACTAAAGCAGTGCAATTATTTTTTATCTTTATGCTTTCAATTAATCAAAAACCGTGTTTCAAATCAAAGTAAAGGTCACGTGACCAAAAACGCATATGTAACTGTGAAGTAGTTAAGCATAGATTCTGTCGAAAATCTGAGGAGGAACCTGGTCTAAAACTTGGTTTAGACAGGTTCCTTCTCTGCTCGACGACGTCACACGCAAATGTAGCTTTTCCCGCCAAATCGCTAATGGTAGAGCGGCTAGGCGCCAAAAAATAGCCAAAAACTGCACTTTGTGAAACAAGTCTGTAATTTTGCACACTGAGAGAATATGCCATTCTGATCATTTTAAGAAGTGGAGACACTCGAATTTCACTTCCGGTCGAGTTTTTATACTAGTTCAAAGTTAGGCTTAAAATGTTCGTTTTTATCAATAAAAATAAATATATGTGGGGTTGCAGCCAAATCATGAGTTTTATAGACATGTGTAATATGTTAAATTTCTAGGTATAGATGAAAGATTAAAAAAAGTAGTAAAAAATTCGACCGGAAATGAATGGCATTCGATCGGAAGTCTATCTAAAACAACTAAGACTGCACCCAACAGATCAAACTTCATCTATGAAACATATGTTATCATTAAAAAGAGAATTTTAGTGATGTTTTATGATAAACTAAATTTAAAAAACGACTTCCGGTCGAAGTTTTAGACTTCTTTAAAGTTAGACTTAAAAATGCACTCTTAAATTATACCACCTTCATATAAACTATAAACGGTCACAATTAAAAACTGTTAAAACTACATGTTATTACATCAAATTATAAGGATGGATATGCTGGATATAAAATGGAACATTTCAACCGGAAGTGACTGAAATTCCGACCGGAAGTTTGCTTTTAAAGAATTAATATTGCCCATTTACCAATATAATATCGTAGCTAGAGGTAAAAAACTGCATTTCGTGAAACAAGTCAGTAATTGTGCACATTCACAAAATGTGTAATTCTGATAATTTTAAGATGTGGAGAAATTCGGATTTAACTTCAGGTCGAATTTTTATTCTAGTTCAAAGTTAAGCATAAAATGTTCGTTTATATTCATAAAAATAATTATATGCGGGATCATTGCTAAACCGTGAGCTCTATAGACACGTGTAATATGTTCAATTATTAAATTTGGAGGAAAGATTTTAAAAAAAAAAAAAAAAAGGATTAGTCAGAAGTGAATCGTTTTTCGACCGGAAGTCTATAACAGCTTAAACTACATGTATGAAATATATGCTACTAATAAAAATGGAATTTTGGTGTCATTTTATAATGAACTAAAGCTAAAAAGCGACTTCCTGTCAAAGTTTTAGACTTATTTAAAGTTGGTCTTAAAAAATGTGCTTCTTTAAATTTTACCACCTTCATAGAATGGTCACAATTAAAAAAATTTGATATTACATGTTGTTACATCAAATTATAAGGATGGATTGCTGGATGTAAAATGAAAATTTTCAATCTGAAGTGAGTGTCTGCTTTTAAGGAACTGATACTGCCTATATACCAATACATATAAGTATCACAGTAATATCGTCTGATTGCCAAATCTGGGTCTAAAATACAATTAAATATCTGAAAATATGAACAATGAAAAAAATAAAATGTTCAACTTTCGTGTCTACATCCCCCCCCCCCCAAAAAAAAGGAGAGTGCGATGCGCATCCTTTAAAAAATAATCTCCTGTCTTAGTCCATATTTGAGAGGATTGCAACTAGTGAGATTTATAGTTTGGTTATATTTTAATTGTATTGAAAAAAATTTGTACAAGCAAACTTCCGGTCGAAATTCCAGTCATTTCGGTTGAAATTTACCATTTTATACTTAACATAATCATCATTCCTTTTCTGAAACATCAAATGAAATCTTCCGGCTATCTGAGACGATATCACCATTATACATAAAGGTATTGGTTTAAGGGCAGTATCAGTTCCTTATAAGTAGACTTCCGGTCGGAATTTCAGTAATTTCCAGTTGGAGTTTTCCATTTCATGTATATCCATCCTTATAATTAGATGTAACAACATGAAATATTAAGTGTTTTTAACAGTGACCCTTTATAAAAAGATGGTAAAATATAGGGAAGCACATTTTTAAGTCTTAACTTAAAAAATCTATAACCTCGACCAGAAGTAACTTTTTAAATTTAGTTTATCATAAAACATCACCAGAATTTCCTTTTTATTGATAGCATATGTTTCATGCATGTAGTTTAAGCTATTAGATGCAGTTTTAGCTGTTAAAGATAGACTTCCGGTCAAAATGCATATCACTTCCGGTTGAACATTTTTTACTATTTTTTTTAACCTTTTATCTATATTTAACATATTACACATGTCTATAAATTTCATGATTTTGGTTATGACCCCACATATAACTATTTTTATTGATAAAAACGAATATTTTATGCCTAACTTTGAACTAGTATAAAAGCTGGACCGAAAGTGAAATCTGAGTGGCTCCACTTCGTAAAATGATTAGAATGATATATTCTACCAATGGGGGGGGGGGTCCAAAATTACAGAGTTGTTTCACGAAATGCAGTTTTTTCCTCTAGCCGCTCTACTATAAGAAAAAAAAATCGGGGTAAGCTCTGAAATTTTCCGGCTGAATTTCAGTCACTTCCTGTTGAAATTTTTCATTTTAAATTTATCATATTCATTCTTACAATTTGATATATAGAACATGAAAGAAGTATATTAGTTTTTAAAAGTGACCCTTTATATGAAGGGGAGTATTAAAAATGGTCATTATTAAGCCAAACTCTGAAAAAAAGTCTAAAACCTCAACCGGAAGTAATATCTGAGTGGAATATTTCCATTTGGTACGTTATCGAAATCAACCCTTTTATATACAGAATGTGATTTATGTGTGCATTTCAAACTGTTGGTGTCGATTAGGGATAGACTTCCGGTCGAAATCTTAACGACTTCCGTTTGAAATTTAATTTTTTTTTATTCTTTAATGCAAGCCTAACTATTTAACATATTATACGTGTTAATAGAGTTCATATTTTTTACCGTGAACCTACAATTTACGGTTTCTATTGAAAATAAGGGCATATTTTAGGCCCAATTTTGAAGTAGTATAAAACCTCGACCGGAAGTGTAATCCGAGTGGCCCCACTTCTGAAAATGATTCAAATGACATTATCTATCAATGTGCAAAATTACAGACTTGTTTCACCAAGTGCAGTTTTTTTCCCTCTAGCCGTTCTACTATAAATGAAAAACTACATTTTGTTTAACTATCTACCCGAGCTCAAATTTTTGAAAGAATGGTTTTGTTTTTCATTATTTTTTTTCTCTTACTTTTATTTAAAAATAAAACAAAAAAAAGGTGAAAATCCTCATTGTCCTGATGAATAAACACTCATCAATTAGAACTTGTAATCAAGCTAATTTTCTCTAAATAATTTATGTGACATGAAAAGTTGAAATTATTTTATAGTTTTAATGCTAAAACCACAATTCCTGGCTAAAATGGTGAACATAGGGAGAATCTGTGAAATGTACTTTCAAAACAATGATAGAAAACTTCCCTGATTTTCGTGAAATGTCATAGAATTCCTTAATTTTTTTTCCAGAATCGAAAACTCCGAAATTCTCCTTATTTCCATCCCACTCAAAAATACAAACTTATGAAGAAATTTAAAACCACCTGAACACATAAAATGAGACAAATATACAAAAGAATATTTCATTAAAAAGAGACAAATATACAAAAGAATATTTCATTAAAAAGACATAGTACCTGAGAAAAGATTTTAATTGGCCTCCTACATTGCTGTAAGGTATTAGGAAGTTTACTCCAGTAAAGCGTCACACCCCAGGAGACGAGTGGATACAGCCATCAGCTTCAAAAGTGAATTCTTGTTAGCAAAAAATTTCTTTAACAGCATTTACTGTCAAAATTTCTAAGCAAAAAGTTAAACAACTATCAACTGTAGATAAATCTCGAAATAAAACGACTAGGGTGTCCTTAAATTCAAGACAAAAAGTTCCCTTTTAATTTCTTGATTACTCTCATCCAATTTCCAAGATTCCCTGATTTTATGCCTAACATTGTTCTCAAATATCCCCAATGAAGAACTTGCACAAGTGAGAAAAGTGAATATTTTTGGTATTTTCTTGTGTTATCCAACGCATATACTTGAGCAGTGTAATTATTTTTTATCTTTCTGCTTTCAATTAATCAAAAATCGTGTTTGAAATCAAAGTAAAGGTCACGTGACCTAAAACGCATATGAAACTGTGAAGTAGTTACGCATAGATTCCATCGAAAATCTGAGGAGGAACGTGGTCTAAATCTAGGTTTAGACGGGTTCATTCTCTGTGCGTTGACATCACACGCAAAAGTAGCTTTTCCCGCCAAATCGCAACGTGAAAAACTACATTTTTTTTTTAACTATCTTTCCGAGCTCAAATTTTTGAAAGAATGGTAATGTCTTTCATGATTTTTTTTTCTCTACTTTTATTTAAAAATAAAACCAAAAAACGTGAAAGTTCCTCATTGTCCTGATGAATAAACACTCATCAATTAGAACTTGTAATCAAGCTAATTTTCTCTAAATAATTTATATGACATGAAAAGTTTAAATTATTTTATAGTTTTAATACTAAAACCACAATTCCTGGCTAAAATGGTGCCAATAGGGATAATCTGTGAAATGTAATTTCAAAACAATGATAGAAAACTTCCCTGATTTTCGTGAAATGTAATAAAATTCCTTAATTTTTTTCCAGAATCGAAAACTCCGAATTTCACCTTATTTCCATTCCACTCAAAAATCCAAACTTAAGAAGAAATTTAAAACCACCTGAACACATAAAAAGAGACAAATATACAAAAGAATATTTCAATAAAAAGACATAGTACCTGAGAAAAGCTTTAAATTGGCCTTCTACATTGCTGTAAGTTATTAGGAAGTTTACTCCACTAAAGCGTCACACCCCAGGAGATGAGTGGATACAGCGATCAGCTTCAAAAAATTTATTCTTGTTAGGAAAAAATTTCTTTAACAGCATTTAAAGTCAAAATTTCTAAGCAAAAAGTTAAGTAACTATCAACTGTAGATAAATCTCAAAATAAAACGACTAGGGTGTCCACAAGAATTTCCCTTTTAATTCCTTGATTTCTCTCATCAATTTTCAAGATTCCCTGATTTTATGCCTAACATTGTTCTCAAATATCCCCAATGGAGAACTTGCACAAGTGAGAAAAGTGAATATTTTTGGTATTTTCTAGTGTTATCCAACGCATATACTAAAGCAGTGCAATTATTTTTTATCTTTATGCTTTCAATTAATCAAAAACCGTGTTTCAAATCAAAGTAAAGGTCACGTGACCAAAAACGCATATGTAACTGTGAAGTAGTTAAGCATAGATTCTGTCGAAAATCTGAGGAGGAACCTTGTCTAAAACTTGGTTTAGACAGGTTCCTTCTCTGCTCGACGACGTCACACGCAAATGTAGCTTTTCCCGCCAAATCGCTAATGGTAGAGCGGCTAGGCGCCAAAAAATAGCCAAAAACTGCACTTTGTGAAACAAGTCTGTAATTTTGCACACTGAGAGAATATGCCATTCTGATCATTTTAAGAAGTGGAGACACTCGAATTTCACTTCCGGTCGAGTTTTTATACTAGTTCAAAGTTAGGCTTAAAATGTTCGTTTTTATCAATAAAAATAAATATATGTGGGGTTGCAGCCAAATCATGAGTTTTATAGACATGTGTAATATGTTAAATTTCTAGGTATAGATGAAAGATTAAAAAAAGTAGTAAAAAATTCGACCGGAAATGAATGGCATTCGATCGGAAGTCTATCTAAAACAACTAAGACTGCACCCAACAGATCAAACTTCATCTATGAAACATATGTTATCATTAAAAAGAGAATTTTAGTGATGTTTTATGATAAACTAAATTTAAAAAACGAATTCCGGTCGAAGTTTTAGACTTCTTTAAAGTTAGACTTAAAAATGCACTCTTAAATTATACCACCTTCATATAAACTATAAACGGTCACAATTAAAAACTGTTAAAACTACATGTTATTACATCAAATTAAAAGGATGGATATGCTGGATATAAAATGGAACATTTCAACCGGAAGTGACTGAAATTCCGACCGGAAGTTTGCTTTTAAAGAATTAATATTGCCCATTTACCAATATAATATCGTAGCTAGAGGTAAAAAACTGCATTTCGTGAAACAAGTCAGTAATTGTGCACATTCACAAAATGTGTAATTCTGATAATTTTAAGATGTGGAGAAATTCGGATTTAACTTCAGGTCGAATTTTTATTCTAGTTCAAAGTTAAGCATAAAATGTTCGTTTATATTCATAAAAATAATTATATGCGGGATCATTGCTAAACCGTGAGCTCTATAGACACAAGTAATATGTTCAATTATTAAATTTGGAGGAAAGATTTAAAAAAAAAAAAAAAAGGATTAGTCAGAAGTGAATCGTTTTTCGACCGGAAGTCTATAACAGCTTAAACTACATGTATGAAATATATGCTACTAATAAAAATGGAATTTTGGTGTCATTTTATAATGAACTAAAGCTAAAAAGCGACTTCCTGTCAAAGTTTTAGACTTATTTAAAGTTGGTCTTAAAAAATGTGCTTCTTTAAATTTTACCACCTTCATAGAATGGTCACAGTTAAAAAAATTTGATATTACATGTTGTTACATCAAATTATAAGGATGGATTGCTGGATGTAAAATGAAAATTTTCAATCTGAAGTGAGTGTCTGCTTTTAAGGAACTGATACTGCCTATATACCAATACATATAAGTATCACAGTAATATCGTCTCAGATTGCCAAATCTGGGTCTAAAATACAATTAAATATCTGAAAATATGAACAATGAAAAAAATAAAATGTTCAACTTTCGTGTCTACATCCCCCCCTCTCCCCAAAAAAGGAGAGTGCGATGCGCATCCTTTAAAAAATAATCTCCTGTCTTAGTCCATATTTGAGAGGATTGCAACTAGTGAGATTTATAGTTTGGTTATATTTTAATTGTATTGAAAAAAATTTGTACAAGCAAACTTCCGGTCGAAATTCCAGTCATTTCGGTTGAAATTTACCATTTTATACTTAACATAATCATCATTCCTTTTCTGAAACATCAAATGAAATCTTCCGGCTATCTGAGACGATATCACCATTATACATAAAGGTATTGGTTTAAGGGCAGTATCAGTTCCTTATAAGTAGACTTCCGGTCGGAATTTCAGTAATTTCCAGTTGGAGTTTTCCATTTCATGTATATCCATCCTTATAATTAGATGTAACAACATGAAATATTAAGTGTTTTTAACAGTGACCCTTTATAAAAAGATGGTAAAATATAGGGAAGCACATTTTTAAGTCTTAACTTAAAAAATCTATAACCTCGACCAGAAGTAACTTTTTAAATTTAGTTTATCATAAAACATCACCAGAATTTCCTTTTTATTGATAGCATATGTTTCATGCATGTAGTTTAAGCTATTAGATGCAGTTTTAGCTGTTAAAGATAGACTTCCGGTCAAAATGCATATCACTTCCGGTTGAACATTTTTTACTATTTTTTTTAACCTTTTATCTATATTTAACATATTACACATGTCTATAAATTTCATGATTTTGGTTATGACCCCACATATAACTATTTTTATTGATAAAAACGAATATTTTATGCCTAACTTTGAACTAGTATAAAAGCTGGACCGAAAGTGAAATCTGAGTGGCTCCACTTCGTAAAATGATTAGAATGATATATTCTACCAATGGGGGGGGGTGGTCCAAAATTACAGAGTTGTTTCACGAAATGCAGTTTTTTCCTCTAGCCGCTCTACTATAAGAAAAAAAAATCGGGGTAAGCTCTGAAATTTTCCGGCTGAATTTCAGTCACTTCCTGTTGAAATTTTTCATTTTAAATTTATCATATTCATTCTTACAATTTGATATATAGAACATGAAAGAAGTATATTAGTTTTTAAAAGTGACCCTTTATATGAAGGGGAGTATTAAAAATGGTCATTATTAAGCCAAACTCTGAAAAAAAGTCTAAAACCTCAACCGGAAGTAATATCTGAGTGGAATATTTCCATTTGGTACGTTATCGAAATCAACCCTTTTATATACAGAATGTGATTTATGTGTGCATTTCAAACTGTTGGTGTCGATTAGGGATAGACTTCCGGTCGAAATCTTAACGACTTCCGTTTGAAATTTAATTTTTTTTTATTCTTTAATGCAAGCCTAACTATTTAACATATTATACGTGTTAATAGAGTTCATATTTTTTACCGTGAACCTACAATTTACGGTTTCTATTGAAAATAAGGGCATATTTTAGGCCCAACTTTGAAGTAGTATAAAACCTCGACCGGAAGTGTAATCCGAGTGGCCCCACTTCTGAAAATGATTCAAATGACATTATCTATCAATGTGCAAAATTACAGACTTGTTTCACCAAGTGCAGTTTTTTTCCCTCTAGCCGCTCTACTATAAATGAAAAACTACATTTTGTTTAACTATCTACCCGAGCTCAAATTTTTGAAAGAATGGTTTTGTTTTTCATTATTTTTTTTCTCTTACTTTTATTTAAAAATAAAACAAAAAAAAGGTGAAAATCCTCATCGTCCTGATGAATAAACACTCATCAATTAGAACTTGTAATCAAGCTAATTTTCTCTAAATAATTTATGTGACATGAAAAGTTGAAATTATTTTATAGTTTTAATGCTAAAACCACAATTCCTGGCTAAAATGGTGAACATAGGGAGAATCTGTGAAATGTACTTTCAAAACAATGATAGAAAACTTCCCTGATTTTCGTGAAATGTCATAGAATTCCTTAATTTTTTTTCCAGAATCGAAAACTCCGAAATTCTCCTTATTTCCATCCCACTCAAAAATACAAACTTATGAAGAAATTTAAAACTACCTGAACACATAAAATGAGACAAATATACAAAAGAATATTTCATTAAAAAGAGACAAATATACAAAAGAATATTTCATTAAAAAGACATAGTACCTGAGAAAAGATTTTAATTGGCCTCCTACATTGCTGTAAGGTATTAGGAAGTTTACTCCAGTAAAGCGTCACACCCCAGGAGACGAGTGGATACAGCCATCAGCTTCAAAAATGAATTCTTGTTAGCAAAAAATTTCTTTAACAGCATTTACTGTCAAAATTTCTAAGCAAAAAGTTAAACAACTATCAACTGTAGATAAATCTCGAAATAAAACGACTAGGGTGTCCTTAAATTCAAGACAAAAAGTTCCCTTTTAATTTCTTGATTACTCTCATCCAATTTCCAAGATTCCCTGATTTTATGCCTAACATTGTTCTCAAATATCCCCAATGAAGAACTTGCACAAGTGAGAAAAGTGAATATTTTTGGTATTTTCTTGTGTTATCCAACGCATATACTTGAGCAGTGTAATTATTTTTTATCTTTCTGCTTTCAATTAATCAAAAATCGTGTTTGAAATCAAAGTAAAGGTCACGTGACCTAAAACGCATATGAAACTGTGAAGTAGTTACGCATAGATTCCATCGAAAATCTGAGGAGGAACGTGGTCTAAATCTAGGTTT
Source organism: Linyphia triangularis (assembly GCA_963978545.1). Lineage (NCBI taxonomy): Eukaryota > Metazoa > Arthropoda > Arachnida > Araneae > Linyphiidae > Linyphia > Linyphia triangularis. Next base: position 12,823,034 of record OZ021721.1, on the reverse strand, counting down.
AGACGGGTTCATTCTCTGTGCGTTGACATCACACGCAAAAGTAGCTTTTCCCGCCAAATCGCAACGTGAAAAACTACATTTTTTTTTTAACTATCTTTCCGAGCTCAAATTTTTGAAAGAATGGTAATGTCTTTCATGATTTTTTTTTCTCTACTTTTATTTAAAAATAAAACCAAAAAACGTGAAAGTTCCTCATTGTCCTGATGAATAAACACTCATCAATTAGAACTTGTAATCAAGCTAATTTTCTCTAAATAATTTATATGACATGAAAAGTTTAAATTATTTTATAGTTTTAATACTAAAACCACAATTCCTGGCTAAAATGGTGCCAATAGGGATAATCTGTGAAATGTAATTTCAAAACAATGATAGAAAACTTCCCTGATTTTCGTGAAATGTAATAAAATTCCTTAATTTTTTTCCAGAATCGAAAACTCCGAATTTCACCTTATTTCCATTCCACTCAAAAATCCAAACTTAAGAAGAAATTTAAAACCACCTGAACACATAAAAAGAGACAAATATACAAAAGAATATTTCAATAAAAAGACATAGTACCTGAGAAAAGCTTTAAATTGGCCTTCTACATTGCTGTAAGTTATTAGGAAGTTTACTCCACTAAAGCGTCACACCCCAGGAGATGAGTGGATACAGCGATCAGCTTCAAAAAATTTATTCTTGTTAGGAAAAAATTTCTTTAACAGCATTTAAAGTCAAAATTTCTAAGCAAAAAGTTAAGTAACTATCAACTGTAGATAAATCTCAAAATAAAACGACTAGGGTGTCCACAAGAATTTCCCTTTTAATTCCTTGATTTCTCTCATCAATTTTCAAGATTCCCTGATTTTATGCCTAACATTGTTCTCAAATATCCCCAATGGAGAACTTGCACAAGTGAGAAAAGTGAATATTTTTGGTATTTTCTAGTGTTATCCAACGCATATACTAAAGCAGTGCAATTATTTTTTATCTTTATGCTTTCAATTAATCAAAAACCGTGTTTCAAATCAAAGTAAAGGTCACGTGACCAAAAACGCATATGTAACTGTGAAGTAGTTAAGCATAGATTCTGTCGAAAATCTGAGGAGGAACCTTGTCTAAAACTTGGTTTAGACAGGTTCCTTCTCTGCTCGACGACGTCACACGCAAATGTAGCTTTTCCCGCCAAATCGCTAATGGTAGAGCGGCTAGGCGCCAAAAAATAGCCAAAAACTGCACTTTGTGAAACAAGTCTGTAATTTTGCACACTGAGAGAATATGCCATTCTGATCATTTTAAGAAGTGGAGACACTCGAATTTCACTTCCGGTCGAGTTTTTATACTAGTTCAAAGTTAGGCTTAAAATGTTCGTTTTTATCAATAAAAATAAATATATGTGGGGTTGCAGCCAAATCATGAGTTTTATAGACATGTGTAATATGTTAAATTTCTAGGTATAGATGAAAGATTAAAAAAAGTAGTAAAAAATTCGACCGGAAATGAATGGCATTCGATCGGAAGTCTATCTAAAACAACTAAGACTGCACCCAACAGATCAAACTTCATCTATGAAACATATGTTATCATTAAAAAGAGAATTTTAGTGATGTTTTATGATAAACTAAATTTAAAAAACGAATTCCGGTCGAAGTTTTAGACTTCTTTAAAGTTAGACTTAAAAATGCACTCTTAAATTATACCACCTTCATATAAACTATAAACGGTCACAATTAAAAACTGTTAAAACTACATGTTATTACATCAAATTAAAAGGATGGATATGCTGGATATAAAATGGAACATTTCAACCGGAAGTGACTGAAATTCCGACCGGAAGTTTGCTTTTAAAGAATTAATATTGCCCATTTACCAATATAATATCGTAGCTAGAGGTAAAAAACTGCATTTCGTGAAACAAGTCAGTAATTGTGCACATTCACAAAATGTGTAATTCTGATAATTTTAAGATGTGGAGAAATTCGGATTTAACTTCAGGTCGAATTTTTATTCTAGTTCAAAGTTAAGCATAAAATGTTCGTTTATATTCATAAAAATAATTATATGCGGGATCATTGCTAAACCGTGAGCTCTATAGACACGTGTAATATGTTCAATAATTAAATTTGGAGGAAAGATTTAAAAAAAAAAAAAAAAAAGGATTAGTCAGAAGTGAATCGTTTTTCGACCGGAAGTCTATAACAGCTTAAACTACATGTATGAAATATATGCTACTAATAAAAATGGAATTTTGGTGTCATTTTATAATGAACTAAAGCTAAAAAGCGACTTCCTGTCAAAGTTTTAGACTTATTTAAAGTTGGTCTTAAAAAATGTGCTTCTTTAAATTTTACCACCTTCATAGAATGGTCACAATTAAAAAAATTTGATATTACATGTTGTTACATCAAATTATAAGGATGGATTGCTGGATGTAAAATGAAAATTTTCAATCTGAAGTGAGTGTCTGCTTTTAAGGAACTGATACTGCCTATATACCAATACATATAAGTATCACAGTAATATCGTCTCAGATTGCCAAATCTGGGTCTAAAATACAATTAAATATCTGAAAATATGAACAATGAAAAAAATAAAATGTTCAACTTTCGTGTCTACATCCCCCCCCCCCCAAAAAAAGGAGAGTGCGATGCGCATCCTTTAAAAAATAATCTCCTGTCTTAGTCCATATTTGAGAGGATTGCAACTAGTGAGATTTATAGTTTGGTTATATTTTAATTGTATTGAAAAAAATTTGTACAAGCAAACTTCCGGTCGAAATTCCAGTCATTTCGGTTGAAATTTACCATTTTATACTTAACATAATCATCATTCCTTTTCTGAAACATCAAATGAAATCTTCCGGCTATCTGAGACGATATCACCATTATACATAAAGGTATTGGTTTAAGGGCAGTATCAGTTCCTTATAAGTAGACTTCCGGTCGGAATTTCAGTAATTTCCAGTTGGAGTTTTCCATTTCATGTATATCCATCCTTATAATTAGATGTAACAACATGAAATATTAAGTGTTTTTAACAGTGACCCTTTATAAAAAGATGGTAAAATATAGGGAAGCACATTTTTAAGTCTTAACTTAAAAAATCTATAACCTCGACCAGAAGTAACTTTTTAAATTTAGTTTATCATAAAACATCACCAGAATTTCCTTTTTATTGATAGCATATGTTTCATGCATGTAGTTTAAGCTATTAGATGCAGTTTTAGCTGTTAAAGATAGACTTCCGGTCAAAATGCATATCACTTCCGGTTGAACATTTTTTACTATTTTTTTTAACCTTTTATCTATATTTAACATATTACACATGTCTATAAATTTCATGATTTTGGTTATGACCCCACATATAACTATTTTTATTGATAAAAACGAATATTTTATGCCTAACTTTGAACTAGTATAAAAGCTGGACCGAAAGTGAAATCTGAGTGGCTCCACTTCGTAAAATGATTAGAATGATATATTCTACCAATGGGGGGGGGGGGGGGTCCAAAATTACAGAGTTGTTTCACGAAATGCAGTTTTTTCCTCTAGCCGCTCTACTATAAGAAAAAAAAATCGGGGTAAGCTCTGAAATTTTCCGGCTGAATTTCAGTCACTTCCTGTTGAAATTTTTCATTTTAAATTTATCATATTCATTCTTACAATTTGATATATAGAACATGAAAGAAGTATATTAGTTTTTAAAAGTGACCCTTTATATGAAGGGGAGTATTAAAAATGGTCATTATTAAGCCAAACTCTGAAAAAAAGTCTAAAACCTCAACCGGAAGTAATATCTGAGTGGAATATTTCCATTTGGTACGTTATCGAAATCAACCCTTTTATATACAGAATGTGATTTATGTGTGCATTTCAAACTGTTGGTGTCGATTAGGGATAGACTTCCGGTCGAAATCTTAACGACTTCCGTTTGAAATTTAATTTTTTTTTATTCTTTAATGCAAGCCTAACTATTTAACATATTATACGTGTTAATAGAGTTCATATTTTTTACCGTGAACCTACAATTTACGGTTTCTATTGAAAATAAGGGCATATTTTAGGCCCAACTTTGAAGTAGTATAAAACCTCGACCGGAAGTGTAATCCGAGTGGCCCCACTTCTGAAAATGATTCAAATGACATTATCTATCAATGTGCAAAATTACAGACTTGTTTCACCAAGTGCAGTTTTTTTCCCTCTAGCCGCTCTACTATAAATGAAAAACTACATTTTGTTTAACTATCTACCCGAGCTCAAATTTTTGAAAGAATGGTTTTGTTTTTCATTATTTTTTTTCTCTTACTTTTATTTAAAAATAAAACAAAAAAAAGGTGAAAATCCTCATTGTCCTGATGAATAAACACTCATCAATTAGAACTTGTAATCAAGCTAATTTTCTCTAAATAATTTATGTGACATGAAAAGTTGAAATTATTTTATAGTTTTAATGCTAAAACCACAATTCCTGGCTAAAATGGTGAACATAGGGAGAATCTGTGAAATGTACTTTCAAAACAATGATAGAAAACTTCCCTGATTTTCGTGAAATGTCATAGAATTCCTTAATTTTTTTTCCAGAATCGAAAACTCCGAAATTCTCCTTATTTCCATCCCACTCAAAAATACAAACTTATGAAGAAATTTAAAACCACCTGAACACATAAAATGAGACAAATATACAAAAGAATATTTCATTAAAAAGAGACAAATATACAAAAGAATATTTCATTAAAAAGACATAGTACCTGAGAAAAGATTTTAATTGGCCTCCTACATTGCTGTAAGGTATTAGGAAGTTTACTCCAGTAAAGCGTCACACCCCAGGAGACGAGTGGATACAGCCATCAGCTTCAAAAATGAATTCTTGTTAGCAAAAAATTTCTTTAACAGCATTTACTGTCAAAATTTCTAAGCAAAAAGTTAAACAACTATCAACTGTAGATAAATCTCGAAATAAAACGACTAGGGTGTCCTTAAATTCAAGACAAAAAGTTCCCTTTTAATTTCTTGATTACTCTCATCCAATTTCCAAGATTCCCTGATTTTATGCCTAACATTGTTCTCAAATATCCCCAATGAAGAACTTGCACAAGTGAGAAAAGTGAATATTTTTGGTATTTTCTTGTGTTATCCAACGCATATACTTGAGCAGTGTAATTATTTTTTATCTTTCTGCTTTCAATTAATCAAAAATCGTGTTTGAAATCAAAGTAAAGGTCACGTGACCTAAAACGCATATGAAACTGTGAAGTAGTTACGCATAGATTCCATCGAAAATCTGAGGAGGAACGTGGTCTAAATCGAGGTTTAGACGGGTTCATTCTCTGTGCGTTGACATCACACGCAAAAGTAGCTTTTCCCGCCAAATCGCAACGTGAAAAACTACATTTTTTTTTTTAACTATCTTTCCGAGCTCAAATTTTTGAAAGAATGGTAATGTCTTTCATGATTTTTTTTTCTCTACTTTTATTTAAAAATAAAACCAAAAAACGTGAAAGTTCCTCATTGTCCTGATGAATAAACACTCATCAATTAGAACTTGTAATCAAGCTAATTTTCTCTAAATAATTTATATGACATGAAAAGTTTAAATTATTTTATAGTTTTAATACTAAAACCACAATTCCTGGCTAAAATGGTGCCAATAGGGATAATCTGTGAAATGTAATTTCAAAACAATGATAGAAAACTTCCCTGATTTTCGTGAAATGTAATAAAATTCCTTAATTTTTTTCCAGAATCGAAAACTCCGAATTTCACCTTATTTCCATTCCACTCAAAAATCCAAACTTAAGAAGAAATTTAAAACCACCTGAACACATAAAAAGAGACAAATATACAAAAGAATATTTCAATAAAAAGACATAGTACCTGAGAAAAGCTTTAAATTGGCCTTCTACATTGCTGTAAGTTATTAGGAAGTTTACTCCACTAAAGCGTCACACCCCAGGAGATGAGTGGATACAGCGATCAGCTTCAAAAAATTTATTCTTGTTAGGAAAAAATTTCTTTAACAGCATTTAAAGTCAAAATTTCTAAGCAAAAAGTTAAGTAACTATCAACTGTAGATAAATCTCAAAATAAAACGACTAGGGTGTCCACAAGAATTTCCCTTTTAATTCCTTGATTTCTCTCATCAATTTTCAAGATTCCCTGATTTTATGCCTAACATTGTTCTCAAATATCCCCAATGGAGAACTTGCACAAGTGAGAAAAGTGAATATTTTTGGTATTTTCTAGTGTTATCCAACGCATATACTAAAGCAGTGCAATTATTTTTTATCTTTATGCTTTCAATTAATCAAAAACCGTGTTTCAAATCAAAGTAAAGGTCACGTGACCAAAAACGCATATGTAACTGTGAAGTAGTTACGCATAGATTCCGTCGAAAATCTGAGGAGGAACCTTTTCTAAAACTTGGTTTAGAAAGGTTCCTTCTCTGCTCGACGACGTCAATCGCAAATATAGCTTTTCCCGCCAAATCGCTAAATGAAAAACTACATTTTGTTTAACTATCTACCAGAGCTCAAATTTTTGAAAGAATTGTAATGTGTTTCATGATGATTTTTTTCTCTACTTATATTTTAAAATAAAACAAAAAAAAAAAATGTCAAAATCCTCATTGTCCTGATGCAGGGGTCAAAGTGACAAAATAAGAATATATAGGATTTTTTTTTTTTTAAATATAGGACATTTTAAAACATCAAATAACTGCACACAGTTGCTACTGAACTTAAAAATTAACTCGTTATACATTTATATACGCATTATATTGCATTTAAGAGAATGAAAACACACCTTAAAAAAAAAGAAATCGCCTGATCCTGAATATGTCATCCGTTATTGCCTCAATATGCCATCCCTAAATCAAGTTTTATTAATTAAATTATTTGCAATCTTGAGTCTTTTGCTTCCAGTATCTATAGCTGCTTGAACTGCTCCGATTTCTTTAAGTATTTTCTTTTTATCTCTGTTTGCAGTCATTTGTTTATTCAGATTTATTATTCAGTGTCGGTTGGATTGGCGGCGAAAATTGGGAGATTAAGCGCCGAATGTGGCGAACCGTGGACTTGGTTTTCCGGAAACCCTAGAGACCATTTGGATTTGACAACACAACGTATTGACGTCATTTTCAATTTTGAAGACTTTTATGAAAATATCATGGCTAATATTCCGAATCCGGTACTGATTCTGCGCCACGGTGATTTGACGGTGATTGATAAAAAATGGCATCCCTGCCATTTTTTTAAGAGCAAGAGAACTGCCTATGGTTGTCATAATTAGGCGCGGTTTGATGTAAACAATTCGTGGCGCAGAATCCGTATCGGATTTGGAATAAAAAAATCGCCATCCGACATCATACAGTAAATCTTAACCCTTTTGTTTCCTTCATCAATTATTGACTGAGCACTCAAAATGTTCTATAGTAGTCCTGCAAGTTAATCACAAGTTGTTTTCATCCGTTTTTCTCGAGGCAGAGTTTTGTTGCTGCATCTCTCTATGTATTATGACCAATTAATTTACTACGTTGGAGGAGAAAACAAATCAGAAATTCAAGACCGCGTGCTATGGAAAAGTTCATGTTTACACTTTACAACTCCCGCCGGTCCAGTAGAGTTGAGTTGTAGGTTATGTAGCACGTGACGTCACAAGAGATAAAACGCCGCCGTTACAAACATCGCTTTTGTCAGGTCTTTTTCACCAACGATCGCGCCAAAGAATCCGAAATTTAAAAAATGGCAACGATCGGCACCGTTATAACGAATTCGAAGAAAATATAGATCGAATCAATATAGAAATATAGGATATATAGGACAATTGTAAAATATAGGACAATATAGGACGTTTTTGATAATTTAAAAAAAAAATATAGGATTTATAGGACATATAGGACGTCTGCGACCCCTGCTGATGAATAAACACACTCATCAATTAGAATTGTAATCAAGCTAATTTTCTCTAAATAATTTATGTGACATGAAAAGTTGAAATTATTTTATAGTTTTAATGCTAAAACCACAATTCCCCGCTAAAATGGTGCCAATAGGGATAATCTGTGAAATGTACTTTCAAAACAATGTTCGTGAAATGTAATAAAATTCCTTAATTTTTTTCCAGAATCGAAAACTCCGAAATTCTCTTTATTTCTATACCACTACCAAATCCAAACTTAAGAAGAAATTTAAAACCACCTAAACACATAAAAAGAGACAAACATACAAAAGAATATTTCATTAAAAAGACATAGTACCTGAAAGTGAGAAAAGTACCATACCATAGTACCATACCATAGTACTATAGTGAGAAAAGCTTTAAATTGGCCTCCTACATTGCTGTAAGGTATTAGGAAGTTTACTCCAGTAAAGCGTCACACCCCAGGAGAAAAGTGGATACAGCCATCAGCTTCAAAAAATGAATTCTTGTTAGGAAAAAATTTCTTTCACAGCATTTAAAGTCAAAATTTCTAAGCAAAAAGTTAAATAACTATCAACTGTATATAAATATCAAAATAAAACGACCAGGGTGTAATAAATTCAAGACAAAAAGTTCCCCTTTAATTCCTTGATTTTTCTCATCAATTTCTTAGATTCCCTGATTTTATGCCTAACATTGTTCTAAAATATTCCAAATGAAGAACTTGCACAAGTGAGAAAAGTGAATATTTTTGGTATTTTCTAGTGTTATCCAACGCATATACTAAAGCAGTGCAATTATTTTTTATCTTTATGCTTTCAATTAATCAAAAACCGTGTTTCAAATCAAAGTAAAGGTCACGTGACCAAAAACGCATATGTAACTGTGAAGTAGTTAAGCATAGATTCTGTCGAAAATCTGAGGAGGAACCTTGTCTAAAACTTGGTTTAGACAGGTTCCTTCTCTGCTCGACGACGTCACACGCAAATGTAGCTTTTCCCGCCAAATCGCTAATGGTAGAGCGGCTAGGCGCCAAAAAATAGCCAAAAACTGCACTTTGTGAAACAAGTCTGTAATTTTGCACACTGAGAGAATATGCCATTCTGATCATTTTAAGAAGTGGAGACACTCGAATTTCACTTCCGGTCGAGTTTTTATACTAGTTCAAAGTTAGGCTTAAAATGTTCGTTTTTATCAATAAAAATAAATATATGTGGGGTTGCAGCCAAATCATGAGTTTTATAGACATGTGTAATATGTTAAATTTCTAGGTATAGATGAAAGATTAAAAAAAGTAGTAAAAAATTCGACCGGAAATGAATGGCATTCGATCGGAAGTCTATCTAAAACAACTAAGACTGCACCCAACAGATCAAACTTCATCTATGAAACATATGTTATCATTAAAAAGAGAATTTTAGTGATGTTTTATGATAAACTAAATTTAAAAAACGACTTCCGGTCGAAGTTTTAGACTTCTTTAAAGTTAGACTTAAAAATGCACTCTTAAATTATACCACCTTCATATAAACTATAAACGGTCACAATTAAAAACTGTTAAAACTACATGTTATTACATCAAATTATAAGGATGGATATGCTGGATATAAAATGGAACATTTCAACCGGAAGTGACTGAAATTCCGACCGGAAGTTTGCTTTTAAAGAATTAATATTGCCCATTTACCAATATAATATCGTAGCTAGAGGTAAAAAACTGCATTTCGTGAAACAAGTCAGTAATTGTGCACATTCACAAAATGTGTAATTCTGATAATTTTAAGATGTGGAGAAATTCGGATTTAACTTCAGGTCGAATTTTTATTCTAGTTCAAAGTTAAGCATAAAATGTTCGTTTATATTCATAAAAATAATTATATGCGGGATCATTGCTAAACCGTGAGCTCTATAGACACGTGTAATATGTTCAATTATTAAATTTGGAGGAAAGATTTAAAAAAAAAAAAAAAAAAGGATTAGTCAGAAGTGAATCGTTTTTCGACCGGAAGTCTATAACAGCTTAAACTACATGTATGAAATATATGCTACTAATAAAAATGGAATTTTGGTGTCATTTTATAATGAACTAAAGCTAAAAAGCGACTTCCTGTCAAAGTTTTAGACTTATTTAAAGTTGGTCTTAAAAAATGTGCTTCTTTAAATTTTACCACCTTCATAGAATGGTCACAATTAAAAAAATTTGATATTACATGTTGTTACATCAAATTATAAGGATGGATTGCTGGATGTAAAATGAAAATTTTCAATCTGAAGTGAGTGTCTGCTTTTAAGGAACTGATACTGCCTATATACCAATACATATAAGTATCACAGTAATATCGTCTGATTGCCAAATCTGGGTCTAAAATACAATTAAATATCTGAAAATATGAACAATGAAAAAAATAAAATGTTCAACTTTCGTGTCTACATCCCCCCCCCCCCAAAAAAAAGGAGAGTGCGATGCGCATCCTTTAAAAAATAATCTCCTGTCTTAGTCCATATTTGAGAGGATTGCAACTAGTGAGATTTATAGTTTGGTTATATTTTAATTGTATTGAAAAAAATTTGTACAAGCAAACTTCCGGTCGAAATTCCAGTCATTTCGGTTGAAATTTACCATTTTATACTTAACATAATCATCATTCCTTTTCTGAAACATCAAATGAAATCTTCCGGCTATCTGAGACGATATCACCATTATACATAAAGGTATTGGTTTAAGGGCAGTATCAGTTCCTTATAAGTAGACTTCCGGTCGGAATTTCAGTAATTTCCAGTTGGAGTTTTCCATTTCATGTATATCCATCCTTATAATTAGATGTAACAACATGAAATATTAAGTGTTTTTAACAGTGACCCTTTATAAAAAGATGGTAAAATATAGGGAAGCACATTTTTAAGTCTTAACTTAAAAAATCTATAACCTCGACCAGAAGTAACTTTTTAAATTTAGTTTATCATAAAACATCACCAGAATTTCCTTTTTATTGATAGCATATGTTTCATGCATGTAGTTTAAGCTATTAGATGCAGTTTTAGCTGTTAAAGATAGACTTCCGGTCAAAATGCATATCACTTCCGGTTGAACATTTTTTACTATTTTTTTTAACCTTTTATCTATATTTAACATATTACACATGTCTATAAATTTCATGATTTTGGTTATGACCCCACATATAACTATTTTTATTGATAAAAACGAATATTTTATGCCTAACTTTGAACTAGTATAAAAGCTGGACCGAAAGTGAAATCTGAGTGGCTCCACTTCGTAAAATGATTAGAATGATATATTCTACCAATGGGGGGGGGGTCCAAAATTACAGAGTTGTTTCACGAAATGCAGTTTTTTCCTCTAGCCGCTCTACTATAAGAAAAAAAAATCGGGGTAAGCTCTGAAATTTTCCGGCTGAATTTCAGTCACTTCCTGTTGAAATTTTTCATTTTAAATTTATCATATTCATTCTTACAATTTGATATATAGAACATGAAAGAAGTATATTAGTTTTTAAAAGTGACCCTTTATATGAAGGGGAGTATTAAAAATGGTCATTATTAAGCCAAACTCTGAAAAAAAGTCTAAAACCTCAACCGGAAGTAATATCTGAGTGGAATATTTCCATTTGGTACGTTATCGAAATCAACCCTTTTATATACAGAATGTGATTTATGTGTGCATTTCAAACTGTTGGTGTCGATTAGGGATAGACTTCCGGTCGAAATCTTAACGACTTCCGTTTGAAATTTAATTTTTTTTTATTCTTTAATGCAAGCCTAACTATTTAACATATTATACGTGTTAATAGAGTTCATATTTTTTACCGTGAACCTACAATTTACGGTTTCTATTGAAAATAAGGGCATATTTTAGGCCCAATTTTGAAGTAGTATAAAACCTCGACCGGAAGTGTAATCCGAGTGGCCCCACTTCTGAAAATGATTCAAATGACATTATCTATCAATGTGCAAAATTACAGACTTGTTTCACCAAGTGCAGTTTTTTTCCCTCTAGCCGTTCTACTATAAATGAAAAACTACATTTTGTTTAACTATCTACCCGAGCTCAAATTTTTGAAAGAATGGTTTTGTTTTTCATTATTTTTTTTCTCTTACTTTTATTTAAAAATAAAACAAAAAAAAGGTGAAAATCCTCATTGTCCTGATGAATAAACACTCATCAATTAGAACTTGTAATCAAGCTAATTTTCTCTAAATAATTTATGTGACATGAAAAGTTGAAATTATTTTATAGTTTTAATGCTAAAACCACAATTCCTGGCTAAAATGGTGAACATAGGGAGAATCTGTGAAATGTACTTTCAAAACAATGATAGAAAACTTCCCTGATTTTCGTGAAATGTCATAGAATTCCTTAATTTTTTTTCCAGAATCGAAAACTCCGAAATTCTCCTTATTTCCATCCCACTCAAAAATACAAACTTATGAAGAAATTTAAAACCACCTGAACACATAAAATGAGACAAATATACAAAAGAATATTTCATTAAAAAGAGACAAATATACAAAAGAATATTTCATTAAAAAGACATAGTACCTGAGAAAAGATTTTAATTGGCCTCCTACATTGCTGTAAGGTATTAGGAAGTTTACTCCAGTAAAGCGTCACACCCCAGGAGACGAGTGGATACAGCCATCAGCTTCAAAAGTGAATTCTTGTTAGCAAAAAATTTCTTTAACAGCATTTACTGTCAAAATTTCTAAGCAAAAAGTTAAACAACTATCAACTGTAGATAAATCTCGAAATAAAACGACTAGGGTGTCCTTAAATTCAAGACAAAAAGTTCCCTTTTAATTTCTTGATTACTCTCATCCAATTTCCAAGATTCCCTGATTTTATGCCTAACATTGTTCTCAAATATCCCCAATGAAGAACTTGCACAAGTGAGAAAAGTGAATATTTTTGGTATTTTCTTGTGTTATCCAAAGCATATACTTGAGCAGTGTAATTATTTTTTATCTTTCTGCTTTCAATTAATCAAAAATCGTGTTTGAAATCAAAGTAAAGGTCACGTGACCTAAAACGCATATGAAACTGTGAAGTAGTTACGCATAGATTCCATCGAAAATCTGAGGAGGAACGTGGTCTAAATCTAGGTTTAGACGGGTTCATTCTCTGTGCGTTGACATCACACGCAAAAGTAGCTTTTCCCGCCAAATCGCAACGTGAAAAACTACATTTTTTTTTTAACTATCTTTCCGAGCTCAAATTTTTGAAAGAATGGTAATGTCTTTCATGATTTTTTTTTCTCTACTTTTATTTAAAAATAAAACCAAAAAACGTGAAAGTTCCTCATTGTCCTGATGAATAAACACTCATCAATTAGAACTTGTAATCAAGCTAATTTTCTCTAAATAATTTATATGACATGAAAAGTTTAAATTATTTTATAGTTTTAATACTAAAACCACAATTCCTGGCTAAAATGGTGCCAATAGGGATAATCTGTGAAATGTAATTTCAAAACAATGATAGAAAACTTCCCTGATTTTCGTGAAATGTAATAAAATTCCTTAATTTTTTTCCAGAATCGAAAACTCCGAATTTCACCTTATTTCCATTCCACTCAAAAATCCAAACTTAAGAAGAAATTTAAAACCACCTGAACACATAAAAAGAGACAAATATACAAAAGAATATTTCAATAAAAAGACATAGTACCTGAGAAAAGCTTTAAATTGGCCTTCTACATTGCTGTAAGTTATTAGGAAGTTTACTCCACTAAAGCGTCACACCCCAGGAGATGAGTGGATACAGCGATCAGCTTCAAAAAATTTATTCTTGTTAGGAAAAAATTTCTTTAACAGCATTTAAAGTCAAAATTTCTAAGCAAAAAGTTAAGTAACTATCAACTGTAGATAAATCTCAAAATAAAACGACTAGGGTGTCCACAAGAATTTCCCTTTTAATTCCTTGATTTCTCTCATCAATTTTCAAGATTCCCTGATTTTATGCCTAACATTGTTCTCAAATATCCCCAATGGAGAACTTGCACAAGTGAGAAAAGTGAATATTTTTGGTATTTTCTAGTGTTATCCAACGCATATACTAAAGCAGTGCAATTATTTTTTATCTTTATGCTTTCAATTAATCAAAAACCGTGTTTCAAATCAAAGTAAAGGTCACGTGACCAAAAACGCATATGTAACTGTGAAGTAGTTACGCATAGATTCCGTCGAAAATCTGAGGAGGAACCTTTTCTAAAACTTGGTTTAGAAAGGTTCCTTCTCTGCTCGACGACGTCAATCGCAAATATAGCTTTTCCCGCCAAATCGCTAAATGAAAAACTACATTTTGTTTAACTATCTACCAGAGCTCAAATTTTTGAAAGAATTGTAATGTGTTTCATGATGATTTTTTTCTCTACTTATATTTTAAAATAAAACAAAAAAAAAAATGTCAAAATCCTCATTGTCCTGATGCAGGGGTCAAAGTGACAAAATAAGAATATATAGGATTTTTTTTTTTTTTAAATATAGGACATTTTAAAACATCAAATAACTGCACACAGTTGCTACTGAACTTAAAAATTAACTCGTTATACATTTATATACGCATTATATTGCATTTAAGAGAATGAAAACACACCTTAAAAAAAAAGAAATCGCCTGATCCTGAATATGTCATCCGTTATTGCCTCAATATGCCATCCCTAAATCAAGTTTTATTAATTAAATTATTTGCAATCTTGAGTCTTTTGCTTCCAGTATCTATAGCTGCTTGAACTGCTCCGATTTCTTTAAGTATTTTCTTTTTATCTCTGTTTGCAGTCATTTGTTTATTCAGATTTATTATTCAGTGTCGGTTGGATTGGCGGCGAAAATTGGGAGATTAAGCGCCGAATGTGGCGAACCGTGGACTTGGTTTTCCGGAAACCCTAGAGACCATTTGGATTTGACAACACAACGTATTGACGTCATTTTCAATTTTGAAGACTTTTATGAAAATATCATGGCTAATATTCCGAATCCGGTACTGATTCTGCGCCACGGTGATTTGACGGTGATTGATAAAAAATGGCATCCCTGCCATTTTTTTAAGAGCAAGAGAACTGCCTATGGTTGTCATAATTAGGCGCGGTTTGATGTAAACAATTCGTGGCGCAGAATCCGTATCGGATTTGGAATAAAAAAATCGCCATCCGACATCATACAGTAAATCTTAACCCTTTTGTTTCCTTCATCAATTATTGACTGAGCACTCAAAATGTTCTATAGTAGTCCTGCAAGTTAATCACAAGTTGTTTTCATCCGTTTTTCTCGAGGCAGAGTTTTGTTGCTGCATCTCTCTATGTATTATGACCAATTAATTTACTACGTTGGAGGAGAAAACAAATCAGAAATTCAAGACCGCGTGCTATGGAAAAGTTCATGTTTACACTTTACAACTCCCGCCGGTCCAGTAGAGTTGAGTTGTAGGTTATGTAGCACGTGACGTCACAAGAGATAAAACGCCGCCGTTACAAACATCGCTTTTGTCAGGTCTTTTTCACCAACGATCGCGCCAAAGAATCCGAAATTTAAAAAATGGCAACGATCGGCACCGTTATAACGAATTCGAAGAAAATATAGATCGAATCAATATAGAAATATAGGATATATAGGACAATTGTAAAATATAGGACAATATAGGACGTTTTTGATAATTTAAAAAATATATATAGGATTTATAGGACATATAGGACGTCTGCGACCCCTGCTGATGAATAAACACACTCATCAATTAGAATTGTAATCAAGCTAATTTTCTCTAAATAATTTATGTGACATGAAAAGTTGAAATTATTTTATAGTTTTAATGCTAAAACCACAATTCCCCGCTAAAATGGTGCCAATAGGGATAATCTGTGAAATGTACTTTCAAAACAATGTTCGTGAAATGTAATAAAATTCCTTAATTTTTTTCCAGAATCGAAAACTCCGAAATTCTCTTTATTTCTATACCACTACCAAATCCAAACTTAAGAAGAAATTTAAAACCACCTAAACACATAAAAAGAGACAAACATACAAAAGAATATTTCATTAAAAAGACATAGTACCTGAAAGTGAGAAAAGTACCATACCATAGTACCATACCATAGTACTATAGTGAGAAAAGCTTTAAATTGGCCTCCTACATTGCTGTAAGGTATTAGGAAGTTTACTCCAGTAAAGCGTCACACCCCAGGAGAAAAGTGGATACAGCCATCAGCTTCAAAAAATGAATTCTTGTTAGGAAAAAATTTCTTTCACAGCATTTAAAGTCAAAATTTCTAAGCAAAAAGTTAAATAACTATCAACTGTATATAAATATCAAAATAAAACGACCAGGGTGTAATAAATTCAAGACAAAAAGTTCCCCTTTAATTCCTTGATTTTTCTCATCAATTTCTTAGATTCCCTGATTTTATGCCTAACATTGTTCTAAAATATTCCAAATGAAGAACTTGCACAAGTGAGAAAAGTGAATATTTTTGGTATTTTCTAGTGTTATCCAACGCATATACTAAAGCAGTGCAATTATTTTTTATCTTTATGCTTTCAATTAATCAAAAACCGTGTTTCAAATCAAAGTAAAGGTCACGTGACCAAAAACGCATATGTAACTGTGAAGTAGTTAAGCATAGATTCTGTCGAAAATCTGAGGAGGAACCTTGTCTAAAACTTGGTTTAGACAGGTTCCTTCTCTGCTCGACGACGTCACACGCAAATGTAGCTTTTCCCGCCAAATCGCTAATGGTAGAGCGGCTAGGCGCCAAAAAATAGCCAAAAACTGCACTTTGTGAAACAAGTCTGTAATTTTGCACACTGAGAGAATATGCCATTCTGATCATTTTAAGAAGTGGAGACACTCGAATTTCACTTCCGGTCGAGTTTTTATACTAGTTCAAAGTTAGGCTTAAAATGTTCGTTTTTATCAATAAAAATAAATATATGTGGGGTTGCAGCCAAATCATGAGTTTTATAGACATGTGTAATATGTTAAATTTCTAGGTATAGATGAAAGATTAAAAAAAGTAGTAAAAAATTCGACCGGAAATGAATGGCATTCGATCGGAAGTCTATCTAAAACAACTAAGACTGCACCCAACAGATCAAACTTCATCTATGAAACATATGTTATCATTAAAAAGAGAATTTTAGTGATGTTTTATGATAAACTAAATTTAAAAAACGACTTCCGGTCGAAGTTTTAGACTTCTTTAAAGTTAGACTTAAAAATGCACTCTTAAATTATACCACCTTCATATAAACTATAAACGGTCACAATTAAAAACTGTTAAAACTACATGTTATTACATCAAATTATAAGGATGGATATGCTGGATATAAAATGGAACATTTCAACCGGAAGTGACTGAAATTCCGACCGGAAGTTTGCTTTTAAAGAATTAATATTGCCCATTTACCAATATAATATCGTAGCTAGAGGTAAAAAACTGCATTTCGTGAAACAAGTCAGTAATTGTGCACATTCACAAAATGTGTAATTCTGATAATTTTAAGATGTGGAGAAATTCGGATTTAACTTCAGGTCGAATTTTTATTCTAGTTCAAAGTTAAGCATAAAATGTTCGTTTATATTCATAAAAATAATTATATGCGGGATCATTGCTAAACCGTGAGCTCTATAGACACGTGTAATATGTTCAATTATAAAATTTGGAGGAAAGATTTAAAAAAAAAAAAAAAAAAAGGATTAGTCAGAAGTGAATCGTTTTTCGACCGGAAGTCTATAACAGCTTAAACTACATGTATGAAATATATGCTACTAATAAAAATGGAATTTTGGTGTCATTTTATAATGAACTAAAGCTAAAACGCGACTTCCTGTCAAAGTTTTAGACTTATTTAAAGTTGGTCTTAAAAAATGTGCTTCTTTAAATTTTACCACCTTCATAGAATGGTCACAATTAAAAAAAATTGATATTACATGTTGTTACATCAAATTATAAGGATGGATTGCTGGATGTAAAATGAAAATTTTCAATCTGAAGTGAGTGTCTGCTTTTAAGGAACTGATACTGCCTATATACCAATACATATAAGTATCACAGTAATATCGTCTGATTGCCAAATCTGGGTCTAAAATACAATTAAATATCTGAAAATATGAACAATGAAAAAAATAAAATGTTCAACTTTCGTGTCTACATCCCCCCCCCCCTCCCCAAAAAAGGAGAGTGCGATGCGCATCCTTTAAAAAATAATCTCCTGTCTTAGTCCATATTTGAGAGGATTGCAACTAGTGAGATTTATAGTTTGGTTATATTTTAATTGTATTGAAAAAAATTTGTACAAGCAAACTTCCGGTCGAAATTCCAGTCATTTCGGTTGAAATTTACCATTTTATACTTAACATAATCATCATTCCTTTTCTGAAACATCAAATGAAATCTTCCGGCTATCTGAGACGATATCACCATTATACATAAAGGTATTGGTTTAAGGGCAGTATCAGTTCCTTATAAGTAGACTTCCGGTCGGAATTTCAGTAATTTCCAGTTGGAGTTTTCCATTTCATGTATATCCATCCTTATAATTAGATGTAACAACATGAAATATTAAGTGTTTTTAACAGTGACCCTTTATAAAAAGATGGTAAAATATAGGGAAGCACATTTTTAAGTCTTAACTTAAAAAATCTATAACCTCGACCAGAAGTAACTTTTTAAATTTAGTTTATCATAAAACATCACCAGAATTTCCTTTTTATTGATAGCATATGTTTCATGCATGTAGTTTAAGCTATTAGATGCAGTTTTAGCTGTTAAAGATAGACTTCCGGTCAAAATGCATATCACTTCCGGTTGAACATTTTTTACTATTTTTTTTAACCTTTTATCTATATTTAACATATTACACATGTCTATAAATTTCATGATTTTGGTTATGACCCCACATATAACTATTTTTATTGATAAAAACGAATATTTTATGCCTAACTTTGAACTAGTATAAAAGCTGGACCGAAAGTGAAATCTGAGTGGCTCCACTTCGTAAAATGATTAGAATGATATATTCTACCAATGGGGGGAGGGGGGGGGGTCCAAAATTACAGAGTTGTTTCACGAAATGCAGTTTTTTCCTCAAGCCGCTCTACTATAAGAAAAAAAAATCGGGGTAAGCTCTGAAATTTTCCGGCTGAATTTCAGTCACTTCCTGTTGAAATTTTTCATTTTAAATTTATCATATTCATTCTTACAATTTGATATATAGAACATGAAAGAAGTATATTAGTTTTTAAAAGTGACCCTTTATATGAAGGGGAGTATTAAAAATGGTCATTATTAAGCCAAACTCTGAAAAAAAGTCTAAAACCTCAACCGGAAGTAATATCTGAGTGGAATATTTCCATTTGGTACGTTATCGAAATCAACCCTTTTATATACAGAATGTGATTTATGTGTGCATTTCAAGCTGTTGGTGTCGATTAGGGATAGACTTCCGGTCGAAATCTTAACGACTTCCGTTTGAAATTTAATTTTTTTTTATTCTTTAATGCAAGCCTAACTATTTAACATATTATACGTGTTAATAGAGTTCATATTTTTTACCGTGAACCTACAATTTACGGTTTCTATTGAAAATAAGGGCATATTTTAGGCCCAACTTTGAAGTAGTATAAAACCTCGACCGGAAGTGTAATCCGAGTGGCCCCACTTCTGAAAATGATTAAAATGACATTATCTATCAATGTGCCAAATTACAGACTTGTTTCACCAAGTGCAGTTTTTTTCCCTCTAGCCGCTCTACTATAAATGAAAAACTACATTTTGTTTAACTATCTACCCGAGCTCAAATTTTTGAAAGAATGGTTTTGTTTTTCATTATTTTTTTTCTCTTACTTTTATTTAAAAATAAAACAAAAAAAAGGTGAAAATCCTCATTGTCCTGATGAATAAACACTCATCAATTAGAACTTGTAATCAAGCTAATTTTCTCTAAATAATTTATTTGACATGAAAAGTTGAAATTATTTTATAGTTTTAATGCTAAAACCACAATTCCTGGCTAAAATGGTGAACATAGGGATAATCTGTGAAATGTACTTTCAAAACAATGATAGAAAACTTCCCTGATTTTCGTGAAATGTCATAGAATTCCTTAATTTTTTTTCCAGAATCGAAAACTCCGAAATTCTCCTTATTTCCATCCCACTCAAAAATACAAACTTATGAAGAAATTTAAAACCACCTGAACACATAAAATGAGACAAATATACAAAAGAATATTTCATTAAAAAGAGACAAATATACAAAAGAATATTTCATTAAAAAGACATAGTACCTGAGAAAAGATTTTAATTGGCCTCCTACATTGCTGTAAGGTATTAGGAAGTTTACTCCAGTAAAGCGTCACACCCCAGGAGACGAGTGGATACAGCCATCAGCTTCAAAAATGAATTCTTGTTAGCAAAAAATTTCTTTAACAGCATTTACTGTCAAAATTTCTAAGCAAAAAGTTAAACAACTATCAACTGTAGATAAATCTCGAAATAAAACGACTAGGGTGTCCTTAAATTCAAGACAAAAAGTTCCCTTTTAATTTCTTGATTACTCTCATCCAATTTCCAAGATTCCCTGATTTTATGCCTAACATTGTTCTCAAATATCCCCAATGAAGAACTTGCACAAGTGAGAAAAGTGAATATTTTTGGTATTTTCTTGTGTTATCCAACGCATATACTTGAGCAGTGTAATTATTTTTTATCTTTCTGCTTTCAATTAATCAAAAATCGTGTTTGAAATCAAAGTAAAGGTCACGTGACCTAAAACGCATATGAAACTGTGAAGTAGTTACGCATAGATTCCATCGAAAATCTGAGGAGGAACGTGGTCTAAATCGAGGTTTAGACGGGTTCATTCTCTGTGCGTTGACATCACACGCAAAAGTAGCTTTTCCCGCCAAATCGCAACGTGAAAAACTACATTTTTTTTTTAACTATCTTTCCGAGCTCAAATTTTTGAAAGAATGGTAATGTCTTTCATGATTTTTTTTTCTCTACTTTTATTTAAAAATAAAACCAAAAAACGTGAAAGTTCCTCATTGTCCTGATGAATAAACACTCATCAATTAGAACTTGTAATCAAGCTAATTTTCTCTAAATAATTTATATGACATGAAAAGTTTAAATTATTTTATAGTTTTAATACTAAAACCACAATTCCTGGCTAAAATGGTGCCAATAGGGATAATCTGTGAAATGTAATTTCAAAACAATGATAGAAAACTTCCCTGATTTTCGTGAAATGTAATAAAATTCCTTAATTTTTTTCCAGAATCGAAAACTCCGAATTTCACCTTATTTCCATTCCACTCAAAAATCCAAACTTAAGAAGAAATTTAAAACCACCTGAACACATAAAAAGAGACAAATATACAAAAGAATATTTCAATAAAAAGACATAGTACCTGAGAAAAGCTTTAAATTGGCCTTCTACATTGCTGTAAGTTATTAGGAAGTTTACTCCACTAAAGCGTCACACCCCAGGAGATGAGTGGATACAGCGATCAGCTTCAAAAAATTTATTCTTGTTAGGAAAAAATTTCTTTAACAGCATTTAAAGTCAAAATTTCTAAGCAAAAAGTTAAGTAACTATCAACTGTAGATAAATCTCAAAATAAAACGACTAGGGTGTCCACAAGAATTTCCCTTTTAATTCCTTGATTTCTCTCATCAATTTTCAAGATTCCCTGATTTTATGCCTAACATTGTTCTCAAATATCCCCAATGGAGAACTTGCACAAGTGAGAAAAGTGAATATTTTTGGTATTTTCTAGTGTTATCCAACGCATATACTAAAGCAGTGCAATTATTTTTTATCTTTATGCTTTCAATTAATCAAAAACCGTGTTTCAAATCAAAGTAAAGGTCACGTGACCAAAAACGCATATGTAACTGTGAAGTAGTTACGCATAGGTTCCGTCGAAAATCTGAGGAGGAACCTTTTCTAAAACTTGGTTTAGAAAGGTTCCTTCTCTGCTCGACGACGTCAATCGCAAATATAGCTTTTCCCGCCAAATCGCTAAATGAAAAACTACATTTTGTTTAACTATCTACCAGAGCTCAAATTTTTGAAAGAATTGTAATGTGTTTCATGATGATTTTTTTCTCTACTTATATTTTAAAATAAAACAAAAAAAAAAATGTCAAAATCCTCATTGTCCTGATGCAGGGGTCAAAGTGACAAAATAAGAATATATAGGATTTTTTTTTTTTTAAATATAGGACATTTTAAAACATCAAATAACTGCACACAGTTGCTACTGAACTTAAAAATTAACTCGTTATACATTTATATACGCATTATATTGCATTTAAGAGAATGAAAACACACCTTAAAAAAAAAGAAATCGCCTGATCCTGAATATGTCATCCGTTATTGCCTCAATATGCCATCCCTAAATCAAGTTTTATTAATTAAATTATTTGCAATCTTGAGTCTTTTGCTTCCAGTATCTATAGCTGCTTGAACTGCTCCGATTTCTTTAAGTATTTTCTTTTTATCTCTGTTTGCAGTCATTTGTTTATTCAGATTTATTATTCAGTGTCGGTTGGATTGGCGGCGAAAATTGGGAGATTAAGCGCCGAATGTGGCGAACCGTGGACTTGGTTTTCCGGAAACCCTAGAGACCATTTGGATTTGACAACACAACGTATTGACGTCATTTTCAATTTTGAAGACTTTTATGAAAATATCATGGCTAATATTCCGAATCCGGTACT
Organism: Linyphia triangularis; assembly: GCA_963978545.1. Taxonomy (NCBI): domain Eukaryota; kingdom Metazoa; phylum Arthropoda; class Arachnida; order Araneae; family Linyphiidae; genus Linyphia; species Linyphia triangularis. The sequence goes on along the minus strand of OZ021721.1, from coordinate 12,800,402 downwards.
GATTCTGCGCCACGGTGATTTGACGGTGATTGATAAAAAATGGCATCCCTGCCATTTTTTTAAGAGCAAGAGAACTGCCTATGGTTGTCATAATTAGGCGCGGTTTGATGTAAACAATTCGTGGCGCAGAATCCGTATCGGATTTGGAATAAAAAAATCGCCATCCGACATCATACAGTAAATCTTAACCCTTTTGTTTCCTTCATCAATTATTGACTGAGCACTCAAAATGTTCTATAGTAGTCCTGCAAGTTAATCACAAGTTGTTTTCATCCGTTTTTCTCGAGGCAGAGTTTTGTTGCTGCATCTCTCTATGTATTATGACCAATTAATTTACTACGTTGGAGGAGAAAACAAATCAGAAATTCAAGACCGCGTGCTATGGAAAAGTTCATGTTTACACTTTACAACTCCCGCCGGTCCAGTAGAGTTGAGTTGTAGGTTATGTAGCACGTGACGTCACAAGAGATAAAACGCCGCCGTTACAAACATCGCTTTTGTCAGGTCTTTTTCACCAACGATCGCGCCAAAGAATCCGAAATTTAAAAAATGGCAACGATCGGCACCGTTATAACGAATTCGAAGAAAATATAGATCGAATCAATATAGAAATATAGGATATATAGGACAATTGTAAAATATAGGACAATATAGGACGTTTTTGATAATTTAAAAAATATATATAGGATTTATAGGACATATAGGACGTCTGCGACCCCTGCTGATGAATAAACACACTCATCAATTAGAATTGTAATCAAGCTAATTTTCTCTAAATAATTTATGTGACATGAAAAGTTGAAATTATTTTATAGTTTTAATGCTAAAACCACAATTCCCCGCTAAAATGGTGCCAATAGGGATAATCTGTGAAATGTACTTTCAAAACAATGTTCGTGAAATGTAATAAAATTCCTTAATTTTTTTCCAGAATCGAAAACTCCGAAATTCTCTTTATTTCTATACCACTACCAAATCCAAACTTAAGAAGAAATTTAAAACCACCTAAACACATAAAAAGAGACAAACATACAAAAGAATATTTCATTAAAAAGACATAGTACCTGAAAGTGAGAAAAGTACCATACCATAGTACCATACCATAGTACTATAGTGAGAAAAGCTTTAAATTGGCCTCCTACATTGCTGTAAGGTATTAGGAAGTTTACTCCAGTAAAGCGTCACACCCCAGGAGAAAAGTGGATACAGCCATCAGCTTCAAAAAATGAATTCTTGTTAGGAAAAAATTTCTTTCACAGCATTTAAAGTCAAAATTTCTAAGCAAAAAGTTAAATAACTATCAACTGTATATAAATATCAAAATAAAACGACCAGGGTGTAATAAATTCAAGACAAAAAGTTCCCCTTTAATTCCTTGATTTTTCTCATCAATTTCTTAGATTCCCTGATTTTATGCCTAACATTGTTCTAAAATATTCCAAATGAAGAACTTGCACAAGTGAGAAAAGTGAATATTTTTGGTATTTTCTAGTGTTATCCAACGCATATACTAAAGCAGTGCAATTATTTTTTATCTTTATGCTTTCAATTAATCAAAAACCGTGTTTCAAATCAAAGTAAAGGTCACGTGACCAAAAACGCATATGTAACTGTGAAGTAGTTAAGCATAGATTCTGTCGAAAATCTGAGGAGGAACCTTGTCTAAAACTTGGTTTAGACAGGTTCCTTCTCTGCTCGACGACGTCACACGCAAATGTAGCTTTTCCCGCCAAATCGCTAATGGTAGAGCGGCTAGGCGCCAAAAAATAGCCAAAAACTGCACTTTGTGAAACAAGTCTGTAATTTTGCACACTGAGAGAATATGCCATTCTGATCATTTTAAGAAGTGGAGACACTCGAATTTCACTTCCGGTCGAGTTTTTATACTAGTTCAAAGTTAGGCTTAAAATGTTCGTTTTTATCAATAAAAATAAATATATGTGGGGTTGCAGCCAAATCATGAGTTTTATAGACATGTGTAATATGTTAAATTTCTAGGTATAGATGAAAGATTAAAAAAAGTAGTAAAAAATTCGACCGGAAATGAATGGCATTCGATCGGAAGTCTATCTAAAACAACTAAGACTGCACCCAACAGATCAAACTTCATCTATGAAACATATGTTATCATTAAAAAGAGAATTTTAGTGATGTTTTATGATAAACTAAATTTAAAAAACGACTTCCGGTCGAAGTTTTAGACTTCTTTAAAGTTAGACTTAAAAATGCACTCTTAAATTATACCACCTTCATATAAACTATAAACGGTCACAATTAAAAACTGTTAAAACTACATGTTATTACATCAAATTATAAGGATGGATATGCTGGATATAAAATGGAACATTTCAACCGGAAGTGACTGAAATTCCGACCGGAAGTTTGCTTTTAAAGAATTAATATTGCCCATTTACCAATATAATATCGTAGCTAGAGGTAAAAAACTGCATTTCGTGAAACAAGTCAGTAATTGTGCACATTCACAAAATGTGTAATTCTGATAATTTTAAGATGTGGAGAAATTCGGATTTAACTTCAGGTCGAATTTTTATTCTAGTTCAAAGTTAAGCATAAAATGTTCGTTTATATTCATAAAAATAATTATATGCGGGATCATTGCTAAACCGTGAGCTCTATAGACACGTGTAATATGTTCAATTATAAAATTTGGAGGAAAGATTTAAAAAAAAAAAAAAAAAAAGGATTAGTCAGAAGTGAATCGTTTTTCGACCGGAAGTCTATAACAGCTTAAACTACATGTATGAAATATATGCTACTAATAAAAATGGAATTTTGGTGTCATTTTATAATGAACTAAAGCTAAAACGCGACTTCCTGTCAAAGTTTTAGACTTATTTAAAGTTGGTCTTAAAAAATGTGCTTCTTTAAATTTTACCACCTTCATAGAATGGTCACAATTAAAAAAAATTGATATTACATGTTGTTACATCAAATTATAAGGATGGATTGCTGGATGTAAAATGAAAATTTTCAATCTGAAGTGAGTGTCTGCTTTTAAGGAACTGATACTGCCTATATACCAATACATATAAGTATCACAGTAATATCGTCTGATTGCCAAATCTGGGTCTAAAATACAATTAAATATCTGAAAATATGAACAATGAAAAAAATAAAATGTTCAACTTTCGTGTCTACATCCCCCCCCCCCCTCCCCAAAAAAGGAGAGTGCGATGCGCATCCTTTAAAAAATAATCTCCTGTCTTAGTCCATATTTGAGAGGATTGCAACTAGTGAGATTTATAGTTTGGTTATATTTTAATTGTATTGAAAAAAATTTGTACAAGCAAACTTCCGGTCGAAATTCCAGTCATTTCGGTTGAAATTTACCATTTTATACTTAACATAATCATCATTCCTTTTCTGAAACATCAAATGAAATCTTCCGGCTATCTGAGACGATATCACCATTATACATAAAGGTATTGGTTTAAGGGCAGTATCAGTTCCTTATAAGTAGAATTCCGGTCGGAATTTCAGTAATTTCCAGTTGGAGTTTTCCATTTCATGTATATCCATCCTTATAATTAGATGTAACAACATGAAATATTAAGTGTTTTTAACAGTGACCCTTTATAAAAAGATGGTAAAATATAGGGAAGCACATTTTTAAGTCTTAACTTAAAAAATCTATAACCTCGACCAGAAGTAACTTTTTAAATTTAGTTTATCATAAAACATCACCAGAATTTCCTTTTTATTGATAGCATATGTTTCATGCATGTAGTTTAAGCTATTAGATGCAGTTTTAGCTGTTAAAGATAGACTTCCGGTCAAAATGCATATCACTTCCGGTTGAACATTTTTTACTATTTTTTTTAACCTTTTATCTATATTTAACATATTACACATGTCTATAAATTTCATGATTTTGGTTATGACCCCACATATAACTATTTTTATTGATAAAAACGAATATTTTATGCCTAACTTTGAACTAGTATAAAAGCTGGACCGAAAGTGAAATCTGAGTGGCTCCACTTCGTAAAATGATTAGAATGATATATTCTACCAATGGGGGGAGGGGGGGGGGTCCAAAATTACAGAGTTGTTTCACGAAATGCAGTTTTTTCCTCAAGCCGCTCTACTATAAGAAAAAAAAATCGGGGTAAGCTCTGAAATTTTCCGGCTGAATTTCAGTCACTTCCTGTTGAAATTTTTCATTTTAAATTTATCATATTCATTCTTACAATTTGATATATAGAACATGAAAGAAGTATATTAGTTTTTAAAAGTGACCCTTTATATGAAGGGGAGTATTAAAAATGGTCATTATTAAGCCAAACTCTGAAAAAAAGTCTAAAACCTCAACCGGAAGTAATATCTGAGTGGAATATTTCCATTTGGTACGTTATCGAAATCAACCCTTTTATATACAGAATGTGATTTATGTGTGCATTTCAAGCTGTTGGTGTCGATTAGGGATAGACTTCCGGTCGAAATCTTAACGACTTCCGTTTGAAATTTAATTTTTTTTTATTCTTTAATGCAAGCCTAACTATTTAACATATTATACGTGTTAATAGAGTTCATATTTTTTACCGTGAACCTACAATTTACGGTTTCTATTGAAAATAAGGGCATATTTTAGGCCCAACTTTGAAGTAGTATAAAACCTCGACCGGAAGTGTAATCCGAGTGGCCCCACTTCTGAAAATGATTCAAATGACATTATCTATCAATGTGCAAAATTACAGACTTGTTTCACCAAGTGCAGTTTTTTTCCCTCTAGCCGCTCTACTATAAATGAAAAACTACATTTTGTTTAACTATCTACCCGAGCTCAAATTTTTGAAAGAATGGTTTTGTTTTTCATTATTTTTTTTCTCTTTTTTTTATTTAAAAATAAAACAAAAAAAAGGTGAAAATCCTCATTGTCCTGATGAATAAACACTCATCAATTAGAACTTGTAATCAAGCTAATTTTCTCTAAATAATTTATTTGACATGAAAAGTTGAAATTATTTTATAGTTTTAATGCTAAAACCACAATTCCTGGCTAAAATGGTGAACATAGGGAGAATCTGTGAAATGTACTTTCAAAACAATGATAGAAAACTTCCCTGATTTTCGTGAAATGTCATAGAATTCCTTAATTTTTTTTCCAGAATCGAAAACTCCGAAATTCTCCTTATTTCGATCCCACTCAAAAATACAAACTTATGAAGAAATTTAAAACCACCTGAACACATAAAATGAGACAAATATACAAAAGAATATTTCATTAAAAAGAGACAAATATACAAAAGAATATTTCATTAAAAAGACATAGTACCTGAGAAAAGATTTTAATTGGCCTCCTACATTGCTGTAAGGTATTAGGAAGTTTACTCCAGTAAAGCGTCACACCCCAGGAGACGAGTGGATACAGCCATCAGCTTCAAAAATGAATTCTTGTTAGCAAAAAATTTCTTTAACAGCATTTACTGTCAAAATTTCTAAGCAAAAAGTTAAACAACTATCAACTGTAGATAAATCTCGAAATAAAACGACTAGGGTGTCCTTAAATTCAAGACAAAAAGTTCCCTTTTAATTTCTTGATTACTCTCATCCAATTTCCAAGATTCCCTGATTTTATGCCTAACATTGTTCTCAAATATCCCCAATGAAGAACTTGCACAAGTGAGAAAAGTGAATATTTTTGGTATTTTCTTGTGTTATCCAACGCATATACTTGAGCAGTGTAATTATTTTTTATCTTTCTGCTTTCAATTAATCAAAAATCGTGTTTGAAATCAAAGTAAAGGTCACGTGACCTAAAACGCATATGAAACTGTGAAGTAGTTACGCATAGATTCCATCGAAAATCTGAGGAGGAACGTGGTCTAAATCGAGGTTTAGACGGGTTCATTCTCTGTGCGTTGACATCACACGCAAAAGTAGCTTTTCCCGCCAAATCGCAACGTGAAAAACTACATTTTTTTTTTAACTATCTTTCCGAGCTCAAATTTTTGAAAGAATGGTAATGTCTTTCATGATTTTTTTTTCTCTACTTTTATTTAAAAATAAAACCAAAAAACGTGAAAGTTCCTCATTGTCCTGATGAATAAACACTCATCAATTAGAACTTGTAATCAAGCTAATTTTCTCTAAATAATTTATATGACATGAAAAGTTTAAATTATTTTATAGTTTTAATACTAAAACCACAATTCCTGGCTAAAATGGTGCCAATACGGATAATCTGTGAAATGTAATTTCAAAACAATGATAGAAAACTTCCCTGATTTTCGTGAAATGTAATAAAATTCCTTAATTTTTTTCCAGAATCGAAAACTCCGAATTTCACCTTATTTCCATTCCACTCAAAAATCCAAACTTAAGAAGAAATTTAAAACCACCTGAACACATAAAAAGAGACAAATATACAAAAGAATATTTCAATAAAAAGACATAGTACCTGAGAAAAGCTTTAAATTGGCCTTCTACATTGCTGTAAGTTATTAGGAAGTTTACTCCACTAAAGCGTCACACCCCAGGAGATGAGTGGATACAGCGATCAGCTTCAAAAAATTTATTCTTGTTAGGAAAAAATTTCTTTAACAGCATTTAAAGTCAAAATTTCTAAGCAAAAAGTTAAGTAACTATCAACTGTAGATAAATCTCAAAATAAAACGACTAGGGTGTCCACAAGAATTTCCCTTTTAATTCCTTGATTTCTCTCATCAATTTTCAAGATTCCCTGATTTTATGCCTAACATTGTTCTCAAATATCCCCAATGGAGAACTTGCACAAGTGAGAAAAGTGAATATTTTTGGTATTTTCTAGTGTTATCCAACGCATATACTAAAGCAGTGCAATTATTTTTTATCTTTATGCTTTCAATTAATCAAAAACCGTGTTTCAAATCAAAGTAAAGGTCACGTGACCAAAAACGCATATGTAACTGTGAAGTAGTTACGCATAGATTCCGTCGAAAATCTGAGGAGGAACCTTTTCTAAAACTTGGTTTAGAAAGGTTCCTTCTCTGCTCGACGACGTCAATCGCAAATATAGCTTTTCCCGCCAAATCGCTAAATGAAAAACTACATTTTGTTTAACTATCTACCAGAGCTCAAATTTTTGAAAGAATTGTAATGTGTTTCATGAGGATTTTTTTCTCTACTTATATTTTAAAATAAAACAAAAAAAAAATGTCAAAATCCTCATTGTCCTGATGCAGGGGTCAAAGTGACAAAATAAGAATATATAGGATTTTTTTTTTTTTAAATATAGGACATTTTAAAACATCAAATAACTGCACACAGTTGCTACTGAACTTAAAAATTAACTCGTTATACATTTATATACGCATTATATTGCATTTAAGAGAATGAAAACACACCTTAAAAAAAAAGAAATCGCCTGATCCTGAATATGTCATCCGTTATTGCCTCAATATGCCATCCCTAAATCAAGTTTTATTAATTAAATTATTTGCAATCTTGAGTCTTTTGCTTCCAGTATCTATAGCTGCTTGAACTGCTCCGATTTCTTTAAGTATTTTCTTTTTATCTCTGTTTGCAGTCATTTGTTTATTCAGATTTATTATTCAGTGTCGGTTGGATTGGCGGCGAAAATTGGGAGATTAAGCGCCGAATGTGGCGAACCGTGGACTTGGTTTTCCGGAAACCCTAGAGACCATTTGGATTTGACAACACAACGTATTGACGTCATTTTCAATTTTGAAGACTTTTATGAAAATATCATGGCTAATATTCCGAATCCGGTACTGATTCTGCGCCACGGTGATTTGACGGTGATTGATAAAAAATGGCATCCCTGCCATTTTTTTAAGAGCAAGAGAACTGCCTATGGTTGTCATAATTAGGCGCGGTTTGATGTAAACAATTCGTGGCGCAGAATCCGTATCGGATTTGGAATAAAAAAATCGCCATCCGACATCATACAGTAAATCTTAACCCTTTTGTTTCCTTCATCAATTATTGACTGAGCACTCAAAATGTTCTATAGTAGTCCTGCAAGTTAATCACAAGTTGTTTTCATCCGTTTTTCTCGAGGCAGAGTTTTGTTGCTGCATCTCTCTATGTATTATGACCAATTAATTTACTACGTTGGAGGAGAAAACAAATCAGAAATTCAAGACCGCGTGCTATGGAAAAGTTCATGTTTACACTTTACAACTCCCGCCGGTCCAGTAGAGTTGAGTTGTAGGTTATGTAGCACGTGACGTCACAAGAGATAAAACGCCGCCGTTACAAACATCGCTTTTGTCAGGTCTTTTTCACCAACGATCGCGCCAAAGAATCCGAAATTTAAAAAATGGCAACGATCGGCACCGTTATAACGAATTCGAAGAAAATATAGATCGAATCAATATAGAAATATAGGATATATAGGACAATTGTAAAATATAGGACAATATAGGACGTTTTTGATAATTTAAAAAAAAAATATAGGATTTATAGGACATATAGGACGTCTGCGACCCCTGCTGATGAATAAACACACTCATCAATTAGAATTGTAATCAAGCTAATTTTCTCTAAATAATTTATGTGACATGAAAAGTTGAAATTATTTTATAGTTTTAATGCTAAAACCACAATTCCCCGCTAAAATGGTGCCAATAGGGATAATCTGTGAAATGTACTTTCAAAACAATGTTCGTGAAATGTAATAAAATTCCTTAATTTTTTTCCAGAATCGAAAACTCCGAAATTCTCTTTATTTCTATACCACTACCAAATCCAAACTTAAGAAGAAATTTAAAACCACCTAAACACATAAAAAGAGACAAACATACAAAAGAATATTTCATTAAAAAGACATAGTACCTGAAAGTGAGAAAAGTACCATACCATAGTACCATACCAGAGTACTATAGTGAGAAAAGCTTTAAATTGGCCTCCTACATTGCTGTAAGGTATTAGGAAGTTTACTCCAGTAAAGCGTCACACCCCAGGAGAAAAGTGGATACAGCCATCAGCTTCAAAAAATGAATTCTTGTTAGGAAAAAATTTCTTTCACAGCATTTAAAGTCAAAATTTCTAAGCAAAAAGTTAAATAACTATCAACTGTATATAAATATCAAAATAAAACGACCAGGGTGTAATAAATTCAAGACAAAAAGTTCCCCTTTAATTCCTTGATTTTTCTCATCAATTTCTTAGATTCCCTGATTTTATGCCTAACATTGTTCTAAAATATTCCAAATGAAGAACTTGCACAAGTGAGAAAAGTGAATATTTTTGGTATTTTCTAGTGTTATCCAACGCATATACTAAAGCAGTGCAATTATTTTTTATCTTTATGCTTTCAATTAATCAAAAACCGTGTTTCAAATCAAAGTAAAGGTCACGTGACCAAAAACGCATATGTAACTGTGAAGTAGTTAAGCATAGATTCTGTCGAAAATCTGAGGAGGAACCTTGTCTAAAACTTGGTTTAGACAGGTTCCTTCTCTGCTCGACGACGTCACACGCAAATGTAGCTTTTCCCGCCAAATCGCTAATGGTAGAGCGGCTAGGCGCCAAAAAATAGCCAAAAACTGCACTTTGTGAAACAAGTCTGTAATTTTGCACACTGAGAGAATATGCCATTCTGATCATTTTAAGAAGTGGAGACACTCGAATTTCACTTCCGGTCGAGTTTTTATACTAGTTCAAAGTTAGGCTTAAAATGTTCGTTTTTATCAATAAAAATAAATATATGTGGGGTTGCAGCCAAATCATGAGTTTTATAGACATGTGTAATATGTTAAATTTCTAGGTATAGATGAAAGATTAAAAAAAGTAGTAAAAAATTCGACCGGAAATGAATGGCATTCGATCGGAAGTCTATCTAAAACAACTAAGACTGCACCCAACAGATCAAACTTCATCTATGAAACATATGTTATCATTAAAAAGAGAATTTTAGTGATGTTTTATGATAAACTAAATTTAAAAAACGACTTCCGGTCGAAGTTTTAGACTTCTTTAAAGTTAGACTTAAAAATGCACTCTTAAATTATACCACCTTCATATAAACTATAAACGGTCACAATTAAAAACTGTTAAAACTACATGTTATTACATCAAATTATAAGGATGGATATGCTGGATATAAAATGGAACATTTCAACCGGAAGTGACTGAAATTCCGACCGGAAGTTTGCTTTTAAAGAATTAATATTGCCCATTTACCAATATAATATCGTAGCTAGAGGTAAAAAACTGCATTTCGTGAAACAAGTCAGTAATTGTGCACATTCACAAAATGTGTAATTCTGATAATTTTAAGATGTGGAGAAATTCGGATTTAACTTCAGGTCGAATTTTTATTCTAGTTCAAAGTTAAGCATAAAATGTTCGTTTATATTCATAAAAATAATTATATGCGGGATCATTGCTAAACCGTGAGCTCTATAGACACGTGTAATATGTTCAATTATTAAATTTGGAGGAAAGATTTAAAAAAAAAAAAAAAAAAGGATTAGTCAGAAGTGAATCGTTTTTCGACCGGAAGTCTATAACAGCTTAAACTACATGTATGAAATATATGCTACTAATAAAAATGGAATTTTGGTGTCATTTTATAATGAACTAAAGCTAAAAAGCGACTTCCTGTCAAAGTTTTAGACTTATTTAAAGTTGGTCTTAAAAAATGTGCTTCTTTAAATTTTACCACCTTCATAGAATGGTCACAATTAAAAAAATTTGATATTACATGTTGTTACATCAAATTATAAGGATGGATTGCTGGATGTAAAATGAAAATTTTCAATCTGAAGTGAGTGTCTGCTTTTAAGGAACTGATACTGCCTATATACCAATACATATAAGTATCACAGTAATATCGTCTGATTGCCAAATCTGGGTCTAAAATACAATTAAATATCTGAAAATATGAACAATGAAAAAAATAAAATGTTCAACTTTCGTGTCTACATCCCCCCCCCCCCCCAAAAAAAAGGAGAGTGCGATGCGCATCCTTTAAAAAATAATCTCCTGTCTTAGTCCATATTTGAGAGGATTGCAACTAGTGAGATTTATAGTTTGGTTATATTTTAATTGTATTGAAAAAAATTTGTACAAGCAAACTTCCGGTCGAAATTCCAGTCATTTCGGTTGAAATTTACCATTTTATACTTAACATAATCATCATTCCTTTTCTGAAACATCAAATGAAATCTTCCGGCTATCTGAGACGATATCACCATTATACATAAAGGTATTGGTTTAAGGGCAGTATCAGTTCCTTATAAGTAGACTTCCGGTCGGAATTTCAGTAATTTCCAGTTGGAGTTTTCCATTTCATGTATATCCATCCTTATAATTAGATGTAACAACATGAAATATTAAGTGTTTTTAACAGTGACCCTTTATAAAAAGATGGTAAAATATAGGGAAGCACATTTTTAAGTCTTAACTTAAAAAATCTATAACCTCGACCAGAAGTAACTTTTTAAATTTAGTTTATCATAAAACATCACCAGAATTTCCTTTTTATTGATAGCATATGTTTCATGCATGTAGTTTAAGCTATTAGATGCAGTTTTAGCTGTTAAAGATAGACTTCCGGTCAAAATGCATATCACTTCCGGTTGAACATTTTTTACTATTTTTTTTAACCTTTTATCTATATTTAACATATTACACATGTCTATAAATTTCATGATTTTGGTTATGACCCCACATATAACTATTTTTATTGATAAAAACGAATATTTTATGCCTAACTTTGAACTAGTATAAAAGCTGGACCGAAAGTGAAATCTGAGTGGCTCCACTTCGTAAAATGATTAGAATGATATATTCTACCAATGGGGGGGGGGGGGGGTCCAAAATTACAGAGTTGTTTCACGAAATGCAGTTTTTTCCTCTAGCCGCTCTACTATAAGAAAAAAAAATCGGGGTAAGCTCTGAAATTTTCCGGCTGAATTTCAGTCACTTCCTGTTGAAATTTTTCATTTTAAATTTATCATATTCATTCTTACAATTTGATATATAGAACATGAAAGAAGTATATTAGTTTTTAAAAGTGACCCTTTATATGAAGGGGAGTATTAAAAATGGTCATTATTAAGCCAAACTCTGAAAAAAAGTCTAAAACCTCAACCGGAAGTAATATCTGAGTGGAATATTTCCATTTGGTACGTTATCGAAATCAACCCTTTTATATACAGAATGTGATTTATGTGTGCATTTCAAACTGTTGGTGTCGATTAGGGATAGACTTCCGGTCGAAATCTTAACGACTTCCGTTTGAAATTTAATTTTTTTTTATTCTTTAATGCAAGCCTAACTATTTAACATATTATACGTGTTAATAGAGTTCATATTTTTTACCGTGAACCTACAATTTACGGTTTCTATTGAAAATAAGGGCATATTTTAGGCCCAACTTTGAAGTAGTATAAAACCTCGACCGGAAGTGTAATCCGAGTGGCCCCACTTCTGAAAATGATTCAAATGACATTATCTATCAATGTGCAAAATTACAGACTTGTTTCACCAAGTGCAGTTTTTTTCCCTCTAGCCGCTCTACTATAAATGAAAAACTACATTTTGTTTAACTATCTACCCGAGCTCAAATTTTTGAAAGAATGGTTTTGTTTTTCATTATTTTTTTTCTCTTACTTTTATTTAAAAATAAAACAAAAAAAAGGTGAAAATCCTCATTGTCCTGATGAATAAACACTCATCAATTAGAACTTGTAATCAAGCTAATTTTCTCTAAATAATTTATGTGACATGAAAAGTTGAAATTATTTTATAGTTTTAATGCTAAAACCACAATTCCTGGCTAAAATGATGAACATAGGGAGAATCTGTGAAATGTACTTTCAAAACAATGATAGAAAACTTCCCTGATTTTCGTGAAATGTCATAGAATTCCTTAATTTTTTTTCCAGAATCGAAAACTCCGAAATTCTCCTTATTTCCATCCCACTCAAAAATACAAACTTATGAAGAAATTTAAAACCACCTGAACACATAAAATGAGACAAATATACAAAAGAATATTTCATTAAAAAGAGACAAATATACAAAAGAATATTTCATTAAAAAGACATAGTACCTGAGAAAAGATTTTAATTGGCCTCCTACATTGCTGTAAGGTATTAGGAAGTTTACTCCAGTAAAGCGTCACACCCCAGGAGACGAGTGGATACAGCCATCAGCTTCAAAAATGAATTCTTGTTAGCAAAAAATTTCTTTAACAGCATTTACTGTCAAAATTTCTAAGCAAAAAGTTAAACAACTATCAACTGTAGATAAATCTCGAAATAAAACGACTAGGGTGTCCTTAAATTCAAGACAAAAAGTTCCCTTTTAATTTCTTGATTACTCTCATCCAATTTCCAAGATTCCCTGATTTTATGCCTAACATTGTTCTCAAATATCCCCAATGAAGAACTTGAACCTCAACCGGAAGTAATATCTGAGTGGAATATTTCCATTTGGTACGTTATCGAAATCAACCCTTTTATATACAGAATGTGATTTATGTGTGCATTTCAAGCTGTTGGTGTCGATTAGGGATAGACTTCCGGTCGAAATCTTAACGACTTCCGTTTGAAATTTAATTTTTTTTTATTCTTTAATGCAAGCCTAACTATTTAACATATTATACGTGTTAATAGAGTTCATATTTTTTACCGTGAACCTACAATTTACGGTTTCTATTGAAAATAAGGGCATATTTTAGGCCCAACTTTGAAGTAGTATAAAACCTCGACCGGAAGTGTAATCCGAGTGGCCCCACTTCTGAAAATGATTAAAATGACATTATCTATCAATGTGCCAAATTACAGACTTGTTTCACCAAGTGCAGTTTTTTTCCCTCTAGCCGCTCTACTATAAATGAAAAACTACATTTTGTTTAACTATCTACCCGAGCTCAAATTTTTGAAAGAATGGTTTTGTTTTTCATTATTTTTTTTCTCTTACTTTTATTTAAAAATAAAACAAAAAAAAGGTGAAAATCCTCATTGTCCTGATGAATAAACACTCATCAATTAGAACTTGTAATCAAGCTAATTTTCTCTAAATAATTTATTTGACATGAAAAGTTGAAATTATTTTATAGTTTTAATGCTAAAACCACAATTCCTGGCTAAAATGGTGAACATAGGGATAATCTGTGAAATGTACTTTCAAAACAATGATAGAAAACTTCCCTGATTTTCGTGAAATGTCATAGAATTCCTTAATTTTTTTTCCAGAATCGAAAACTCCGAAATTCTCCTTATTTCCATCCCACTCAAAAATACAAACTTATGAAGAAATTTAAAACCACCTGAACACATAAAATGAGACAAATATACAAAAGAATATTTCATTAAAAAGAGACAAATATACAAAAGAATATTTCATTAAAAAGAGACAAATATACAAAAGAATATTTCATTAAAAAGACATAGTACCTGAGAAAAGCTTTTAATTGGCCTCCTACATTGCTGTAAGTTGTTAGGAAGTTTACTCCAGTAAAGTGTCACACCCTAGGAGACGAGTGGATACAGCGATCAGCTTCAAAAAATTAATTCTTGTTAGGAAAAGATTTCTTTAACAGCATTTACTCTCAAAATTTCTAAGCAAAAAGTTAAACAACTATCAACTGTAGATAAATCTCGAAATAAAACGACTAGGGTGTCCTTAAATTCAAGACAAAAAGTTCCCTTTTAATTTCTTGATTACTCTCATCCAATTTCCAAGATTCCCTGATTTTATGCCTAACATTGTTCTCAAATATCCCCAATGAAGAACTTGCACAAGTGAGAAAAGTGAATATTTTTGGTAATTTCTTGTGTTATCCAACGCATATAATTGAGCAGTGTAATTATTTTTTATCTTTCTGCTTTCAATTAATCAAAAATCGTGTTTGAAATCAAAGTAAAGGTCACGTGACCTAAAACGCATATGAAACTGTGAAGTAGTTACGCATAGATTCCATCGAAAATCTGAGGAGGAACATGGTCTAAATCTAGGTTTAGACGGGTTCATTCTCTGTGCGTTGACATCACACGCAAAAGTAGCTTTTCCCGCCAAATCGCAACGTGAAAAACTACATTTTTTTTTTAACTATCTTTCCGAGCTCAAATTTTTGAAAGAATGGTAATGTCTTTCATGATTTTTTTTTCTCTACTTTTATTTAAAAATAAAACCAAAAAACGTGAAAGTTCCTCATTGTCCTGATGAATAAACACTCATCAATTAGAACTTGTAATCAAGCTAATTTTCTCTAAATAATTTATATGACATGAAAAGTTTAAATTATTTTATAGTTTTAATACTAAAACCACAATTCCTGGCTAAAATGGTGCCAATAGGGATAATCTGTGAAATGTAATTTCAAAACAATGATAGAAAACTTCCCTGATTTTCGTGAAATGTAATAAAATTCCTTAATTTTTTTCCAGAATCGAAAACTCCGAATTTCACCTTATTTCCATTCCACTCAAAAATCCAAACTTAAGAAGAAATTTAAAACCACCTGAACACATAAAAAGAGACAAATATACAAAAGAATATTTCAATAAAAAGACATAGTACCTGAGAAAAGCTTTAAATTGGCCTTCTACATTGCTGTAAGTTATTAGGAAGTTTACTCCACTAAAGCGTCACACCCCAGGAGATGAGTGGATACAGCGATCAGCTTCAAAAAATTTATTCTTGTTAGGAAAAAATTTCTTTAACAGCATTTAAAGTCAAAATTTCTAAGCAAAAAGTTAAGTAACTATCAACTGTAGATAAATCTCAAAATAAAACGACTAGGGTGTCCACAAGAATTTCCCTTTTAATTCCTTGATTTCTCTCATCAATTTTCAAGATTCCCTGATTTTATGCCTAACATTGTTCTCAAATATCCCCAATGGAGAACTTGCACAAGTGAGAAAAGTGAATATTTTTGGTATTTTCTAGTGTTATCCAACGCATATACTAAAGCAGTGCAATTATTTTTTATCTTTATGCTTTCAATTAATCAAAAACCGTGTTTCAAATCAAAGTAAAGGTCACGTGACCAAAAACGCATATGTAACTGTGAAGTAGTTACGCATAGATTCCGTCGAAAATCTGAGGAGGAACCTTTTCTAAAACTTGGTTTAGAAAGGTTCCTTCTCTGCTCGACGACGTCAATCGCAAATATAGCTTTTCCCGCCAAATCGCTAAATGAAAAACTACATTTTGTTTAACTATCTACCAGAGCTCAAATTTTTGAAAGAATTGTAATGTGTTTCATGATGATTTTTTTCTCTACTTATATTTTAAAATAAAACAAAAAAAAAATGTTAAAATCCTCATTGTCCTGATGCAGGGGTCAAAGTGACAAAATAAGAATATATAGGATTTTTTTTTTTTAAATATAGGACATTTTAAAACATCAAATAACTGCACACAGTTGCTACTGAACTTAAAAATTAACTCGTTATACATTTATATACGCATTATATTGCATTTAAGAGAATGAAAACACACCTTTAAAAAAAAAGAAATCGCCTGATCCTGAATATGTCATCCGTTATTGCCTCAATATGCCATCCCTAAATCAAGTTTTATTAAATTATTTGCAATCTTGAGTCTTTTGCTTCCAGTATCTATAGCTGCTTGAACTGCTCCGATTTCTTTAAGTATTTTCTTTTTATCTCTGTTTGCAGTCATTTGTTTATTCAGATTTATTATTCAGTGTCGGTTGGATTGGCGGCGAAAATTGGGAGATTAAGCGCCGAATGTGGCGAACCGTGGACTTGGTTTTCCGGAAACCCTAGAGACCATTTGGATTTGACAACACAACGTATTGACGTCATTTTCAATTTTGAAGACTTTTATGAAAATATCATGGCTAATATTCCGAATCCGGTACTGATTCTGCGCCACGGTGATTTGACGGTGATTGATAAAAAATGGCATCCCTGCCATTTTTTTAAGAGCAAGAGAACTGCCTATGGTTGTCATAATTAGGCGCGGTTTGATGTAAACAATTCGTGGCGCAGAATCCGTATCGGATTTGGAATAAAAAAATCGCCATCCGACATCATACAGTAAATCTTAACCCTTTTGTTTCCTTCATCAATTATTGACTGAGCACTCAAAATGTTCTATAGTAGTCCTGCAAGTTAATCACAAGTTGTTTTCATCCGTTTTTCTCGAGGCAGCGTTTTGTTGCTGCATCTCTCTATGTATTATGACCAATTAATTTACTACGTTGGAGGAGAAAACAAATCAGAAATTCAAGACCGCGTGCTATGGAAAAGTTCATGTTTACACTTTACAACTCCCGCCGGTCCAGTAGAGTTGAGTTGTAGGTTATGTAGCACGTGACGTCACAAGAGATAAAACGCCGCCGTTACAAACATCGCTTTTGTCAGGTCTTTTTCACCAACGATCGCGCCAAAGAATCCGAAATTTAAAAAATGGCAACGATCGGCACCGTTATAACGAATTCGAAGAAAATATAGATCGAATCAATATAGAAATATAGGATATATAGGACAATTGTAAAATATAGGACAATATAGGACGTTTTTGATAATTTAAAAAATATATATAGGATTTATAGGACATATAGGACGTCTGCGACCCCTGCTGATGAATAAACACACTCATCAATTAGAATTGTAATCAAGCTAATTTTCTCTAAATAATTTATGTGACATGAAAAGTTGAAATTATTTTATAGTTTTAATGCTAAAACCACAATTCCCCGCTAAAATGGTGCCAATAGGGATAATCTGTGAAATGTACTTTCAAAACAATGTTCGTGAAATGTAATAAAATTCCTTAATTTTTTTCCAGAATCGAAAACTCCGAAATTCTCTTTATTTCTATACCACTACCAAATCCAAACTTAAGAAGAAATTTAAAACCACCTAAACACATAAAAAGAGACAAACATACAAAAGAATATTTCATTAAAAAGACATAGTACCTGAAAGTGAGAAAAGTACCATACCATAGTACCATACCATAGTACTATAGTGAGAAAAGCTTTAAATTGGCCTCCTACATTGCTGTAAGGTATTAGGAAGTTTACTCCAGTAAAGCGTCACACCCCAGGAGAAAAGTGGATACAGCCATCAGCTTCAAAAAATGAATTCTTGTTAGGAAAAAATTTCTTTCACAGCATTTAAAGTCAAAATTTCTAAGCAAAAAGTTAAATAACTATCAACTGTATATAAATATCAAAATAAAACGACCAGGGTGTAATAAATTCAAGACAAAAAGTTCCCCTTTAATTCCTTGATTTTTCTCATCAATTTCTTAGATTCCCTGATTTTATGCCTAACATTGTTCTAAAATATTCCAAATGAAGAACTTGCACAAGTGAGAAAAGTGAATATTTTTGGTATTTTCTAGTGTTATCCAACGCATATACTAAAGCAGTGCAATTATTTTTTATCTTTATGCTTTCAATTAATCAAAAACCGTGTTTCAAATCAAAGTAAAGGTCACGTGACCAAAAACGCATATGTAACTGTGAAGTAGTTAAGCATAGATTCTGTCGAAAATCTGAGGAGGAACCTTGTCTAAAACTTGGTTTAGACAGGTTCCTTCTCTGCTCGACGACGTCACACGCAAATGTAGCTTTTCCCGCCAAATCGCTAATGGTAGAGCGGCTAGGCGCCAAAAAATAGCCAAAAACTGCACTTTGTGAAACACGTCTGTAATTTTGCACACTGAGAGAATATGCCATTCTGATCATTTTAAGAAGTGGAGACACTCGAATTTCACTTCCGGTCGAGTTTTTATACTAGTTCAAAGTTAGGCTTAAAATGTTCGTTTTTATCAATAAAAATAAATATATGTGGGGTTGCAGCCAAATCATGAGTTTTATAGACATGTGTAATATGTTAAATTTCTAGGTATAGATGAAAGATTAAAAAAAGTAGTAAAAAATTCGACCGGAAATGAATGGCATTCGATCGGAAGTCTATCTAAAACAACTAAGACTGCACCCAACAGATCAAACTTCATCTATGAAACATATGTTATCATTAAAAAGAGAATTTTAGTGATGTTTTATGATAAACTAAATTTAAAAAACGACTTCCGGTCGAAGTTTTAGACTTCTTTAAAGTTAGACTTAAAAATGCACTCTTAAATTATACCACCTTCATATAAACTATAAACGGTCACAATTAAAAACTGTTAAAACTACATGTTATTACATCAAATTATAAGGATGGATATGCTGGATATAAAATGGAACATTTCAACCGGAAGTGACTGAAATTCCGACCGGAAGTTTGCTTTTAAAGAATTAATATTGCCCATTTACCAATATAATATCGTAGCTAGAGGTAAAAAACTGCATTTCGTGAAACAAGTCAGTAATTGTGCACATTCACAAAATGTGTAATTCTGATAATTTTAAGATGTGGAGAAATTCGGATTTAACTTCAGGTCGAATTTTTATTCTAGTTCAAAGTTAAGCATAAAATGTTCGTTTATATTCATAAAAATAATTATATGCGGGATCATTGCTAAACCGTGAGCTCTATAGACACGTGTAATATGTTCAATTATAAAATTTGGAGGAAAGATTTAAAAAAAAAAAAAAAAAAAGGATTAGTCAGAAGTGAATCGTTTTTCGACCGGAAGTCTATAACAGCTTAAACTACATGTATGAAATATATGCTACTAATAAAAATGGAATTTTGGTGTCATTTTATAATGAACTAAAGCTAAAACGCGACTTCCTGTCAAAGTTTTAGACTTATTTAAAGTTGGTCTTAAAAAATGTGCTTCTTTAAATTTTACCCCCTTCATAGAATGGTCACAATTAAAAAAAATTGATATTACATGTTGTTACATCAAATTATAAGGATGGATTGCTGGATGTAAAATGAAAATTTTCAATCTGAAGTGAGTGTCTGCTTTTAAGGAACTGATACTGCCTATATACCAATACATATAAGTATCACAGTAATATCGTCTCAGATTGCCAAATCTGGGTCTAAAATACAATTAAATATCTGAAAATATGAACAATGAAAAAAATAAAATGTTCAACTTTCGTGTCTACATCCCCCCCCCCCCCAAAAAAAAAGGAGAGTGCGATGCGCATCCTTTAAAAAATAATCTCCTGTCTTAGTCCATATTTGAGAGGATTGCAACTAGTGAGATTTATAGTTTGGTTATATTTTAATTGTATTGAAAAAAATTTGTACAAGCAAACTTCCGGTCGAAATTCCAGTCATTTCGGTTGAAATTTACCATTTTATACTTAACATAATCATCATTCCTTTTCTGAAACATCAAATGAAATCTTCCGGCTATCTGAGACGATATCACCATTATACATAAAGGTATTGGTTTAAGGGCAGTATCAGTTCCTTATAAGTAGACTTCCGGTCGGAATTTCAGTAATTTCCAGTTGGAGTTTTCCATTTCATGTATATCCATCCTTATAATTAGATGTAACAACATGAAATATTAAGTGTTTTTAACAGTGACCCTTTATAAAAAGATGGTAAAATATAGGGAAGCACATTTTTAAGTCTTAACTTAAAAAATCTATAACCTCGACCAGAAGTAACTTTTTAAATTTAGTTTATCATAAAACATCACCAGAATTTCCTTTTTATTGATAGCATATGTTTCATGCATGTAGTTTAAGCTATTAGATGCAGTTTTAGCTGTTAAAGATAGACTTCCGGTCAAAATGCATATCACTTCCGGTTGAACATTTTTTACTATTTTTTTTAACCTTTTATCTATATTTAACATATTACACATGTCTATAAATTTCATGATTTTGGTTATGACCCCACATATAACTATTTTTATTGATAAAAACGAATATTTTATGCCTAACTTTGAACTAGTATAAAAGCTGGACCGAAAGTGAAATCTGAGTGGCTCCACTTCGTAAAATGATTAGAATGATATATTCTACCAATGGGGGGGGGGTCCAAAATTACAGAGTTGTTTCACGAAATGCAGTTTTTTCCTCTAGCCGCTCTACTATAAGAAAAAAAAATCGGGGTAAGCTCTGAAATTTTCCGGCTGAATTTCAGTCACTTCCTGTTGAAATTTTTCATTTTAAATTTATCATATTCATTCTTACAATTTGATATATAGAACATGAAAGAAGTATATTAGTTTTTAAAAGTGACCCTTTATATGAAGGGGAGTATTAAAAATGGTCATTATTAAGCCAAACTCTGAAAAAAAGTCTAAAACCTCAACCGGAAGTAATATCTGAGTGGAATATTTCCATTTGGTACGTTATCGAAATCAACCCTTTTATATACAGAATGTGATTTATGTGTGCATTTCAAACTGTTGGTGTCGATTAGGGATAGACTTCCGGTCGAAATCTTAACGACTTCCGTTTGAAATTTAATTTTTTTTTATTCTTTAATGCAAGCCTAACTATTTAACATATTATACGTGTTAATAGAGTTCATATTTTTTACCGTGAACCTACAATTTACGGTTTCTATTGAAAATAAGGGCATATTTTAGGCCCAACTTTGAAGTAGTATAAAACCTCGACCGGAAGTGTAATCCGAGTGGCCCCACTTCTGAAAATGATTCAAATGACATTATCTATCAATGTGCAAAATTACAGACTTGTTTCACCAAGTGCAGTTTTTTTCCCTCTAGCCGCTCTACTATAAATGAAAAACTACATTTTGTTTAACTATCTACCCGAGCTCAAATTTTTGAAAGAATGGTTTTGTTTTTCATTATTTTTTTTCTCTTACTTTTATTTAAAAATAAAACAAAAAAAAGGTGAAAATCCTCATTGTCCTGATGAATAAACACTCATCAATTAGAACTTGTAATCAAGCTAATTTTCTCTAAATAATTTATGTGACATGAAAAGTTGAAATTATTTTATAGTTTTAATGCTAAAACCACAATTCCTGGCTAAAATGATGAACATAGGGAGAATCTGTGAAATGTACTTTCAAAACAATGATAGAAAACTTCCCTGATTTTCGTGAAATGTCATAGAATTCCTTAATTTTTTTTCCAGAATCGAAAACTCCGAAATTCTCCTTATTTCCATCCCACTCAAAAATACAAACTTATGAAGAAATTTAAAACCACCTGAACACATAAAATGAGACAAATATACAAAAGAATATTTCATTAAAAAGAGACAAATATACAAAAGAATATTTCATTAAAAAGACATAGTACCTGAGAAAAGATTTTAATTGGCCTCCTACATTGCTGTAAGGTATTAGGAAGTTTACTCCAGTAAAGCGTCACACCCCAGGAGACGAGTGGATACAGCCATCAGCTTCAAAAATGAATTCTTGTTAGCAAAAAATTTCTTTAACAGCATTTACTGTCAAAATTTCTAAGC
Source organism: Linyphia triangularis (assembly GCA_963978545.1). Lineage (NCBI taxonomy): Eukaryota > Metazoa > Arthropoda > Arachnida > Araneae > Linyphiidae > Linyphia > Linyphia triangularis. The sequence goes on along the minus strand of OZ021721.1, from coordinate 12,778,132 downwards.
AAAAAGTTAAACAACTATCAACTGTAGATAAATCTCGAAATAAAACGACTAGGGTGTCCTTAAATTCAAGACAAAAAGTTCCCTTTTAATTTCTTGATTACTCTCATCCAATTTCCAAGATTCCCTGATTTTATGCCTAACATTGTTCTCAAATATCCCCAATGAAGAACTTGCACAAGTGAGAAAAGTGAATATTTTTGGTATTTTCTTGTGTTATCCAACGCATATACTTGAGCAGTGTAATTATTTTTTATCTTTCTGCTTTCAATTAATCAAAAATCGTGTTTGAAATCAAAGTAAAGGTCACGTGACCTAAAACGCATATGAAACTGTGAAGTAGTTACGCATAGATTCCATCGAAAATCTGAGGAGGAACGTGGTCTAAATCTAGGTTTAGACGGGTTCATTCTCTGTGCGTTGACATCACACGCAAAAGTAGCTTTTCCCGCCAAATCGCAACGTGAAAAACTACATTTTTTTTTTAACTATCTTTCCGAGCTCAAATTTTTGAAAGAATGGTAATGTCTTTCATGATTTTTTTTTCTCTACTTTTATTTAAAAATAAAACCAAAAAACGTGAAAGTTCCTCATTGTCCTGATGAATAAACACTCATCAATTAGAACTTGTAATCAAGCTAATTTTCTCTAAATAATTTATATGACATGAAAAGTTTAAATTATTTTATAGTTTTAATACTAAAACCACAATTCCTGGCTAAAATGGTGCCAATAGGGATAATCTGTGAAATGTAATTTCAAAACAATGATAGAAAACTTCCCTGATTTTCGTGAAATGTAATAAAATTCCTTAATTTTTTTCCAGAATCGAAAACTCCGAATTTCACCTTATTTCCATTCCACTCAAAAATCCAAACTTAAGAAGAAATTTAAAACCACCTGAACACATAAAAAGAGACAAATATACAAAAGAATATTTCAATAAAAAGACATAGTACCTGAGAAAAGCTTTAAATTGGCCTTCTACATTGCTGTAAGTTATTAGGAAGTTTACTCCACTAAAGCGTCACACCCCAGGAGATGAGTGGATACAGCGATCAGCTTCAAAAAATTTATTCTTGTTAGGAAAAAATTTCTTTAACAGCATTTAAAGTCAAAATTTCTAAGCAAAAAGTTAAGTAACTATCAACTGTAGATAAATCTCAAAATAAAACGACTAGGGTGTCCACAAGAATTTCCCTTTTAATTCCTTGATTTCTCTCATCAATTTTCAAGATTCCCTGATTTTATGCCTAACATTGTTCTCAAATATCCCCAATGGAGAACTTGCACAAGTGAGAAAAGTGAATATTTTTGGTATTTTCTAGTGTTATCCAACGCATATACTAAAGCAGTGCAATTATTTTTTATCTTTATGCTTTCAATTAATCAAAAACCGTGTTTCAAATCAAAGTAAAGGTCACGTGACCAAAAACGCATATGTAACTGTGAAGTAGTTAAGCATAGATTCTGTCGAAAATCTGAGGAGGAACCTTGTCTAAAACTTGGTTTAGACAGGTTCCTTCTCTGCTCGACGACGTCACACGCAAATGTAGCTTTTCCCGCCAAATCGCTAATGGTAGAGCGGCTAGGCGCCAAAAAATAGCCAAAAACTGCACTTTGTGAAACAAGTCTGTAATTTTGCACACTGAGAGAATATGCCATTCTGATCATTTTAAGAAGTGGAGACACTCGAATTTCACTTCCGGTCGAGTTTTTATACTAGTTCAAAGTTAGGCTTAAAATGTTCGTTTTTATCAATAAAAATAAATATATGTGGGGTTGCAGCCAAATCATGAGTTTTATAGACATGTGTAATATGTTAAATTTCTAGGTATAGATGAAAGATTAAAAAAAGTAGTAAAAAATTCGACCGGAAATGAATGGCATTCGATCGGAAGTCTATCTAAAACAACTAAGACTGCACCCAACAGATCAAACTTCATCTATGAAACATATGTTATCATTAAAAAGAGAATTTTAGTGATGTTTTATGATAAACTAAATTTAAAAAACGACTTCCGGTCGAAGTTTTAGACTTCTTTAAAGTTAGACTTAAAAATGCACTCTTAAATTATACCACCTTCATATAAACTATAAACGGTCACAATTAAAAACTGTTAAAACTACATGTTATTACATCAAATTATAAGGATGGATATGCTGGATATAAAATGGAACATTTCAACCGGAAGTGACTGAAATTCCGACCGGAAGTTTGCTTTTAAAGAATTAATATTGCCCATTTACCAATATAATATCGTAGCTAGAGGTAAAAAACTGCATTTCGTGAAACAAGTCAGTAATTGTGCACATTCACAAAATGTGTAATTCTGATAATTTTAAGATGTGGAGAAATTCGGATTTAACTTCAGGTCGAATTTTTATTCTAGTTCAAAGTTAAGCATAAAATGTTCGTTTATATTCATAAAAATAATTATATGCGGGATCATTGCTAAACCGTGAGCTCTATAGACACGTGTAATATGTTCAATTATAAAATTTGGAGGAAAGATTTAAAAAAAAAAAAAAAAAAGGATTAGTCAGAAGTGAATCGTTTTTCGACCGGAAGTCTATAACAGCTTAAACTACATGTATGAAATATATGCTACTAATAAAAATGGAATTTTGGTGTCATTTTATAATGAACTAAAGCTAAAAAGCGACTTCCTGTCAAAGTTTTAGACTTATTTAAAGTTGGTCTTAAAAAATGTGCTTCTTTAAATTTTACCACCTTCATAGAATGGTCACAATTAAAAAAATTTGATATTACATGTTGTTACATCAAATTATAAGGATGGATTGCTGGATGTAAAATGAAAATTTTCAATCTGAAGTGAGTGTCTGCTTTTAAGGAACTGATACTGCCTATATACCAATACATATAAGTATCACAGTAATATCGTCTGATTGCCAAATCTGGGTCTAAAATACAATTAAATATCTGAAAATATGAACAATGAAAAAAATAAAATGTTCAACTTTCGTGTCTACATCCCCCCCCCTCCCCAAAAAAGGAGAGTGCGATGCGCATCCTTTAAAAAATAATCTCCTGTCTTAGTCCATATTTGAGAGGATTGCAACTAGTGAGATTTATAGTTTGGTTATATTTTAATTGTATTGAAAAAAATTTGTACAAGCAAACTTCCGGTCGAAATTCCAGTCATTTCGGTTGAAATTTACCATTTTATACTTAACATAATCATCATTCCTTTTCTGAAACATCAAATGAAATCTTCCGGCTATCTGAGACGATATCACCATTATACATAAAGGTATTGGTTTAAGGGCAGTATCAGTTCCTTATAAGTAGACTTCCGGTCGGAATTTCAGTAATTTCCAGTTGGAGTTTTCCATTTCATGTATATCCATCCTTATAATTAGATGTAACAACATGAAATATTAAGTGTTTTTAACAGTGACCCTTTATAAAAAGATGGTAAAATATAGGGAAGCACATTTTTAAGTCTTAACTTAAAAAATCTATAACCTCGACCAGAAGTAACTTTTTAAATTTAGTTTATCATAAAACATCACCAGAATTTCCTTTTTATTGATAGCATATGTTTCATGCATGTAGTTTAAGCTATTAGATGCAGTTTTAGCTGTTAAAGATAGACTTCCGGTCAAAATGCATATCACTTCCGGTTGAACATTTTTTACTATTTTTTTTAACCTTTTATCTATATTTAACATATTACACATGTCTATAAATTTCATGATTTTGGTTATGACCCCACATATAACTATTTTTATTGATAAAAACGAATATTTTATGCCTAACTTTGAACTAGTATAAAAGCTGGACCGAAAGTGAAATCTGAGTGGCTCCACTTCGTAAAATGATTAGAATGATATATTCTACCAATGGGGGGGGGGGGGGGTCCAAAATTACAGAGTTGTTTCACGAAATGCAGTTTTTTCCTCTAGCCGCTCTACTATAAGAAAAAAAAATCGGGGTAAGCTCTGAAATTTTCCGGCTGAATTTCAGTCACTTCCTGTTGAAATTTTTCATTTTAAATTTATCATATTCATTCTTACAATTTGATATATAGAACATGAGAGAAGTATATTAGTTTTTAAAAGTGACCCTTTATATGAAGGGGAGTATTAAAAATGGTCATTATTAAGCCAAACTCTGAAAAAAAGTCTAAAACCTCAACCGGAAGTAATATCTGAGTGGAATATTTCCATTTGGTACGTTATCGAAATCAACCCTTTTATATACAGAATGTGATTTATGTGTGCATTTCAAGCTGTTGGTGTCGATTAGGGATAGACTTCCGGTCGAAATCTTAACGACTTCCGTTTGAAATTTAATTTTTTTTTATTCTTTAATGCAAGCCTAACTATTTAACATATTATACGTGTTAATAGAGTTCATATTTTTTACCGTGAACCTACAATTTACGGTTTCTATTGAAAATAAGGGCATATTTTAGGCCCAACTTTGAAGTAGTATAAAACCTCGACCGGAAGTGTAATCCGAGTGGCCCCACTTCTGAAAATGATTAAAATGACATTATCTATCAATGTGCCAAATTACAGACTTGTTTCACCAAGTGCAGTTTTTTTCCCTCTAGCCGCTCTACTATAAATGAAAAACTACATTTTGTTTAACTATCTACCCGAGCTCAAATTTTTGAAAGAATGGTTTTGTTTTTCATTATTTTTTTTCTCTTACTTTTATTTAAAAATAAAACAAAAAAAAGGTGAAAATCCTCATTGTCCTGATGAATAAACACTCATCAATTAGAACTTGTAATCAAGCTAATTTTCTCTAAATAATTTATTTGACATGAAAAGTTGAAATTATTTTATAGTTTTAATGCTAAAACCACAATTCCTGGCTAAAATGGTGAACATAGGGATAATCTGTGAAATGTACTTTCAAAACAATGATAGAAAACTTCCCTGATTTTCGTGAAATGTCATAGAATTCCTTAATTTTTTTTCCAGAATCGAAAACTCCGAAATTCTCCTTATTTCCATCCCACTCAAAAATACAAACTTATGAAGAAATTTAAAACCACCTGAACACATAAAATGAGACAAATATACAAAAGAATATTTCATTAAAAAGATACAAATATACAAAAGAATATTTCATTAAAAAGAGACAAATATACAAAAGAATATTTCATTAAAAAGACATAGTACCTGAGAAAAGCTTTTAATTGGCCTCCTACATTGCTGTAAGTTGTTAGGAAGTTTACTCCAGTAAAGTGTCACGCCCCAGGAGATGAGTGGATACAGCGATCAGCTTCAAAAAATTTATTCTTGTTAGGAAAAAATTTCTTTAACAGCATTTAAAGTCAAAATTTCTAAGCAAAAAGTTAAACAACTATCAACTGTAGATAAATCTCGAAATAAAACGACTAGGGTGTCCTTAAATTCAAGACAAAAAGTTCCCTTTTAATTTCTTGATTACTCTCATCCAATTTCCAAGATTCCCTGATTTTATGCCTAACATTGTTCTCAAATATCCCCAATGAAGAACTTGCACAAGTGAGAAAAGTGAATATTTTTGGTAATTTCTTGTGTTATCCAACGCATATAATTGAGCAGTGTAATTATTTTTTATCTTTCTGCTTTCAATTAATCAAAAATCGTGTTTGAAATCAAAGTAAAGGTCACGTGACCTAAAACGCATATGAAACTGTGAAGTAGTTACGCATAGATTCCATCGAAAATCTGAGGAGGAACGTGGTCTAAATCTAGGTTTAGACGGGTTCATTCTCTGTGCGTTGACATCACGCGCAAAAGTAGCTTTTCCCGCCAAATCGCAACGTGAAAAACTACATTTTTTTTTTAACTATCTTTCCGAGCTCAAATTTTTGAAAGAATGGTAATGTCTTTCATGATTTTTTTTTCTCTACTTTTATTTAAAAATAAAACCAAAAAACGTGAAAGTTCCTCATTGTCCTGATGAATAAACACTCATCAATTAGAACTTGTAATCAAGCTAATTTTCTCTAAATAATTTATATGACATGAAAAGTTTAAATTATTTTATAGTTTTAATACTAAAACCACAATTCCTGGCTAAAATGGTGCCAATAGGGATAATCTGTGAAATGTAATTTCAAAACAATGATAGAAAACTTCCCTGATTTTCGTGAAATGTAATAAAATTCCTTAATTTTTTTCCAGAATCGAAAACTCCGAATTTCACCTTATTTCCATTCCACTCAAAAATCCAAACTTAAGAAGAAATTTAAAACCACCTGAACACATAAAAAGAGACAAATATACAAAAGAATATTTCAATAAAAAGACATAGTACCTGAGAAAAGCTTTAAATTGGCCTTCTACATTGCTGTAAGTTATTAGGAAGTTTACTCCACTAAAGCGTCACACCCCAGGAGATGAGTGGATACAGCGATCAGCTTCAAAAAATTTATTCTTGTTAGGAAAAAATTTCTTTAACAGCATTTAAAGTCAAAATTTCTAAGCAAAAAGTTAAGTAACTATCAACTGTAGATAAATCTCAAAATAAAACGACTAGGGTGTCCACAAGAATTTCCCTTTTAATTCCTTGATTTCTCTCATCAATTTTCAAGATTCCCTGATTTTATGCCTAACATTGTTCTCAAATATCCCCAATGGAGAACTTGCACAAGTGAGAAAAGTCAATATTTTTGGTATTTTCTAGTGTTATCCAACGCATATACTAAAGCAGTGCAATTATTTTTTATCTTTATGCTTTCAATTAATCAAAAACCGTGTTTCAAATCAAAGTAAAGGTCACGTGACCAAAAACGCATATGTAACTGTGAAGTAGTTACGCATAGATTCCGTCGAAAATCTGAGGAGGAACCTTTTCTAAAACTTGGTTTAGAAAGGTTCCTTCTCTGCTCGACGACGTCAATCGCAAATATAGCTTTTCCCGCCAAATCGCTAAATGAAAAACTACATTTTGTTTAACTATCTACCAGAGCTCAAATTTTTGAAAGAATTGTAATGTGTTTCATGATGATTTTTTTCTCTACTTATATTTTAAAATAAAACAAAAAAAAAATGTTAAAATCCTCATTGTCCTGATGCAGGGGTCAAAGTGACAAAATAAGAATATATAGGATTTTTTTTTTTTAAATATAGGACATTTTAAAACATCAAATAACTGCACACAGTTGCTACTGAACTTAAAAATTAACTCGTTATACATTTATATACGCATTATATTGCATTTAAGAGAATGAAAACACACCTTTAAAAAAAAAGAAATCGCCTGATCCTGAATATGTCATCCGTTATTGCCTCAATATGCCATCCCTAAATCAAGTTTTATTAAATTATTTGCAATCTTGAGTCTTTTGCTTCCAGTATCTATAGCTGCTTGAACTGCTCCGATTTCTTTAAGTATTTTCTTTTTATCTCTGTTTGCAGTCATTTGTTTATTCAGATTTATTATTCAGTGTCGGTTGGATTGGCGGCGAAAATTGGGAGATTAAGCGCCGAATGTGGCGAACCGTGGACTTGGTTTTCCGGAAACCCTAGAGACCATTTGGATTTGACAACACAACGTATTGACGTCATTTTCAATTTTGAAGACTTTTATGAAAATATCATGGCTAATATTCCGAATCCGGTACTGATTCTGCGCCACGGTGATTTGACGGTGATTGATAAAAAATGGCATCCCTGCCATTTTTTTAAGAGCAAGAGAACTGCCTATGGTTGTCATAATTAGGCGCGGTTTGATGTAAACAATTCGTGGCGCAGAATCCGTATCGGATTTGGAATAAAAAAATCGCCATCCGACATCATACAGTAAATCTTAACCCTTTTGTTTCCTTCATCAATTATTGACTGAGCACTCAAAATGTTCTATAGTAGTCCTGCAAGTTAATCACAAGTTGTTTTCATCCGTTTTTCTCGAGGCAGAGTTTTGTTGCTGCATCTCTCTATGTATTATGACCAATTAATTTACTACGTTGGAGGAGAAAACAAATCAGAAATTCAAGACCGCGTGCTATGGAAAAGTTCATGTTTACACTTTACAACTCCCGCCGGTCCAGTAGAGTTGAGTTGTAGGTTATGTAGCACGTGACGTCACAAGAGATAAAACGCCGCCGTTACAAACATCGCTTTTGTCAGGTCTTTTTCACCAACGATCGCGCCAAAGAATCCGAAATTTAAAAAATGGCAACGATCGGCACCGTTATAACGAATTCGAAGAAAATATAGATCGAATCAATATAGAAATATAGGATATATAGGACAATTGTAAAATATAGGACAATATAGGACGTTTTTGATAATTTAAAAAATATATATAGGATTTATAGGACATATAGGACGTCTGCGACCCCTGCTGATGAATAAACACACTCATCAATTAGAATTGTAATCAAGCTAATTTTCTCTAAATAATTTATGTGACATGAAAAGTTGAAATTATTTTATAGTTTTAATGCTAAAACCACAATTCCCCGCTAAAATGGTGCCAATAGGGATAATCTGTGAAATGTACTTTCAAAACAATGTTCGTGAAATGTAATAAAATTCCTTAATTTTTTTCCAGAATCGAAAACTCCGAAATTCTCTTTATTTCTATACCACTACCAAATCCAAACTTAAGAAGAAATTTAAAACCACCTAAACACATAAAAAGAGACAAACATACAAAAGAATATTTCATTAAAAAGACATAGTACCTGAAAGTGAGAAAAGTACCATACCATAGTACCATACCAGAGTACTATAGTGAGAAAAGCTTTAAATTGGCCTCCTACATTGCTGTAAGGTATTAGGAAGTTTACTCCAGTAAAGCGTCACACCCCAGGAGAAAAGTGGATACAGCCATCAGCTTCAAAAAATGAATTCTTGTTAGGAAAAAATTTCTTTCACAGCATTTAAAGTCAAAATTTCTAAGCAAAAAGTTAAATAACTATCAACTGTATATAAATATCAAAATAAAACGACCAGGGTGTAATAAATTCAAGACAAAAAGTTCCCCTTTAATTCCTTGATTTTTCTCATCAATTTCTTAGATTCCCTGATTTTATGCCTAACATTGTTCTAAAATATTCCAAATGAAGAACTTGCACAAGTGAGAAAAGTGAATATTTTTGGTATTTTCTAGTGTTATCCAACGCATATACTAAAGCAGTGCAATTATTTTTTATCTTTATGCTTTCAATTAATCAAAAACCGTGTTTCAAATCAAAGTAAAGGTCACGTGACCAAAAACGCATATGTAACTGTGAAGTAGTTAAGCATAGATTCTGTCGAAAATCTGAGGAGGAACCTTGTCTAAAACTTGGTTTAGACAGGTTCCTTCTCTGCTCGACGACGTCACACGCAAATGTAGCTTTTCCCGCCAAATCGCTAATGGTAGAGCGGCTAGGCGCCAAAAAATAGCCAAAAACTGCACTTTGTGAAACAAGTCTGTAATTTTGCACACTGAGAGAATATGCCATTCTGATCATTTTAAGAAGTGGAGACACTCGAATTTCACTTCCGGTCGAGTTTTTATACTAGTTCAAAGTTAGGCTTAAAATGTTCGTTTTTATCAATAAAAATAAATATATGTGGGGTTGCAGCCAAATCATGAGTTTTATAGACATGTGTAATATGTTAAATTTCTAGGTATAGATGAAAGATTAAAAAAAGTAGTAAAAAATTCGACCGGAAATGAATGGCATTCGATCGGAAGTCTATCTAAAACAACTAAGACTGCACCCAACAGATCAAACTTCATCTATGAAACATATGTTATCATTAAAAAGAGAATTTTAGTGATGTTTTATGATAAACTAAATTTAAAAAACGACTTCCGGTCGAAGTTTTAGACTTCTTTAAAGTTAGACTTAAAAATGCACTCTTAAATTATACCACCTTCATATAAACTATAAACGGTCACAATTAAAAACTGTTAAAACTACATGTTATTACATCAAATTATAAGGATGGATATGCTGGATATAAAATGGAACATTTCAACCGGAAGTGACTGAAATTCCGACCGGAAGTTTGCTTTTAAAGAATTAATATTGCCCATTTACCAATATAATATCGTAGCTAGAGGTAAAAAACTGCATTTCGTGAAACAAGTCAGTAATTGTGCACATTCACAAAATGTGTAATTCTGATAATTTTAAGATGTGGAGAAATTCGGATTTAACTTCAGGTCGAATTTTTATTCTAGTTCAAAGTTAAGCATAAAATGTTCGTTTATATTCATAAAAATAATTATATGCGGGATCATTGCTAAACCGTGAGCTCTATAGACACGTGTAATATGTTCAATTATAAAATTTGGAGGAAAGATTTAAAAAAAAAAAAAAAAAAAAGGATTAGTCAGAAGTGAATCGTTTTTCGACCGGAAGTCTATAACAGCTTAAACTACATGTATGAAATATATGCTACTAATAAAAATGGAATTTTGGTGTCATTTTATAATGAACTAAAGCTAAAACGCGACTTCCTGTCAAAGTTTTAGACTTATTTAAAGTTGGTCTTAAAAAATGTGCTTCTTTAAATTTTACCCCCTTCATAGAATGGTCACAATTAAAAAAAATTGATATTACATGTTGTTACATCAAATTATAAGGATGGATTGCTGGATGTAAAATGAAAATTTTCAATCTGAAGTGAGTGTCTGCTTTTAAGGAACTGATACTGCCTATATACCAATACATATAAGTATCACAGTAATATCGTCTGATTGCCAAATCTGGGTCTAAAATACAATTAAATATCTGAAAATATGAACAATGAAAAAAATAAAATGTTCAACTTTCGTGTCTACATCCCCCCCCCCCCCCCTCCCCAAAAAAGGAGAGTGCGATGCGCATCCTTTAAAAAATAATCTCCTGTCTTAGTCCATATTTGAGAGGATTGCAACTAGTGAGATTTATAGTTTGGTTATATTTTAATTGTATTGAAAAAAATTTGTACAAGCAAACTTCCGGTCGAAATTCCAGTCATTTCGGTTGAAATTTACCATTTTATACTTAACATAATCATCATTCCTTTTCTGAAACATCAAATGAAATCTTCCGGCTATCTGAGACGATATCACCATTATACATAAAGGTATTGGTTTAAGGGCAGTATCAGTTCCTTATAAGTAGACTTCCGGTCGGAATTTCAGTAATTTCCAGTTGGAGTTTTCCATTTCATGTATATCCATCCTTATAATTAGATGTAACAACATGAAATATTAAGTGTTTTTAACAGTGACCCTTTATAAAAAGATGGTAAAATATAGGGAAGCACATTTTTAAGTCTTAACTTAAAAAATCTATAACCTCGACCAGAAGTAACTTTTTAAATTTAGTTTATCATAAAACATCACCAGAATTTCCTTTTTATTGATAGCATATGTTTCATGCATGTAGTTTAAGCTATTAGATGCAGTTTTAGCTGTTAAAGATAGACTTCCGGTCAAAATGCATATCACTTCCGGTTGAACATTTTTTACTATTTTTTTTAACCTTTTATCTATATTTAACATATTACACATGTCTATAAATTTCATGATTTTGGTTATGACCCCACATATAACTATTTTTATTGATAAAAACGAATATTTTATGCCTAACTTTGAACTAGTATAAAAGCTGGACCGAAAGTGAAATCTGAGTGGCTCCACTTCGTAAAATGATTAGAATGATATATTCTACCAATGGGGGGGGGGGGGGTCCAAAATTACAGAGTTGTTTCACGAAATGCAGTTTTTTCCTCTAGCCGCTCTACTATAAGAAAAAAAAATCGGGGTAAGCTCTGAAATTTTCCGGCTGAATTTCAGTCACTTCCTGTTGAAATTTTTCATTTTAAATTTATCATATTCATTCTTACAATTTGATATATAGAACATGAAAGAAGTATATTAGTTTTTAAAAGTGACCCTTTATATGAAGGGGAGTATTAAAAATGGTCATTATTAAGCCAAACTCTGAAAAAAAGTCTAAAACCTCAACCGGAAGTAATATCTGAGTGGAATATTTCCATTTGGTACGTTATCGAAATCAACCCTTTTATATAAAGAATGTGATTTATGTGTGCATTTCAAGCTGTTGGTGTCGATTAGGGATAGACTTCCGGTCGAAATCTTAACGACTTCCGTTTGAAATTTAATTTTTTTTTTGTTCTTTAATGCAAGCCTAACTATTTAACATATTATACGTGTTAATAGAGTTCATATTTTTTACCGTGAACCTACAATTTACGGTTTCTATTGAAAATAAGGGCATATTTTAGGCCCAACTTTGAAGTAGTATAAAACCTCGACCGGAAGTGTAATCCGAGTGGCCCCACTTCTGAAAATGATTCAAATGACATTATCTATCAATGTGCAAAATTACAGACTTGTTTCACCAAGTGCAGTTTTTTTCCCTCTAGCCGCTCTACTATAAATGAAAAACTACATTTTGTTTAACTATCTACCCGAGCTCAAATTTTTGAAAGAATGGTTTTGTTTTTCATTATTTTTTTTCTCTTACTTTTATTTAAAAATAAAACAAAAAAAAGGTGAAAATCCTCATTGTCCTGATGAATAAACACTCATCAATTAGAACTTGTAATCAAGCTAATTTTCTCTAAATAATTTATTTGACATGAAAAGTTGAAATTATTTTATAGTTTTAATGCTAAAACCACAATTCCTGGCTAAAATGGTGAACATAGGGAGAATCTGTGAAATGTACTTTCAAAACAATGATAGAAAACTTCCCTGATTTTCGTGAAATGTCATAGAATTCCTTAATTTTTTTTCCAGAATCGAAAACTCCGAAATTCTCCTTATTTCCATCCCACTCAAAAATACAAACTTATGAAGAAATTTAAAACCACCTGAACACATAAAATGAGACAAATATACAAAAGAATATTTCATTAAAAAGAGACAAATATACAAAAGAATATTTCATTAAAAAGACATAGTACCTGAGAAAAGATTTTAATTGGCCTCCTACATTGCTGTAAGGTATTAGGAAGTTTACTCCAGTAAAGCGTCACACCCCAGGAGACGAGTGGATACAGCCATCAGCTTCAAAAATGAATTCTTGTTAGCAAAAAATTTCTTTAACAGCATTTACTGTCAAAATTTCTAAGCAAAAAGTTAAACAACTATCAACTGTAGATAAATCTCGAAATAAAACGACTAGGGTGTCCTTAAATTCAAGACAAAAAGTTCCCTTTTAATTTCTTGATTACTCTCATCCAATTTCCAAGATTCCCTGATTTTATGCCTAACATTGTTCTCAAATATCCCCAATGAAGAACTTGCACAAGTGAGAAAAGTGAATATTTTTGGTATTTTCTTGTGTTATCCAACGCATATACTTGAGCAGTGTAATTATTTTTTATCTTTCTGCTTTCAATTAATCAAAAATCGTGTTTGAAATCAAAGTAAAGGTCACGTGACCTAAAACGCATATGAAACTGTGAAGTAGTTACGCATAGATTCCATCGAAAATCTGAGGAGGAACGTGGTCTAAATCTAGGTTTAGACGGGTTCATTCTCTGTGCGTTGACATCACACGCAAAAGTAGCTTTTCCCGCCAAATCGCAACGTGAAAAACTACATTTTTTTTTTAACTATCTTTCCGAGCTCAAATTTTTGAAAGAATGGTAATGTCTTTCATGATTTTTTTTTCTCTACTTTTATTTAAAAATAAAACCAAAAAACGTGAAAGTTCCTCATTGTCCTGATGAATAAACACTCATCAATTAGAACTTGTAATCAAGCTAATTTTCTCTAAATAATTTATATGACATGAAAAGTTTAAATTATTTTATAGTTTTAATACTAAAACCACAATTCCTGGCTAAAATGGTGCCAATAGGGATAATCTGTGAAATGTAATTTCAAAACAATGATAGAAAACTTCCCTGATTTTCGTGAAATGTAATAAAATTCCTTAATTTTTTTCCAGAATCGAAAACTCCGAATTTCACCTTATTTCCATTCCACTCAAAAATCCAAACTTAAGAAGAAATTTAAAACCACCTGAACACATAAAAAGAGACAAATATACAAAAGAATATTTCAATAAAAAGACATAGTACCTGAGAAAAGCTTTAAATTGGCCTTCTACATTGCTGTAAGTTATTAGGAAGTTTACTCCACTAAAGCGTCACACCCCAGGAGATGAGTGGATACAGCGATCAGCTTCAAAAAATTTATTCTTGTTAGGAAAAAATTTCTTTAACAGCATTTAAAGTCAAAATTTCTAAGCAAAAAGTTAAGTAACTATCAACTGTAGATAAATCTCAAAATAAAACGACTAGGGTGTCCACAAGAATTTCCCTTTTAATTCCTTGATTTCTCTCATCAATTTTCAAGATTCCCTGATTTTATGCCTAACATTGTTCTCAAATATCCCCAATGGAGAACTTGCACAAGTGAGAAAAGTGAATATTTTTGGTATTTTCTAGTGTTATCCAACGCATATACTAAAGCAGTGCAATTATTTTTTATCTTTATGCTTTCAATTAATCAAAAACCGTGTTTCAAATCAAAGTAAAGGTCACGTGACCAAAAACGCATATGTAACTGTGAAGTAGTTACGCATAGATTCCGTCGAAAATCTGAGGAGGAACCTTTTCTAAAACTTGGTTTAGAAAGGTTCCTTCTCTGCTCGACGACGTCAATCGCAAATATAGCTTTTCCCGCCAAATCGCTAAATGAAAAACTACATTTTGTTTAACTATCTACCAGAGCTCAAATTTTTGAAAGAATTGTAATGTGTTTCATGATGATTTTTTTCTCTACTTATATTTTAAAATAAAACAAAAAAAAAATGTTAAAATCCTCATTGTCCTGATGCAGGGGTCAAAGTGACAAAATAAGAATATATAGGATTTTTTTTTTTTAAATATAGGACATTTTAAAACATCAAATAACTGCACACAGTTGCTACTGAACTTAAAAATTAACTCGTTATACATTTATATACGCATTATATTGCATTTAAGAGAATGAAAACACACCTTTAAAAAAAAAGAAATCGCCTGATCCTGAATATGTCATCCGTTATTGCCTCAATATGCCATCCCTAAATCAAGTTTTATTAAATTATTTGCAATCTTGAGTCTTTTGCTTCCAGTATCTATAGCTGCTTGAACTGCTCCGATTTCTTTAAGTATTTTCTTTTTATCTCTGTTTGCAGTCATTTGTTTATTCAGATTTATTATTCAGTGTCGGTTGGATTGGCGGCGAAAATTGGGAGATTAAGCGCCGAATGTGGCGAACCGTGGACTTGGTTTTCCGGAAACCCTAGAGACCATTTGGATTTGACAACACAACGTATTGACGTCATTTTCAATTTTGAAGACTTTTATGAAAATATCATGGCTAATATTCCGAATCCGGTACTGATTCTGCGCCACGGTGATTTGACGGTGATTGATAAAAAATGGCATCCCTGCCATTTTTTTAAGAGCAAGAGAACTGCCTATGGTTGTCATAATTAGGCGCGGTTTGATGTAAACAATTCGTGGCGCAGAATCCGTATCGGATTTGGAATAAAAAAATCGCCATCCGACATCATACAGTAAATCTTAACCCTTTTGTTTCCTTCATCAATTATTGACTGAGCACTCAAAATGTTCTATAGTAGTCCTGCAAGTTAATCACAAGTTGTTTTCATCCGTTTTTCTCGAGGCAGAGTTTTGTTGCTGCATCTCTCTATGTATTATGACCAATTAATTTACTACGTTGGAGGAGAAAACAAATCAGAAATTCAAGACCGCGTGCTATGGAAAAGTTCATGTTTACACTTTACAACTCCCGCCGGTCCAGTAGAGTTGAGTTGTAGGTTATGTAGCACGTGACGTCACAAGAGATAAAACGCCGCCGTTACAAACATCGCTTTTGTCAGGTCTTTTTCACCAACGATCGCGCCAAAGAATCCGAAATTTAAAAAATGGCAACGATCGGCACCGTTATAACGAATTCGAAGAAAATATAGATCGAATCAATATAGAAATATAGGATATATAGGACAATTGTAAAATATAGGACAATATAGGACGTTTTTGATAATTTAAAAAAAATATATAGGATTTATAGGACATATAGGACGTCTGCGACCCCTGCTGATGAATAAACACACTCATCAATTAGAATTGTAATCAAGCTAATTTTCTCTAAATAATTTATGTGACATGAAAAGTTGAAATTATTTTATAGTTTTAATGCTAAAACCACAATTCCCCGCTAAAATGGTGCCAATAGGGATAATCTGTGAAATGTACTTTCAAAACAATGTTCGTGAAATGTAATAAAATTCCTTAATTTTTTTCCAGAATCGAAAACTCCGAAATTCTCTTTATTTCTATACCACTCCCAAATCCAAACTTAAGAAGAAATTTAAAACCACCTAAACACATAAAAAGAGACAAACATACAAATAACTGAAAGTTGCGCGATGTTCCATACCCCTAGTAGTTTTTTTTTTTTAAACTAACACAATATAAATCATTTAGGTTGGTTTGTTGAAATTTACTGGAGCAAGGGCAACCCTATGGCCAAGCTGCACCGTAAACAAAATAAGAAGGTAGAACAGAAGGAGGGGATAGATCACTGGGGCACCCCCGGGGTCGTGAAGCCCGTATTTACTTTGAGAAAGTAAACCCCCTGAGGGAAAATCATTTTGGAATGGATGGTTTATACACTCAACGACCTTATTGTCTTCCTAACGATGATAACTAATCATGTCGGGACCTACAGCTTCACATGGGTGACGAACCACAACGAACATCCATGCCTAACGCAGAATTCGAACCTTTTACCTTTGGCATGCAGGACCAAAGCACTAACTACGCAGCCATTAGGTGAGCGGATCATTTTAGGATTTTTTTTTTCTTTATCATGAATATATTTCTATTTTCCTTTCTATTATGGAAACAATTTTGAATATCAATAAAACTGGGCATTTTTTTTTTTTTTTTAAATGAGTAAAAATATGAAAATGGTATTATATCAAATTTTAATGCAATGACTAATATTATAGTCGAGTTGAAAGTTTTGCGCCCCTAGTTGTTACTCCTTTTTGTTCGTCTCATCAAAAAAATTTATCAGAATACTTCATGAGAATACGCTTCTTGTATGAATGTGAATAAACTTGTTAGGCAAATATTTTTACTTTTTAGTGAAAAGAGAATAAAAAGAAATAATAACTTACACATTGAATGCCTCAAGAGCGCTGAATGGGAAGAAAAAGTGATTAGTAACAATTCATTCGGAGTCTATTCAAGAAATGTAATAAATATGTATTTAAGAAATGAATTACCTTATGCCATGGCAGCACATCTAAAAGAATGAGGCAACATAAAAAGAAGAGCATCATTAGAACTCAGAGGGGTTGAAGAAGAGAGGCTTAGTTCTAAAAATGTCCCTTCCAAAAAAAATAACAGTTACAGGAGTAACAAATTTGGAGATTGAGCTCATTTCTACTGCTCCCAACTTGAAAAAATAAAATACAAAAATATATTTCATCAAACTCAGCGACAGTTTGTTTCAGAAAGCACCGAAAGACAGTGAAAAAAAAATATGTCTACCATAAAGAAAACTATTCTAATACTAGTGCTCGATTAACTATCTTCGATGATGAAGTATCTGTCGTGATTCTGGTGACGGTTTGAGTGATGGGCACACATTTACATCAAGTTAATATGGATATTTTTTGGAAGAATCAGACATGCTACAGCTTTCTATAAGAAAAAAAAAGCAGAAAATCATAGGATGGTAATTTTGAATATTTTCATCTATCTATTGGACGCAGCGATTTTTCTAGAAAAAAAAATATTAAGTAGGAATTTTAGGGATAGTTAGAAATTTTTTAAGAATATTACATTTAAAGCTGGTATAGGGTTCCTAACACAGACAATACCAGCAGAAAATTGACAATTTTCAAAAAATTGAGCGTCAAATAATTTTTAGGAAAAACAACAGTAATATAATCTAACAATCATACTATTTTTAATTAAATCCACTTATTTAATTTTAAGCAACATTTTCAAAGTACTTCAAAAAAGCATATTACTTGAACTTTAAAACTTTTAACTAACATCGAGTTAGTAATACAAATTTAAATTTTTAATAAATAATAAAAATTTTAATAATTAAAGTTTCAGAAAAGATTTTCTCTGCAGGAATATCTGGGTTATTTTGCGGGTTTTAGAAAATAATCAAGGCATTTTTGAGGTTTTTAATTTTTTTAGGAATTATCGAAACATTTAAGTACAATTTTTGGAATTTTAGCATGAACACGTGAGACGAATAAATGAGTTTTCTAAAAGAATTAGGTAGGAATTTTAGGGATAGTTTCAAAAATTTAAGGAAAATTTTAGGGATGATTCCGAAAAATTTAGGGATATTTCTTTTACAGCTGACATAGACTCCCAACACATAAATTTTTTGCGAAACCTGTTTCAATACCGACAAAAAACTGCCAATTTTCAAAAAATTTAACGTCAAATAACTATTCAGAAAAACAGGAATATAACCAAACAATTTTACTATTTTTAATTAAATTCACTTATTTAACTTTTAAGCAACATTTCGAAGTACTTCAAAATGCATATTACTTGAACTTAAAAACTTTTAAACTAAATGAGTTTGTGAAACAATTTAAAATTTTTAATCAATAATAAAAAATTTATTAATTAAAATTTTAGAAAAATTTTCCTTCTCTGCAGGAATATCTGGATTATTTCGAGGTATTTTAGAAGATAATCAAAGAATTTGAGGGTTTTTTTTTTTTTTTTTTATGAATTATTGAAAAATTTAAGTACAATTTTAGGAATTTTAGGACGAACACGTGAGACAAATAAAGAAGTTTTCTAAAAGAATTAGGCAGGAATTTTAGGGATAGTTTTAAAAAATTTAAGGAAAATTTTAGGGATGATTCTAAAAAAATTTAAGGATATTTCTTTTAAAGCGGACATAGGCTCAAAACACAATTTTTTTTATTTTTTTTTTAATAATTAAAATCTTGGAAAAGATTCTATTCTGGAGGATTATCGGGGTTCCGCATAGTTTTTAAAGAAATGGAGAATTTTCCGAGGTTTTAAAAAATTTTCAGCAATTACCGAAAAATTTAAGTACAATTTTAGAGAAAAATAAAAATTTAAGGAATATTAGGAATTTCCTTATTCCTCATTTCCGAGGGACTGTAGCATATCTGAATCTGTAGCATACATAGGTAAAAGGTATTAGTCGATACCGAAATACCGAATTTTTCTATGCTCACGTACACATCTAGAGACCGGCAGAAAAAATTGAACCTTTTTTTTTTTTTTGTCAGTGAGGTTTGATTTATGTTCCCCAGGGAGCGAATGCACTAAAAACAAAAGAGATGGGGAATTCGTAAGTGGGTTGGTTAACTGTCACAGTGTGACAGTTCTTACCCTCATACACACTCCCCTTGTCTTAGCATTTCAGTGCATACACACCTTCGAAAGCATTCATCAAACCTTACTGACAAGAAAACAAGGCTCTCATGTTTCCTGACGTGTAGAGAAACGTAGAGAGAAAAAAAATTAACATTTATTGAACATTAAATAAAATCTCAATTGCTACTTAACATGAAAGAAAAATAATAATTTACTGGCCAAAAAATATTCAGAGGTTTTACCTGACTGCCTCCAGCCATTCTTTCTCAACGGGAACTGAAATCGTTGGTTTTTCTCCAATCACCAACTTATATCTTCCTTTGCCAAAAAGTCACCATTTTGGCTCATCATTACGCCTTAGTTCACGTAATAACCAGCTAAGTTGGCAACTGATTTTCTTACAAAGGATAGACAAATTGGCAAGTGGATAAATACCAAAGATATTAATTCTTGTCAAAGAAGAATGAACGAAGGTGTGATCCGCCTCCACCAGAATCACCGCAGACATTCTAATTCATCGCTGACGCCCTGACATTCAGAAATCGCCTGCTTACATTCGAATCGGATATTAAGCAGCTGTTCGAGTATTTCGCAAAAGCAAGTACAAACGCACGTCGAACTCAGATAAATCCATCCCCACAGTCGTGCATCTCACAACTCAACCCCAAGAACACCGCACGTTAGCCACTCCCAACGCAGCGTTTATCCCGATTCGAACTCGGGCGGAACTCAGTGCCCAAATGCTCTGCGCGCGGATTTCGAGAATACACCCGAGAGGAAGTGAAAACATTTCGGGGAGGTTTTCGGACAAATCCCGAAGCGCGTTTCGGGAATCGGGAGGATTCGCGGGTTGGGAACAAAGGGTAGAAGGAAGTTCTCAGACGCATTCTCCGATGTCGCAAGAGCGATATGTCCCCGCTTCTGAAATGCAAGGAGAAGAATCCCAACTCACGACTCGATGTCCGGCTCGAATTGGCTCCTGATGAGGTACACCTCTTTAAGCTAGTGGCGGCTCGTGCAGGAAGTAAACCGGGCTGTATCTAAATTTATTAGTTCATGGATGATTCGATTGTAAAAAGTGTTTGTGATGGTGATCGCATGTGTCCGGCTGCATTTTCGATCACGGGCCGCTACTGCTTTGAGCCGCGCTTTGCTATTGATGTCCAAGCAAAGGTTGTTTAAAACTTTTCAATCTTCTAACGGGTTTGATGATTGTTAGAAATGGGGAGAATGCACTCTATAGCAGGAGTTTAGTAGCACCAGTACGACATACCGATCCTTTTTCCAAGAGCCTCTTTAGACGTATTTTTTTTTTTTTTTGTGATTTATCAATTGTTTTATAAATTTACTACTATTAAAAAATCAATTTCAGTTGTATTCTGTTGCGGCTTATCGACTTACAGTCAGGGTCACGCCTCCTATTTAGAATGAAATGCATCGACAGAAGGGGGGGGGGGGGGTGACAAATTGCAATTCGGATATTATTATTTTTTTTAAGTAGAACAGATGCAGTTATTAAGCCGAAATAATGACTAAAGGTAATCGAATCTTGAAATACATAAAAACGTCATTTACTTATTTGTGAGCAATGGTACAAATCTTCGAATCAAAAGTGATCGTACAAAACACATTTTCTACATAATTTTGTTTTAAATTGCGTTTAATTGTTCAATAAATCAGGTTTTTATTATTATTCTTATTATTTTAGGTTATCTAGGAAAAAACTTCATATTGAAAATTATGGGATTGGTGTCATGAAGAAATTAATAAAAACGTATGTTAACTCAAACTGCGATTAAATAAGGAAGTAAATCCTTGAGAGAAACAGGGAAAATCTTGAAATAGTCACCTGATTGTTTATGGTAACATACCAAGACATTATGTGGCTCAAACTATTTAGGTGCGACCAGGGCCCGATCATGACAAGTTGGGGCCCAAGACCCGGACACATTCGGGGGCCCTTTTTTCAAACGGGTGATTTATTTGAAATGGACTCGACGCAAACTCAAAGGAATTAACATAAAATGTGGGAAAAGGTGATGAATTAATGTTAATATTGTTTTCTAAAAGGTTTTTTTTTTTTATCACTATTAAAGAAACCAATTTCAAACAATCAAATTTAATAATCAAAAAAGGAAATTTTTTGTTATGTATAACAATGCATTTCCTACAACAATATGTGTATATCCGTGACAACAATATCTGCAGCATTATTCACAACTTCAGAGTCGACATTTGCTGATCTCACTATAAATACGTCAAGATTTCCTTTAAATTTTTTTCCCTCTATCTTTCAAAAGAGCTTATGTTTCACGCTTTTAAATGGTTTATTTGAATACATTCTGGGATACTAAAGCTAAAGACGGTTCAAGATCAATACGAAAGGATGTTTTATGTAAAAATTATTTTATACAGGTTATCAAAGATATTCTCATAGCTTTTGTGAAACAAAAATGGTTTACAGCCTATTTCGGGGCCCCCTGAAATCATGGACCCAAGGCCCGGGCCTTGTGTGCCTAGGCGATGATCAGGCCCTGGGTGCGACCACATTCAGGATGATCAAAGAAATTTTTCAATGTAGAGTTCTTCGCAGAACAACAGTATACCCTTGCACTAGTGCTGTCAAAATGGCGAAAAACATTTCCAATGCAAAAAAAAAAAAAATCAGTCAGTGCAAGTATTAAAAGATGGACAATGGATTTTGCTGGGTATAACGGTAGAGTCATAACTATCAGTAATTGACACATCAGAAATGATAGAAAACTTGTAGGACTGTTAATACTGAGCTACAGTAAAGAAATGCAATGTGGAGGATAATCGAATGGTTTGCGGTTGCATATAGGCTTTAGGTGTGAATTTACTTTTTTCGAAGCTAAAAAGGATCATTTTATGTGCATAGATATACTAATACAGAACGTTAGTAAAAGTAAAATGAATTTGGTTGAACGAAACTCACTAATCTTTCAGCAGCAAGCATACAGCCGAAATGTATTGACTGTAGGATTTCACATTGGAGTTACAGAATCAAAAAGATTAGTTCATTGCATGGCCTAAAAGGCACTAACCAGTCATAAAAGTGTGTGGTGGTTCAAAAAATATTAATTGTGGAATTTCAAATTGATCAAGTTTTATAAAGTTAAAAATAGTTTCGCTGTACGATGACTTTCGCTTCATTATTTTTCTCTATGATAAAAAAAAATGTTTTTAAAAATAAATGTTTTATATTTATGTAAAAATTGAGAATTAATAATTAACTTTGGGGATACAAAATTTTTTTACTTTAAAATTAGCTATTTACCTAATTACTAAGTTTACGTTTGAATGTTAAGTTTTTGAAATTTGAAGGTGTGCGTTCACTTTGACGCTGATAGTATATCGAGATTTTCTCGAAAGCGGCCGACAAAGAGTTCCCAACTATTTAATGACATTGATAAACTGCTCTAAAGTCATTTCTGTAAGGTCTTCAGAATGTGAACACGGCTTCAGCCACATGAACATAATTTTATCAAAATCGAGATCGCGACTAATAATTACATGTGGCAAAACTTATGTTTGTTAAAAACAATGATCCACCTATACAAGAGTGGAATCCAAAAGAATGTGTCATCATTAAGACACAACAGATCAGCTTCGGACAAACAAACACGAATGGCAAGCAAAACAGAAAATGCCAATAAAAACCCTCTGTGGAAATTTTTATAAATTTTCTTCAAAATAGTTTCAATTGATAGATTTTTGCATCGGCTCTTATTTAATCACTAATTAACAATAACTCATTAAATCTTTGTGCATGTAAGGTGCTATAAATTGGAGAGATAAATAAATACGAAATTAAGAAACCGCGAATTTACATTTTGTAATTAAAAAATCCCAGGTTACAGTTGGTTACCGTCACGATCAGGAAGCTTGTATTTCGAGGGGGGGGGGGAGTTTTAGCACTACAACCCTGCTCAGAAGGACCTATTTGTAAGGGATTGTATACATTCACCTTGATGGTGACACTTCCCCTCCTCTTACAAATGCCCGTTTCTTATAATTTCAGTGAATTCTTCCTTTTGTTCGCCAAACCCACTTGCCCAATGCCTGAAATGGTACCCACCATCAGGGGTACCATTTCACTGATTGATCTGCTGGGGACTAATTTGTTTTTTGCCCTTCTGGAAGCCAAGTAACTGGAGCCAAACTATCTGAATGGAGGCCCTTTGATTTTTGATAATGCTGCGCGACATTTTTTCAGCACGACGCAAACATAATAGAGGAGTTGAAAGTTATTATGATCCAGAATCAGAAAGCTCCCTGATTTCCAGGTTTTCCCGGTACTGTGACCACTCTGTTCTATGTTGTAGGTTTTTCAGACACGAGACTGCTTAAAACCTAGTATTTTATATTTTGTCTCGGAAGATGGCAACCATTACAAACTACAATACTTCAAGAAGAAGTGGCCAACTGCACAAATTACAATCTAAAGAAGAAGAAAATTAAAAAAGCAGTACAAAGTTTTGAAAATGTAAGCCTAGCAATGCAGTAAGCGACATAAGTTTAAGGTCAGAATGTTGTTATATATAAATATATTTGATAAATAACATTCAAGTTATTCAAATATATGATTTGATAGAATGAGGTATAATATATCTTTATTACGCGGTATTAATGGATGAAATTATGTGCTATCTATTTTTTTAGATATTTGAGTGCAATTTATTAAGAAATAATTTAAAATATATTTCATTGACAGATGTTTTAGAAAACTTTGTAAATCTGATGTTTGACTGAGCCCTTGGCAAAAAAATACTTTATTTTCTACTGTTATATTTCTGAATATTAACTTAGATAATTTTTTAAGGGATAAAATTAAACATTTACGAAGCTTTCCAGCTCATACAACATGTAAAACCAAAGAAAACTTTATAAACTAAAAGATTGACGTGAACTCCAGTTAAAATCCTATTTGCCTGGGGTTTTTTTAGCTAGTCCAATAACGGGACAGATTATATATTTCTACTTAGTCGCGTAAGATTATTTGGGGATTGGAAATGAAATAATAGTAATTAAAAATTAAATCAAATTGTACATCAGGTATGGTATAATCCTGAACTGCAAAAGACTTCCAATTTCTTCTTTGGAAAGATTTAATTCGGCTCATTTTCCAGAATCAGGAAGTTCCCTTACGTTTCCCCGACTTCCAGATTCTGTGGCGACTCTATTAATCTACAGAATATTTATGAAAAACAA
Organism: Linyphia triangularis; assembly: GCA_963978545.1. NCBI lineage: Eukaryota > Metazoa > Arthropoda > Arachnida > Araneae > Linyphiidae > Linyphia > Linyphia triangularis. The sequence continues at coordinate 12,753,553 of OZ021721.1, read as the reverse complement.
TATGAAAAAAAAAATGCTGGCTTTATAAGAATTTTATTAACTTTTATCACTACGAAATAACAATGTTCAAAATATTGGAGGAATTATCTTTTTGTGAGTCTTTGGAATTTAATAATATATATATATATATATATCACCTCAAATCATCATTCTATATTATATATTAAAATGTACGACCAAGTAAGAATAAGTTATCAGAAGAAGAGAAAAAAATAATGACTTTAAAATATGTAGATGATGAATTCTGGGCGGGTGTATGTGTTTTTGTTTCTATCAATCCAAACTTTTTAGTTGCTGTGGAGGAATTTGCGCAACACTTCTGCATTTAGGTAATAAGGACTGGATGATCTATCTAATTACAACTACTGAATAAATTTCCCCTGAAGTTGGGGGCACATACGTAAAACTTAAAAAAATCTTTTCTTTTTCTAAACACTAACAACTACAAAACTAATCACGGTAATTTAGGTCAGTAAATAATTACAAATTTCAGAAGAAAAAAAAAATATTATTTTGATCAGAGCACACTTTCAGAGACAAATAGCTCAATTTGTTAAATTTCCTAAGATTTAACGTTCCATAAACAAAGCGAAGTTTCAAAATCTTGTTAATGTAGTTTGCACTTTATCAAGTATTTGCAATGTCCGGTGTGAAGTACGCCAAAATTGTGAATTTTTTGAACAACTATCAAATATCCCTGCTAAATGTACTGGAGAAAAAAATTAGGATATCATGTCAATTACTTTCTGAGAAAAAGGTACAAGGATAATGTAAAATTAACAATACCGGTATCGAGGGTATCGACAACCCCTCAACTCAGTTAATTATAGCTAGGTGAAAAATCTTCAAATATTATTAAGTTAATAAGGACTGGATGATTCGAATTCGACAAGTGCCATAAATTAAAAAATATATATCACAACTTAAGGACCAACGTTGTTTCTCCTCAACAATAAAATCATAAAATTAAAAGCAGTTATTGTCTTTTTTGGGATTGGACGGTGTAGCTTAACAGACGTTGACCAAAAAAAGGTTAGTAAAAGGGGTGAAAAACAGTCGAAGTGCAACAAAAAAGGAAAATATATACGCAGCGTTATTTTGAACAACAAAAATAACTGGATAAGAATATATTTGTGTACTAATACATGTGTACAGAACAGTGATACAGCTAAAATTTTTGCTAGGGGGGGGGGGGGGGGGGAATAGGTAAGTTTTTTCTGAAAAAGTCTACAAAAAATTAATAAAATTGTAGAAAAAAAGTATCATCTCAGAAACAAAAAGCGTAAATCCGCATAAACGCGGTAGAAAAAAAAATTCCCTCTAGTAAGTAAAACGAAATTGGAAAATGAAAAATAAAAAAAGTTGTTTACACTGAAAATTTTTTAATGTAGTATTTAGTTTTCTGCATCCAAATGATTGAGATAAGCTACAAAATTTTGCTAACAACCGAATTTCAAAAATTAAAAAGGTACTAGTGTGGGTTCGATGTGACAGCATAACATGGATGAAATTTAAAAACTCAGTGGAAAATGAAATGAGTAACTCAAGTCTGCAACATTGCAAACGCACTGCCCCTATGGGAAATTCATATAAATATATTAAATGACTATCAAATTAATTAATAAAGGCTTGTAAGAAAACAGGTAAGAAAACGGCTATGCACATTGATAAAAATTACTGAACGATGGCATCAACAACAGTATATCATTTGCCTTCAAGACTTCATTGATTTCCAGACTGCACCAATAGGTTACGTACATCCAACTCTTGAGTGATATAGAATCAAAAAATCAAAATTAAATTTCAACTATATCGATGTGTTGCTTTTTAAATGCCTCATTAATTAACATAATTAAACGCACCACCAAGTTCAGAGTAAATCTATGTTGGATCTGAATCCATTTCAAAGTTCACAAATTTTAAATTACAATGTTCGTACTCTTACACTCTTTCCAATAGTTAAAATGTAAACTTGCTGTTATTGCTTTCTAAGTTGCATTTAAAAATTTTCTTATCTTTTAAGATATATTAGTAATTCTTTTGCAAATTATTGCATTAGCAAATTATTGCTATCCGTAAAATGATTCTACAGATTGTGACAGACAAAACAGATCGTTCATCCCAACGACTTATTGTCTGAAAATAATTTTTAAAAAATTTCCTAAACGGAACTTATTATTTGTTGTGGAAAATTTTAATGCAATGAATCCACTCCTAGTCAATTTTTCTCAAAACAATACGATGGAAATGATCCTAGAAAATGTCGAAAAAATACATTGTAATAGCTTTATAAGATTTATATAGCCAACCTTTTACAGCCAGGATGACTAATCCTAACGAAGCATAACAGTCAGTGACCAATACCTAACCGAATACCAATCACTTGGAAATCGTTTAACTGGGATCGATCGATACAAGGAATTGCTTTATATACTTAACAATGAAAATAATTACGATTGTTTGATGAATGGTCCTTCCGAAGGAATTCGAAACCTTAACAATGAACAATTCAACTCAAAAATGAGACACAATCCAAGACGGGGTGAAAATAATCACAATAAAAAAAAAAAGGAAAATATACGTAAGTTTAGTCTAATAAGCCCTATAAGCACCGCTAAAAATATTAAAATTGTGGATAAAACGGAATTTCTCAGTAAAAAAGCGGAAATCCGCAAAAGCGCACTGATTTTTACTCCTGGGGATAATAGTGTTAACTAAAGGCTCTATAGTGTTAACTGTATACGTTTAGTCACATTTCGACAAGGTTCCGGAGTACATTTAGCTTCAGAGTATTAACTGACCTTAAGACAGCTTTAATTGAATGGACATTGCACTCGCATAAGCCTTATAGAAATCTTTTGATTAATCATTTCATTGTTTGCATTTAAATTCGAAATGTTAGTTTTAAGTTGTGAAACTTAAGTTAAATAAATGTTAGTTATAATAAATGAATTTATTGATATTTAGAAAATATTTAATGTGGTTCAAAAAGTAATTGGTGAAATTCTGTATCAGGGGATGGGGGCAATATGTTGTAACTTTTAAATGTAGATGGTGCTCTCTTTTTATATATACATATATATATATATATTACATGGGCGTCTGGCGCCGAAATACTTAACTCTTCAGATTTGATACGCGACCTTAACAAGGATAGAGGGTCGGCATAAATTGCATGTTAAAATGCTTAATAATTAATTTGCGTCTTTTATAAATGTGTTGCTTTGTCTTCCGAGTTCAAAACAAAACCAAGTAAAGTGCCGAGCAGAGAAGTCTTGCTTTTAGTTATAGGTTTTATAGTGCAGTGATTGATTAGGAAATATTTCAAGGCTTTTCGACACCTTAAATTTATTCACTACAGTATTCAAATTTATCTCCAAAAACCACAAGTTTTTCAAACAGATAAAAGAAAAAGATGTATTAAGTCACATTGATGGTATTTTGAATATCTACCACCCACGACACAAACGTGTGGTGTGTTCATTTAAGGGAAGGAAAAAAAAAGTTGTGGAAAAGAGTGAAGTCGTAGAAGATCGGATCACAAGTGAGAAATTGCAATGTCGAAACATTACCAGGCGAAGCAGTGTGTTTTTTAAACAATTAAAGTAGGAATATTAGGGATAATTCCTAAACATTTCAGGGATGATTCTTAAGATGACATAAAAGCTCCTCACACAGACATATTCTTTTCAAAGCTTGTTTCAATACCGGGGAAAAACTGCCAATTTTCAAAAAAATTGAACGCCAAACAAATTTTTAGCAAAATAACAGTTGTATGATTAAAAAATACTATTTTGATACACATGTTAGTTTAATTAAATCCCCTTTTCTAATCTGGAGGTATGTTAGGCGCTTTCAGCGGGGTTTGGAGGATGATTTCCGGGTTTTGCAATCCTTGTTTAGGAATTATCGAAAAATTTAAGAACAAATTTAAGTAGATGATCGCATACAGCCAATCAATTATAATTTTTTCTACGGCTTTTTGAAAATGCATTCTCATTCAACCAAAATCGATCACCGAACAATCGGATTCAAAAAATTTCATCGGATTAATAGTTTCAACTATAAAGTTTTGCGTTGAAATCAGCTTCTATAGGGCAATAAGAAAAAAATAAAACACAGTTTCCTACAAATCCCCATATCATAGTTGATTAACATCGAAACAAATTTATCAATTCGAGATTTATCAACATTTACCTCAAGAACATCTTCGCATGTTTTTCTCAAATTATTATTCTTATAAGCGACATATTTTGACAATACTCTTTTGAAATAATAATAAATAATAATAAAAAAAAAACATTATATTTAAGTGGCTACAAACTCTAGATATAAATATTGACATGATAACTGTGGTTAAATAATCCATTCCAGACCCAAAAATTGTTTTTCCGTAATTTTTTTTGTGGAAGCCTTCAAAGAAGAAGCCCCCAAACACCACAACAAAACTAAGTTCTCAAAAAGACAAATTAACTTTCCAGTGTAATTCGGGGGAAAAAATTGAAGAAAGTTATCCATTCAGAATTCTACCCAACTCTTGACGTATTTATCATTGAAACAATAACTTACTTCAGAGAAAGTAAAAACGACCTTATTTAAACCAATGCTATGAACTAAATCACGCTTTATACATTTTTCATATTTACAAATGAAGTTTTCTGGGGGGGCACGCAAGTCTCACCTTGACTACCTGAGTGAAAGCTTCAGCAAAGATGGGTTGGCTTTGAAAATTAACTAGCATTTTAAAATAATCTTTTAGTACACAAAACCTCCCATCTTTTTCTATTAAGAATGAAATGTTTTGACTGAAACTCAATTGTTTATAAAAAGCGTTTATTTTGCAGTATTTATAGTCGAGTAGACAATAAAATGTGTGGTATGTTATACTTAAAGCTTCCACCTAACCAGATAATGCGTTTAAAACATTGTTTTTCCAACATTTGAAGGAGTACCAACAATTTCCGAACATACGTAATATCAATGAATATACAAGGAGAATTAAATTTGCATTAGTGAAGGATAAGAGATGCTTTCGAGTGGACTCTGTATGATGGTAGTGTGAAGATGTTCAGGTAAAAAGATAGAATTAAGATTATACTTCAGGAGCAGTCGAAAATTGAGGGAGTTGACTGCTTAGAAACCTTTTAGAACAATCTTTTCAAATATTTAACCGTTTTAAAAAGCAGCAGGTTTCCAATTTAGACGTTTTCAATTTGAAGAAGCAATTCATGAGGAAAAATAAAAACAGATTAAAAGAATAATAACCCGCCAAAAATGTGAATAATTATTGCTCATGACAACACTAAAATTCATTTGCTACTTGATAACTTTAATTTCGGAAAAGAGATTGTTAAAATAAGAGCAGTAGAGAAATTTGAATAAAAAGATCTTTTGGAGCTGCTTGGTGCAGAAAGTAGGAATGGCAGTAGTATGAACCAATCAGATCATGTGCAACATTCCTGGGTAGCCTTGAGGAAAAGATTTCTTGGGTACCTTCGTGAAACTGTAACCAGATGGAGATACATACCTCCCGTAACATTATTAGGCAGATTTATCAAACATTGACTTATGATGGAACTTTAAAAACCATGTCTACAAGGAACAACGCCCAATTGTAATAAGCAGATCAAATAAATAACAAGTACTTGAGATGTTCACTGCCCAGTATTTTGTGTGTATCTTTACAAAGAGAGCTCACATCCAAAAGGAGAAAACCAAATCTAGGTAATTACTAGTTTCTTCGAAGGATTTTCAACAAAAGGAGGGAGGGGGGGATTTAAATAACATATTATAGTTCTACTTTTTAACTCTGCTTTCTTTTTTTTCTTTTGTTTTTTTCTTCCTACTCTTGCTTTGTATTTTTAATATTTTATTTTGATTGTACCTTTTCTCAGCTACTACTGGTATAGAAGTGCATTTTATTAGAAGTTACGACTTCGCAGTGTGAAAAATACCTTTGAAAAACAAATTCTACTACTATTTATTTATTTATTAATATTATTTTTTTGCTGAGAACTTAATGATTTTGAGTGAAAAAAATACATTTTTAATTTTACGTTCATGCATAAACTATGTTCTACCGGCAGGATGATAACTTTATAATTCCGAAAAAAGAATCTTTTAACTGGTAATTTTCTAATTATTTTTAAAAACTTAATCATTATTTTACGTTACTGCGACGCTTCCATCGAAATGAATCGTAGCTTTCCGCAATGAAAAGTTCTTCACAAGCTATGCGTCAACAAAATTTTAAAATATTGAACAGGGGTGAAAACAGTCAAAATGTAAAAAAAGAGGAAAATATACACAGTGTTATTTTGAAGTACAAAAATAGCTCAGTATGAATAGAATGGTGTACTAATGTATGTACAGAACAGTGATGCAACCAGACATTTTTCTGAGGGTGGTTTTAAGGAAGTTTAATCTGATAAAGCACTATTAAGTCCAGTTAAAATAATAAAATTGGAGGAAAAGTGGAACAGCTCAGAGAGAGAAAAGCGGAAATCCGCGCAAAAGCGGAAGATTTTCACCTCTGATTGAAGTACATTGATCAATCTCGTGTTAATAGAACAGGATTCCCACTCAAATTAAAGAATGAAAATCAATGACTTTTCAATGACTTTTAATGACCTAAATAATGTTTTAAGGACCCTTGAAAATATGTTTTTAGGTATCATGTCTATATATAATTTTTTAATAAAGTATATTCTACCAAAAAAGTTACAAGTTAGTGCATGAATAATACAAATATGTCAAAGAATTTCGATACGGTGCGGAGAAATTGCGATCACTTGGGATAACAAATCCGAGTTGTATTCTAATAAATTTTGCAGTTGGACCAGCAGCATCCGCAAAAATTAAGGACTTTTAAGGATGGATCTCATGGGCATTTTTCAGGCACTTTCAAGGCCTTGAAAACAAGTTCAAAAATATTAAGCACTTTTAATGACCGTGGAAACCCTGTGGAAATATGCAGAAAGATTTAATATCGCGAGACACAAGGGTTTTAGAGAAACGTAGTAACCCTGTTCTCCTAAACAAGATAATAACTGTAAAGCACACTGATCACATTTTCGTTGAATTTAAGTTGAAAAAATGTCATTATCGTTTAAAGTATAGATAAAGTATGGCACTTAATAGTATGGAAGTTTAGAAACTAAACACTAAAATTATTATATAAACTAAAAACTAAAAACTAAAACTATAAATCTACAAGATCTAAAAAATATTCTCTTCGTTTTCTTGTGACCATAGTCTTTCATAATTTAAGTGTGAAAAGGGAGAAATGAGGATCGATTGTCAATCTTTGCTTTGATTAAAACCCTGCAATAGGTAATCGGTTTGCTTATAGTTAGATTTTTGAAGAAATTATTAAATTATATCTAAGTTAGAAATTATATCTAAGTTAGAAATTATATCCAAGTTAAACTTTAAAATAAAGCATACTGATACTTGTTCAAATACAACATAAGCGAAGTTTCACCAATTGAATAGCGGTACATAATTGAATTGTGGCAGTGTATTTGATTTCAGTCATCATGTCCGTCATACTTCTCTAAATCTAGGTTACATCATAGCGGGGGAAAATGCAGTTACCTAAGTCATGCACATTCAATATTCAGTATAACTCCCCTCGACACTCTTAAGCCAAAAAATCACTCAAAATAGAGAAAACAGTTAAGAAGATCTAGAATTCGATACCCCCCCCCCAAAACATTCAAATAATTTTCTTTATAATCGAATTTTTTAGTTTTTTTATTATATTTTCATCAAACGACTATTATTATGCTAATCATGCTTATTGGTCAATGGAAATTCACAGATCACAATTGCATTTCAGTGTAAGATTAATTTATTTTTTTTTGGTGGGGAGGGGGGCTTTATACATGAAAATGTCTCGGTATTGAGTGGCTTCGGTTACGGGCATTCAACATCTACGAATTGTAGTACATTCTAGAAATTAAAATCGAATAAATTTTCATCCTTGAATGTGTCGATATTTCAGCAGCCTTAAAATAACTTTGAGTGACTTGTTTGCATGAAAAATAATCGCTCGAAATGCTACAAACTGCTAAAATCGAAATACACATGTTTTAACATTAGAAATTTATAAAGTTTAATATTTTCGATGATGAGCAGTGGTAAAATTCCTAAGGTTACTGTTCCTGCGTTAACACACGAAACTTAAGGGGATGGCAGGTTTCTGCTAAAAACAAACTGAATGTGCATCTCATTGGATATAAAATCTGTTATACAACTTATTAAGATGTATAATGCAACTCGCAAACAGTTCCGCGAAACGCTATACTAATCAAAATTTTAATTTAAAAAGTTCATAATATAAAAGTAGTAAATAATTTATAAAACCATGTAGGTCTATAATGATATAACTGTCCGAAATTGTGTCAAAAATAATTTGACTATCTACACTTTATATTTAGTTAACGTTATAGTTGTAGTGTTAAAAGCGTTTTCAAAGATGAGTAGGAAACTAGGAATACAATAGAATTGGATTCTACTAAGCCTCCAATATACGAAAATGGCCAAATTTTAATTTCCATCTTTTTGAATAATAATTATTCTTTGCTGTACTGTTATGAAGGTTCCTCTTTGCTCAAGACCTTACTCTAATGATCAACATAAGATTACGTTGAAAAGTGAAATTTTTTTGAAAATTTTCAATTAGTTTTAAGTTATCTAGTAGCTCGAAGCTCAGCCAATTTGCGATTTTTGTTCCGATTATTAAGTAACATTGATCTAATTATTGTTCATTGCTACTTACACAGACCCGTGTTAAGTTTCTGATGAGATAATAATTTAATAATGTCTTAAACTAAGAGTGCATATCTCGATTCTTTTTCAAAGGATTCCACAGATGAAAATACGAACTCATTCACCTTAAACTTAACATCATTCGAAAGGGGAGAAGTCGAATACCTATCAAATAATTTATTGAATTTCTCTATTTATTAACCTTCCCTGTTTCATTATGCGAAATTATAATTATATTACCTAAGTAAAAGTTTTAAAATGTTGAAGCATATTGATCATACTTGTCTTATACAATATTAGAAAAGTTTCACCACTTGTATGACGGCACATTATTGAATTTTGGCGACATATTTCATTCAGTCCAGTTAACTTCTAATAATCTACGTTCCATCATGGTGTAAAAATGCTTCGTGACATAAGTCAAACACATTGCGTCTATTTTCCATTCATCCTCAAATGAATGCATTTCTCATTGAACATAAAATCAGTTATTTTACTTATTAAGATGTGTTGTGAATCTCGCAAATAGTTCCGCGAAAAACAAGTAATTAAATTTTTAATTAAAAAGTTCATAAAATAATTTTTTTTAATAATTTATAAAACTATACAGGTCAACACTGATATAACTGCAGGTAATTTTTTCATAAACAATTTAATTCTGCTTTATATTTGGTTTAACATTACAGCGGCTCTACTAAAAGGAGTTCGAAAAATGAGAAGGAAACTAAAAATCATTACAATTATTTTCAAGCCCAACTTCAATGAATGGAAAGACGACATTTCAATTTCAATCTTTTTGAATAATAAGTATTCTTTTCGTTCTTCAATTATGAATGTTCCTCTTTGCTCAAACCATACTCTCATGATCAATAAAAGATTGTTGGAAAGTGAAATTTTTTGAAAATTTTCAATTGGTATTAAGTCTTCCAGTAGTTCGAAAATCAACCAATTTACGATTTTCCGCCGATGATAAAAACAACTGAGTAAAATTGAAAATCTGAGGGTTAGTGTTCGTTATTACTTACACAAACCCATGTTTAAGGTTTCATTTTAGAACTAATCAATGTCTACAGAAAAACTTAACCAAACCTTAAGTACATATCCTCGACTGTTTTTCAAAGAGACTAGATTCCATAGCTAAGAATAGGGAGTCATTCACTTGGTTATCATTTGAAAGGGTATAAAAAAATTATTATCTTTAGAAAATTAATATTAATATCATATAAAAAATTAATATTTATATCATTTGAAAAATTATAAATAATGATTTGAATTTCAGTGTTTTACAAGAATATTCTTCCCTCTTTCATTATGGTTTCGCCTACTCAAGCTTTATTCTCAAACCACTATGAATGTATATTAATTACTTTACTTGGTTACAGTAAAATAGTACAATGTAGGAGTATTTGTGGGAATCTTTTATGAAGTCTTGTATGAAGTATTTTACGAAGTATTTGTATCGACTGGTTTGAGCATTCAACAGGTACACTGTGAAAAAATTAGAAAATATTGACTATCTGATGGGCTTCTTTACAAAAAATACAACATATTAAAAAAAAAATCCTTAATATGCGTTGCAAATTTTTATTTTCATTAACATAGCGCCGACTCTGTTGTCAGTGTGTGGCTTGGCATTGCATCTTATTTTAAATATTTTAAAAACATCTCTCTCGGCAAACTAGGAGTCAAAATTTATTCATGCATTCATGACCAAATATCTTTTACTTATTCTGATTCAAACAATTTTGGCAACAGGAAAGAGTTTCAGCATTGATATCGGTTAAAATTCTTTTACTTACAGCGTTACTTACGCAATGTAACATTGAATTGACTCGACATCACTCCATAATAAATTTATGCATTCATGTCCAATTATCTTTTATTTATTCTGATTCAAATAATTTTGACAACAGGAGAGATTTTCAACAGCGATAGGTTAAATGGGACCTATTAGTATTCAAAACGACTATGGAAACGTGTGTAAAAGCGAACTTTCAGAGACAGTGACAGCCCCCAAAACTTAATAGAATGCATTGTCGTCGACTTCGAATCTATCTGCCAAGTTTCAACTCGATCAGACGACAGTCAAGTGGGTTTATTACACTTCCGAAGATATGCTCGGCAGCTACACACACAAACAAAATCGAAATTAATGTAAAGGATTTAAAAATAGTGCGTGACATGCTAAGTGTTTCTAGAGGGCAAATATTAAAACTGCCACAATCTAAGCACGTTGTTTCATAATGTTGTATTAGTTGCACTTAATTTTCCGAACATAGCATTTTGAATTCTTAGAATTATTACCCATTGTAAAAAATTAATTTCTTAACTACAAATCCGATGAAACTAATTTAACTTGGAAGTTAAGATTACACGGTTTGTTCAGTTCACTTTTATGCTTTCCTTTTATACTCTTGTATTCCCATTGCATACGAGATATCTTTTATGCAACTTTTTCGGATCTAACGATGAAACTAGCTAAATACAGTTTATCAAATTTAAATAAAATAAAAGATTTAAATAACAAAAGCATCGTGCAGCACAATGATACTGAAAATAAAATACAAGATTTCCTCCAAACAATACAGCAACAGCTTATTTTAACCTACAATAACATGATGTAGTCTTCATTCTAAATACAGGGGAGAAACCAGTCAGAATGCAAGAAAAAAAGGGGAAGTATACGAAGCGTTATTTTGAAGTACAAAAATAACTGAAGAAGAATACATTTGTGTACTAATGTGTGCACAGAACCACAGTACACATGGAATTTTTTTCTGATGAGGGTTTTAAGCAAATTAAGTCTAATGAACCCTTATCAAGTCCACATAAAATAATAAAACTGTAAAAAAAAAAATTGAACTTCTCAGAAAAAAAGCAGAAATCCGCTTAAACGCGGCAGATTTTCACTCTTATAAATACCACTTTGTTTAAATGAGATTTGCTTTCTAAACATACATTTTAATAAATAAAAAAATTACTTGGAATGGCCACAAGGCTGGTCAAGTCTTAACTCCCTCTTAACAATGCAGAGCAAGTTGAATGCATCAACTTCTATTAGTTAAAAAAGATCAAAAGCACGAGGGTTTTTTTTCCCCCCCTACAACAGAAAACAGTTCAAGAAAGTTGATGAGTCGCTGAACTCTTTAAAACATTAATTAGTAATTTTAAAAAATGCAAAAATTACTCGTGCTTATTTAAGAGTTCTTAACAGTGATGCAATTTTACAGTAATTTTTAATTCCCATAGTATAAGCGAACAATTCATTGTGTCACAATTGAAATTGTGGGTTAAGCAGTCAAAGTTTAAAAAGTACGTTAAAACGCTCAAAAG